>OX388346.1:10098817-10698817 GCA_947579665.1 Sympetrum striolatum
GCTAGTATATATAATTGCATGAAGTATCGAAAGCACGAAGTGATCGCATCTCTTGGTAGAGCCTCTATCAACCCTGCGAAGTTTGATTAATTTAATTTAGCATGGAAAATAGAGAAGATAAAATGCCGCCAAAACTAATTATTGCTAAACCTTCCAACGTTTAAAAAAATTTTCAATGTAGCCTCTCGTATCGCCGACGAGATTTTAACGAACGGGCAGCTGAAGGGTTGTTAAATTAGGAAGCTTGAGTAAACTTTCATTTAGTAGCGGCAGTTGAAACCGGCATATCGCAAGAGAATCTTTCGGCGTGATAATGAGTCAATTCCCGCCTTCGTGACACAATGGCACGCTTTAGCCCACGACCGAGAGGTCAGGGCAGCTCGAAACCGGTCAAGAGAGGAATTCGATAATGAATAGCATGGGACTAGCAATTTCCTTGTAATTAGTGGCTGATGGAGATGATTCTGGAGATGCTGCTTCAGATGACTTACTCCTCCCTGATCCAACTCTCTCTCTCAATCCCATGTATCCATTAATTTCCAAATAATTCCCTTCTATCCACCCTTCACTGCTCACGATTTATGTCTTACAAATCCGTGAGTTATCTGCTTCCCTTCCTTGTCTAATTCCGCTGCTCTGATTCATTTCCACGAGGTGGCGCTTCGGGTAACTGATTTACCAGTATATTAGTTTACATTTTCCAATCGCGGAAACTTCTCAATAAATATGTTTATCGATTGTAGTATTACCGTTAGAAGTGCTTCGACAGCTTAGGTCATTTCGCACGTGGGCCGGGAATCGAACCCTGAACCGCTTTGACCAAAGGCGAACGCGCTGCCCTTATGGCTATCCAGGAGCTCAAATAACGTTATTGCCGAAGGTGGAAGGCCACACTGGGTTCGATTCCAGGTGAAATCAGAGTGACGTCATCTTGCTTGGTACTTTAAACAAAATTCTTGGGGCTCCTGTATACCCTTGAGGGCCACTCCTTTCGGCTTTGGTTCAGGCGGCCCCGGGTTCGATTCCCGGTGGGAGCTCATGTGCGACCTGAGCCTTCGAAGCACTTTTAACAATACTACAATGATTTTAAATATAAATTTTCGTATGTTACTGTCTTAACTCCTATTAAACCCCCGTGAAACCCAAAACTTTCAATTTATAATCTTTTATAAGTCGAACAAGATGAAAAGTATCGAATTTAAGTTAAGTTATTAATTACATGCATGCACATATCACTTATTAGACCCACCTACAACACGAAATTTCCCATTGCATCCTATAGATGATAATTTAGCTTCTCGTTAGAGCTATCCAACCGCAATCATTTATTTATGGACCTTTATATTAGTCCGTTCCATTGATTTCACATACTTGGTCTTTGCAGTAGGGGATACAAGGCTTCGCAGAATTGGTATGATACTTCCAGGTTAGATGCTGTATAGCTTGTAAGGTGCCAGTGATAAATAGATGGTGAGTTCTTTAAATGCTTTATTTGTATGTGATTGCCTGTTCATGTAGAGTTTATGCTAATCTCTCGCGAGATTTAGTCCTTTTCAAAGATGAAATACAAAAAATGGTCCCTCAAAATCAAAACAAGTTCATATTAAAAGAAGAAGAAATTGCATCAAGATTTTTTAGGCCGCTGGATATTGTTTTTAATTCAAAATTTCCAGATTAATTCTTACATCGTAAGCTTCTTCGCAGTTAATTTAGTTTTAATTTTAAGTTGATCAAATCACTGCCAGAAAACAAACTACTACTACTACTAAATAACCATTTACGAAACGATATTCGTCAATCTGAGAACAAATAATTTTTAATTAATTTCGTTAAATTTTCATTTCATCGTTTTGTTTTTAATTCAAAATTGCAATATTTTTTACGAAATGAATGAAGCTGTTGTTTTATGTTCACTGACAGCGTTTAATAAAAAGAGGGCTATATTTTTGTGTACAGGCAGTGTTTTTGTTTCGAAAAGTTAAAATAAAATTTATATAACTGTGAGAAGAAGTCCGTGATGTAAGAATTAAAAGTCAGGCTACGCGTCACGGCATGCGGTATTTACATACTTAAAAAGAAAGTTAAGGTATCGGAATGCTAGGGGGACAAAACGATGAAACAAAGACATTAAAAGGAAAATTGTGTAATGATTATAGAGAAAACACGGAAAGGAAAACTTGAAGAGGTGATAGGTCAAACACGAAACCTCCAATTAGATGTGTGACGAATGTTTTAAAAATCTAGTCTTCTTCAGCCTTAGAGATCTTTTCATGTAACTAAACAAAAAGGAACTTAACTTGTAAATTGATATAGTTATGCGACTTTGCAGAAAGCTTTTATTCTGGAAACTCGTAAGCCAAATCTGAAATATCAAGTATGAAAACTGACATTCTGTGGAAATACGCCAATACTTAGAAACATTTGAAAATTCTTTTCTCTTCTGACTTGATAAGTCGCTATACCCTGAAATTTATGTACTACGTTGTTTTTTCTTTATCATTATAGGAATAGATCTCGGTAGTAAAATAATTATGCAGTATAAACGATTATTCAGCTGAGACGATGACATTATTCTAGGTCGACCACAAGTCCAGTCAGACTGGACAGTCTTTCTACTCTATTCTAAAAAGTCTCACGCTTTCTCAGACTTTAGTAAAAATGGTGTTAAAAATCTATTTAATGTATTCAAACCTTAACTAGATTCCCTATCAGCCCCTATTAATTTTGAATTTCTTAATCGTTTACACCTTATATTTTTTTAATAATTTAGGAATAATATTAATTCACCTGGTGCGAAGGCTTTCACTGTGAGTGGATTCCATAATGAGTAAAATTATTTCGGGATACAATAGCGTTGAGTCACTTGTTAAAAAGCTGAAGAAGCAGAGCGTAGAGTCGGCGAAACGTAGCTTTGTTTTTAATAAGTGACTCATCGCTGTTGTATCCCGAGAGAACTTTATTTATAATGAAATATTAATTAATCGTGTTCATAATTGATACGAAAAATATCAGTGGTAAATATTTTATCAGTAAAATAGCTCCTCTCCTAATGAATGATTCAAAAACATAAAAGTGAAAATACTTCTGCATCCAACTAACCGTTGCTTGTGTTTCCCATGAGCATTGAACTGAAAATAGTTATACTAACAGTAGATTCTTTCTTACGCTATAATTTCGATTCAGTTTCAGTCCGATGATAAACTACCGCTACGATACTATATAGCCTTTAATTATCTCAAGAGTACTGTATACGATGCTAGATTTAATTTTCGTCTAAGCATAAAAGATAAACTTCATATCATATATATCATAAAAATCTTCCCTTATAACCCACAACCAGCAAAGACAGGAAAATTTTGAATATAAAATTATAGAATTAATTAATAATTAACATTGACTTTTTCAGTAAACATGCTTAGATAACTCGAGGAAATAGTCTTCAGTTGTAAATTGTATTGATCAATTAGAATATTGTGATTCTGTCAAGTTGGTAAATGTTTCTGCTTCTGATATTTAAATACAGTTGAACAGATTCCTTCCTCGGGTAAACAGCATAATTATAAAATCCAATCCACCGCCATAGTTGAAACTAACGCTTTTATTCCCCTAGACCAATATTTGGTTAGTTCGGAAATTTATTCTAAGAGATCGGCGTAAACATACATAATAGAACGACAAATATTTGCACCACCTCCGTCCTCTTCCAAACTTCACACAGCGCTTAAATATCAAAGTTGGAGTGGAATTTAGCTGCTATCGGTGAGGTAACATCAGCTCGAAGATTCAAAATCTCCAAGAGTTGACAGAGCAAAAGAGTGTACGCCTTTGGGAATCTCCTGTGGAATCCACCGTTTCGTTTAACACTTTTTTCGTAAGCGATTGCGCAATTTTAGACCGTCTCATTTTCGCGTCCTCTGTGGCAATTCTTCTTCGTATGTCAAAGGCAACAAAAGGAGGAAAATGCTTTATCACTCGACGACGGTGACCAAATAAACGGGCCCGACGACGCCGTCCTAGATGCCGCGACCCCGAGAGGTCATCCACGCGACCTTCCGAAGGCGACACCGCGGGTCGGCGCCGCTACTTTCTTCCGTGCGGCAAAGCCCGGGGGCGACGCTTCGCAAACACCGGCTGTCAGAGGAATCAACTTCATCGAGTGAATGATGAAGCATTCGGCAAACCGGCTGCCAATTATGAAAGAAATTGCCCATTCAAGACGGATTACGCTTCGTAATATTTAAGCATCGTGGATGATTGTTATCGCCGTGGAATTTTCCGCATACAATGACGCGAGACTAGATGCACGTCAATGGGTCGGGAATGTGATCGTAAGTGTCTCTTTCCTCGGATAATTATTTCATGTCATTCAGACCTGGTTTGTGTGTGATAAAAGGGGAAGATATTAAATAAAAGTAACAGCTTTTCGGCAGTTTTGGAAATTGATGGGAACGCAATAACTATTCACATCAGGATTTAGGCTTCCATACGCAGTGTTTGGCAGGCACGAAATATTTTAACCAAGGCATTTTGGTGCTGAAAAATTAAAAACAAACTTTGTTACTTCCACTATTAGCAATACACAAGCTGTTTTGGCCGTTCGGCCTTCCCCAACCACAATGAAATCAACCACTATGTTAGTAAATAGAGGAAGTTAGAAAGCTCGAGGTTTTCAGTTTTCATCACGTCTTCCTTCCACATAGTAAAAAGATCAACTTTTGATTATATTTTGTTGCACCATTCACGGAGTTTTCCGGGCCCATATGCCGGTAAAATATATTACAATTTTGTTAATTAAATTACCACTGAAACTGATAAAAAAATGCGGTTAAAATACAGATAGCAAATTTAGCCAACAACGGAACATTTATTCAAATTAGTTATTATCGAATGTACATATATACGTGATATTTACACGTGATACATATTATATCACATGATATTAATTTAGCAACTTTAATTATCAAAACACACCAACCCTTTTCATTGATAAAACCTAGATTTGCTATAGGACTCTGAAAATTAAACAGCGGTCTGAGATGATTTAGCATAATCTATGATGAGTAAGTAATTACTTACTCAATTACAACCATCAGCGGAAATCCTCTTGTTATAATCTATGATGTCAATATTCATACGAATGTGTCTGAAGTTCCATAAAATTTTCATCGGTTGATAAAGTTTCCGGTATGAGATTCAGAAAAGCTCACAAAATTCTGCCCGTTGGTATTGACTGAAGACTTGATGTTGAGGAATCTTTACGTTAATGGAATTTTTTCAATATTGCTTAAGCCTGGTGTGTAACCGACACTTACCGAATAATATTTTGCCTACTTCCAATTTTCTTATATTTCATCTCGCACGGCCGTTACTGGTTTGTTTGGTGCAGTTCTCCTTAAACGGATTTCATTAGATTTTACCCTTTGCATATGATGATGATCTGTCATGTTCTAATCATTCTGAGCCGGGAGCTTCACTAATTGTATAGTATTATCATTTTTGCCTCAGAGTAACCTGTCTGATGAGCCCCTAAGTGCGAAATATTGAAATTTGACGCTGGAAATTTCTTTCCTTGCTACTCGACCACGTACAGTTCATTTGACTCTTTACTTACTACGTTAAACTTAGAGTCATACCATGAGCTTTTTCAGTTCTATTTCACTTGCATGTAAATTTGCACTGAGATGCAAACACTTCATTTGAACCCTTGGAGGAGCTTGGAGATTTTTGTGATGCAGTTTTCAGGAATTCCTTCGAGTCCATTTTTTCCAATAAAATATTCTATGAATTTACAAACATGAATATAAAGTGTTTTAATAGCATTTAAAAATCTCAGGAAATACTTTTTGTTAAACTTAGTTTTAATTTGGTTTAAGTTTATTTATTTTAAGTTACTTTAGTTTCATTTAGTTTTGTTTGTTTTAAGTTACACAGTGATTTGCTATGGTGTCAGCTAATTCTTTCCACATTGTTAAGCGTGGACCTATTCATTTTATAACATGAGCAATTGATTCAACTATACAGGAAACATATTCAGTCTCTAGCTCCTATTAAATATTTTTTAAATTTATGATCATAGCAAGAATTGAGTATATTTGTTTTATACCTCATTGTACTATACCTACATACCATAGTTTAACCAAAAGAACGTAAAGCAATTGAGATGAAAATTCCGTGAGACGATTTCCTTTATCTAATGAAAATGAATTCATCAGAAGGGGAAATTCTTCTATCTGTACAATTTCAGAACTATTCTTATTATAATTTTACTTGCAACTAGTACGGTAGTTATCAATTTTTATTTCCACGTTTAAAAGCAACGGGCTACAGTTCAGCTACACTTTACAATAATTTTGAGTTTGGTATCCAACGTATGCTCAAATGTAAGTAAATGATTTACCTTAAAACTGAGAAGCACAAAATGCATAACTTGAAAACTTGCGCTTCAGTCAACGCCATGAAAATAATAGATTTCTTTTCATGCAGATGTTGGTCTCCTTTTCGATCCCAGACTATTCAAATCGTTCCCAAAAGAAATGCATGTAAAGTTAGTAGTTTGCGGGCTGTTTCAATTGCAAAATTAAATTAAAAAGAATGACTGTACGGTACAGAGGCAATTTTGCTTACAAAGAAACTCTGTTAAGATTATAGATTTCGGTTCGATTATGAGAAATTTATTAAGATGCTAGGATTTTCTCAGAAGGTTTCCTTTTCGATAACCTGTACCATTGAATTGCGTTATGATGAGAGATTCTTTTCTGTGACATGGAACAAATATATTTAATCCCACTTCCATATTCCCCGTTGAGAATCAAGTGGCACTTCATCTTGTATGATATACGCAGCAAATATGTGTATTGAATACTTAAGCTTGGGTCCCAAAGGTCAAAACATGCAATAGAATCACAATTTCAGAAACCATAAATTTCCCAAAATCCACGTAGTCTTAAATATTTCGATGAAGTTATTCAAGAGCGCTAATTATACCGTTGATGCACTCGGGGAAAAAAAGTAAATGCAAACGGCCTTGCCAAACCGTGCGAGACCAGTTTTGGGAAGCATCGGAGTCGACTCTCGCCTTCAGCCATCAAGAACCCAAAAATAAAAATTCCAGAGGGTGTAAAGGTTCCTCGCAAAGCAAAAGGAAAACATCAAGCAGTCTTTCTGGCGTAAAATATATTGCTTGCCTGGAATCTTCAAATGTTAAATACTAAACACTCAATAGTAGGAGATTGATGAAATGCGTTTCATGTAATTAATAATAATAATAATAATAATAACAAAACGGCTTTATTCGGGCGAGATTGAGACTAAAAGTCTCCCCTTCCATCTAACACATAGTCGTACAATACGTAAATAATCAATTTAAAGAGATAGTATGAAAAAGATATGAGAAGAATTTTGGATGTAAAAAGCCTAAGAAATTCTTAGGAAAAACATTTATCCACTGCAGGAAAACACCCACTAAGAACTATGTTATGTTATGTACTTTTAGCTATTATCATAACTAAAAAGATGGTAGGAAACATGATTACATTTTATAAATACACTATCAATAGGCACATATATAAGATACATCAATAAACATAGTCATGTTGACATTTAAATAAATGTTAACCATTTACATGAGAATGTCAAATAATAAGGGTATACATATTTTAAAACATAATATTACATAAAACGTAGATATTAACAGTAATTCAGAGTATCAAGCATAAGAAATCTGAGCTATATGATTGACGAGCCAGGATAGATCATTACTGTTTCAGAATGTTGATTCTCTTTCCCCATTTTTCTGCAGTTCGTTCATTCCATTCCTCAGCCTTTCGTCTTTTTGATGCCATTGCACATAATCATTTATCCGTGAAAGATGAGGAAAGATAAACATTGCCACTCAATGCCACTGTATTAAATCTTATGTGTCAATGCGCTTTCCCTGTGACAGGATTTTAACTTATTGAGATTTTATGAAATTATAATGAACCCCACAGCGGCTAAAGGAAGTAAATAAATTGAAATGATTAAAAATGATAAAGTGATCAAAGCAAATAAATGCCATTTAGAGGAAATAGCGCGTGGGGCAGTTCAACTAAATAATCTCTAACTTTTGGAATTTCTGAATGTTAAAATATTGTTACGAACTGGAAATAATTTTGTATATTTTAATGAATACTTCAAAACAGATGAATTATTGAATCACAGTAACAGAAATATTATACTTTTAAAGATGTTTTTACAATTATATTTTTACATCATAATAATATAATTTTTCCTTTCTCTACGAATAACAGTTCCAACAATAAGCTTGCTTTCCGAAAAATCTCTCCTTGCATTTACCAGTATTTTGCTCTATTGATATTAACTTCAACTTTCCACTCATCCCTCTGAACTTTTCCTGCATTTTTATATCACTGCGTATTTTAATATTCCTCTTAGCTTATGTGATTATTTCTTTCCTCGCCTAGTAACCGAGGGAGAAAATCGGACAATTTGGTTGTTTAGTGCCCGATACATTAGCCTTTTATATTGCTTGATGCAGCTTTAATGTAATCAGATGTCTAAAGGTCATGATATTTCAAGGATGACCCAACGACGGGTCAATCTTAAGTATTCTTTTTTCCCGAAACATCCTCTGCTTGCCATCGGTTGGCAATCCCCTCTTGTTTTAATTGGTTCTCCTTGAAATTCCAAAGCTCACCTCAGACCCTTTTAACATCCCTCTGTCAAGGACAGTGCAAATGTCGAGGTCGCTTGCTGATTCCTCCGCAATTTTCGGTGATCTACTTTGCATAACGTCTGCAGGCAAGGTCAGACCAGCGATTATCTGGCAGCGATGCCATCTTACCCCTAAGGCAACCCTTTCTCTGTTCTCTTGGCTTCTCTTTGCATTTTCCCACTTCCTTTCCCTTCCTGAGTTTGAACCTCAATCAACTTACAGCCTTTTCCTGGCTCATGCTCCGCAGTGCATTTTTTGCGGATTCCCAATTATTTCGTTATCCTTCGTGAATACGTTTTTATTTAAATTACCTTCAGTTTAACAAATTCTGAACGGACTTCATGGTATGAAAAGTTACTTGGATAATTCTTTTTCATATAATATAATCTACGCAACGCTCACCATTGACCTTTTTCAAATTGCTTTCGCGAACATCTTTATCAACGTAACGAAGAACACATAAGAAAATAATTTGCCGCTAAATATCAACAGTTTTTCGAACCCAAGACTTATCTATATCTTAACTTACTTAACTTATCAGCCCTTATAATAATGAATAATATTTGCCTCACTATCCGATGATTTTCGATCTGAATATTGTTGTGTATATAAATCTTTTCCTTCGCAATATGAGTTAAAATTTCTCATTTGCTCACTTTTACACTTGTCCATACAAGTCCTGCAAGAGATTAGAAAATTTGAATAAATTTCCAGCAAAAAGGCAAGCTGTTAGCGAACTCATGCATGGGCGGAAAGTACTTGCATGCTGATATTAAGTTAGAAAATAATTCAATACGAAGAGAATTATTCTATAATTAAGTTACTTCTGTGTATTAATTCCAAGACATTCCTAAACTATTTTCTTATTTTAAATTAGTAAATTTTATTTATACATTTTCTCTTCATGAATTTGTTTATTATTCCTTATTTTTATTTTATCTTATTCTAATTCATAAAATCTAATTTTTGTTTCGTAGTCAAAATCCTTAAATCAAATTGCATCCAAACATGAATGTTCATTATCTTCTTCTTCAGTACACAGGAATGAGCTGACATGTTGCTGTTCACCATTTCAATAGCCTTTACACTACTCTCAGCCGCTCCCTCGTTGACCTTCGGTGATTTCCATCATGCCACACTTCAGCACAAATTCCTCAGAATACCAGAAGGAGCGAGGATTCTTCCTGCTTATCAATCGAGAACGAAGAGACAGTCGTCGTGGGAGGGAGCCGATTCTTGCTCCCACGCCTTCCACAGTTACCTATGCCGACGGAAAGGGAAAGCACCAACGCCACCAATCATCCAGGAGCGTCCAGGTTTCGAATCCCGTCCTGAAGTAGTCAAAACTAGACCCGTAACGCTCGCACCGGTCATCCCGAAGACAACTGCAGCCCCTACAACTCGTCCACCTCCTCCACCCAAACCGAAAGACCCATTCTTTGAGGGATCCCTATCTTCCCCGCACGCAATCAAGCTTCCGGAGGATCCAGTAAAGACCACAACTAAAGCACCTCTTTGTTCCGGACCCCTCCTATCTCCACTATGTCCAACTACCACTCAGAAGCCTTTCAATGATCCAGAATTTGCCCAGCCCACTTTCATAGATCCTGCGCTCACGAAACCGAAATTCATGCAGAAAGTGCCCCTAATTCCCGCTAAACCTCTAGTGCTGGATCCTTCTCAAACGAAGGAAGTGCCTAATCGCAAGATACCTCCACCAGTGAAATCACTGCCAGCCGCGACGAATATTCAATCACTCAATAAGGACATGTGCTCCCATCCATTCCATTCCTTCTTATGCAATCCAAGAGGTACGAGACGAAGAATTATATTCACAGGAAAGCCACGGTCCCCAGCTCCCCGCGATCCAGAAAACGTATTGTCCGTCGATGCGTCGAATCCAACCGGAGAGTTGGTTGACCCAATATTCCTTCAAACGACTCCTACTTCTACTCCAAGGCCAACGACAACTACCTCGAGACCCATAAGATACACTAACACACCCTATACAACAACAACAAGAAGACCTCCAACAACTTCAACGACTAGGAGACTCCCTCCAGCAACATTCACTGTAAGGACAACTCCAAAACCGACCACGCTCATCTACAGACCAACTACGACCACTACCTACAAGCCAGTAATAATCACCACCAGGCCTACAACAACAACTTATAGGCCAACAACAACCACTTATAGGCCAACAACAACCACTTATAGGCCAACAAAAACCACTCCTCGGCCTACAACAACCACTTATAGGCCAACAACAACCACCCCTAGACCGACCACTGTCAGAACCACAACCACGTTACCGCCACCAGTTCCCTTTGATACGCAAGAAGCAAGGTCCCCTTTCAACGCTGTTCAGCTACCCCGTGAACCTATCGCCTCTGGAACTGGAGGGTCTTCTTGGACTGGAGACAGCTGTAAGCACTCGTTCCATAGTTATCTCTGCTCACCATCTAAGGGCAGAAAGAATAGAATCCGGTTCGGGCAGGGGGAGACCCGCCCAAGACCACAGTTCATTCCACCTCCAGCCCAGAAAGCTACAACTACACCGCCAACCACTACCCCTCCGCCGTACAGAAGGCCCACTCCTGATCCTCGGCCCTCCCCTTCCGCCTTTGGGGAGATTTCGCTTCCTTTGTCCTTTACCACAACAACAACGAAAGGGCCGTGCGTAGTTGGGGATCCGAGACCAGAATGTGATCCTTCACTGAGGGGAGATGCTTCTTCTCCAGACCAGACTGGAGTAAAGCTCCCTCCACCTCCTTTGCCTCCTAGAAGACCGCCTCCGCAACCAGTAAGGCCACCACCTCCCTTGCCTCCAGTGCAGCCTCCTCCACCGTTACCCCCTCCTAGACGACCCCCAGTTAGACCTCCACCACCACCCCCAACGAGGCCCCCAGCACCACTTCCTCCACCGAGACAACCACCTCCAGTTCGAGTCATCGCCCTTCCTTCTGTACCAGCAGAGTTTGTTCGCGGTCCAGCAGCCACGGACCTTGTGGAGAGCAATGCCCTCCCATCCAATTCTTGTGCCCACGCTTTTCATTCTCATCTGTGTAGGTCGAACTCCTTAAGGTCAAGGAGGAAAAGGCCATTTGGGAAATAAACTCATTTTCCCATAAACCTCAGAGTTGAAGTAACAGTGAACGATGGTGGTAAAGACCTAATGGGGCTGATTTGATCAGTCGCCATCTTTTGAGGATTTTTTATGTGTGTATTCACTCAAGATTTAAGCTTCTAAAGTCTATGTAAACAATGTGATTCGTTTTATTTGTATGCTATTACATTATTTGCACATGTATTTTAAAACTATAGTTTCTTTTATGAAATGAATTAAATACAACGGTAATTAATGGAATAGTTTTCATGTGGATGAAAGGAATGCTATGTTTAACGCACAAGGAGGCAAAGCATCGCGGGGGTGATAAGAAATGGTATTTACTCTACTTTGGCATTCATCAGGAGCCCAGGTGATAGTTTTCATTGTTATTTCAAATCTTTGTACATGAAATGACTTGAAAGTTCTATTTTGTGCTGGTAAACCAACGTTATGTGCATGAAATGCTCAATATAAATGCCAACGCATACTCAAACAGAGAAACGTAATTTGATTGAAATTCGAGATAATTGAAATTAATATAAAATATAAAATTGAAAGTGAAATAAATCTTTGCAGACATTCAATATGAAAGTTAAGCATTATCTAAGAAATGCCCAACAGCTAAAAGGGTATTTTTTTCTCTTCTGCCTAGACAGTCTTTAACAAAAAGCGCAAGTTATCCATGAGTTTCCAAAATTAAAAGTTTCGGAATATGCAAACAATTATATCGAAAAACTTGAATTTTAATTAACGAGAAATAATATGCACACATAAGCTTTTTGTATTAAAGTTTAAAGTAATATCTAAGAATTGTATATTTACCATTTTATTTCATCAAATAGCCTAATAAACATTATGCTTTTCTTAAAAATTCTTCTTGTAGGTTAAAACCACGGATGGCGTACACAGCCGTGTGTGAATAATCAACTTCACACCTATATTTGATGGTCATGTTATTCAAATGAACATTTCAGCTGACCTTTTCTACACACAGAATAGGAATGTGTGTGGCCTACATATATGAAAGATACAAATGAGGTCTGGGGATACATCCAACATTACTTCACGCTTTTTTCTAATCTCTCGGCTTTGATTTATTGACACGCACTGCCGATACATTTATATTCCGGTAATTTATATTCCATAGAGGAGAGGGAATTTGTTCGCATAACATGAGTGCTTATATGCGTAACACGTAGTTTTGTAATTGATGCCTACTTACCGAAACACGTTTACTAATCGGAGTTAGTAAAAGTTTAAGGTCAGCGAAAGGGCAAGGCAGATCGCTCCTTTGATAGGGAAAGTGTCATCCAAGTGTTGGAACGTGATGTTGGTGCGTGCAGGAGATGAGGGGAGAAGTGCGGAGGAGTTTTTATGACTAACCGCAGTTACGCAGGAGGCGAGGGGTATAGTTTGAGAAAGCCATAATAGCATTTGGTTTCTTCACTATAAAAAAGTGATGTGCCTTTAAAGGCTCTCAATCATCACCATCTGATACCCAACTCGTTAATTTTAATATCGTTTGAAGGGAAGAAAGAGGCAGACAGTGGTAATATGTCTTGGGGATATCCCGATAGTCATAATTATTGTAAAGAATATTTTCAACGCGTAATATTATTCAGCATTATTACCAATACCGTCGATAACGATGCAGATCTTAACTTGGTAGTATTTCATTAAATATTCAAAATGACTCTACTTCATTTTACTTACTAAGTAGTTTGGTTGATTGGAAACAATATTAAATCTCTGCCCTGTTATATAAATATTTGGCTTTCCTATGTTTCAGTGGTTCATTTTGGAAGACCTACTTTTTTGGCTTTATCTTGGAATATGTTCTACGTCTAATATGGAGTATTCAAATCATTATAGCATTCGCTCAAACGAAATATTTTCATCTACTACAGAAAATTTTCTTAAGAATCTAAGGCATCTCGTATCAACCGCATTTATATGCAATAATTCCTCTGAAATCTCTCAACTTTCTCTCTGCGATAGAAACTTATTTATCATGCATTATACAAGTAGTAGATTTACGGTAGATAAATCGTGATTATAATGTGTTTTTTAAATTCTATGGACATTAACTTTAGGGACTTTTTTGGTTTCGCTCTACAACCTCTATTTCTCATATAAAATTTCTTTCTCCACTTACCAATTTATTGATTTAGTATTATTTTTTAAGATCGAAACATTATTTCCTTCCAGACCAACTTTCTCTCCCTTCCTCTTCTGCCTTTTTCAAAGTATTTCCTCAAGACTTCTGACGTATGTATTGTTCTACATAACAATGCATAATGTAGTAGAAATAAGCCCCTGAAGCTTTATGTTTAAATTAATTCGTACAGCCCTGTCAATATATGTTTGCAAACATTAGATCTCACAAGATGAACTTAATTACTTGAATGTAACAGGATATGATATTGCCGATGCATACTGTTAACCTAATATGAAAAATGGTAGTAGTTTAAATTCTTCAAAACATTCGTATGATATTTCAGCGATTTGTGTTTCATTTCACAAATTTCACGTATAACAGCCGAGCATTGATACCTTTACAGAGCTCAATTCAAATTTTCTTCTGTATTCTGAGTTCGGATCAAGGCTTTCTCAATTCATTTTGATTGTTAATCTTTCATTTCCTGATCAATAGGAATTGATAAAGAAATCAAATTTCTTACTCAAGCGCCTCCTCTAATATGACTTTTTTTGAAACACGCTCCTCAAGCAAAACTTAATTCGGATAATACAAAGGATAATTAAGTAGCGCCTTCGGAAATAAAACGTGGTGTAGTTCCCTTTTTGATCAATAATAAGACGTTGATATTGGATTCGTATATTTCAAGCGCTATAAAGTTTACAATTAAACATTACCCATTCAAGTCCACTATGATTTTATAACTATATCTTTCTCTGTGAATTTGCTGCTTTGAATGAAAACTATCCAAGAGCTGCTCGTATTACTAAAAATCAAATTTAATCTTTAATGCATCTGTTCACTAACTGTGAGATAGGTGGAATCGACTAGTATACAGTAGAAATACCAATCTTGTCATGTCAGTTGCCAATGAAAGACGCTTTCATACTCTACAATTCTTGCGGACTTCCGAATTGCAATTAAAACTAATAGTAATAATGTGAAAACATTTTTAACCTTCTATTAAGATTAAGTATTTTTAGATTAGTACACTAAAAATTTAATCTTAAAAAGACATATTTCTAAGTTATTACAATTTTATCGGCTTAAATGGTGTTTAATAATTTGCAGATGCTCGGAAAAATAAAACAATAGTTAAACATTTATGTATCAATTCCAATTGTTAGTGTCAACGAAAAATACTCGGTTATTATGCAATCCAAAGCTAAACTAAAAAGAAGTCGTTTATTTTTTAAGGAGTCAAAATGCTGCCAATTTTTGAACCATACTATCTAAAATCTCTTTTTTCGTTCAGAATAAAGTAGCAAGAATTCATTTTGAAAGATAACATTATCAGCATAAGGCTCATGACTGAGGTAAAAGGTATATAAACATTGCATTCATCAATAAAGTAGAAAACGAATTTCGTATCCTTAAGCTTGTGGAAAATGCGATGTTCGCTGTCTCATTTACAGAATGGCGTTCCGCCAAGTGCGGTCCGGTCATATCGAATACATTGCATTCGTCATCTAAGGAATCAAGAACGACGCCACCTCGAGGATGGATCACTTTTAAACACATTCCACGGGATCAATTACCAGTCGATGACCAAATGTGTTGAGCGAGTTTTCCATCGGCGCCTGGCATTTGCAGACCCACGCGTGGGGCCGAATGCCTTCGTGACTGCGAAGGAAACAAAGATCTTTATCTTCCAGAATAACAGCGTCCGAAGGAGTTCATCGAGAAAGTGTTTACGTTTCGCTGATGGTGTTTTGAGCGAACGAGAAAACCCGAGGATTCAAGGAAGAGGAGGAAGTCTTCATCCTTAAAAAAATCTCCATTTGGGGCATGATCATAAAAGAGAACAATTTTGAAACGTGAAATCGGGTCGGCTCCATAAAGTTGAGAGCTTAATTGCGCGATAACCTAAACGGGAACTGGTTGAATCTTTCCTAACAATACGAAGGCAGAGATGATTTTCGGAGCGTGACATTAGTTTTTCTTTGGCCTGCCAGCTCAGCATGTTTACTCTCAGTGATTCACATCTCCCAGCGCTCGTGAATTGCTATCAGTTTCGGAATAGTTCGCAGGCATCTTATGAGACAGCATCCGGATGGTCGTAGGGAACGTTTCTGGGAATTAAGAATGGGTCAAAATAGAAGGTTCTAATGAAAGTAAGGGTAACTGGCATTCCTTACTCTGCCATGAAGAGCCGCGAAGGAGTTGCGTAGGCGAACTGGATATTCCTAACTTCAAGGAAGATAATGAATTGATGCAACTGCATTGAAATTGGAAAGTAGGAGTTGGAATGGGGATAAATAGTATAGCGAGAGAATGGTTAGTCTCATCTTCTGTTCCTTTTAAAGTAGAAGTGGAGGAGGATCGCAATAGCGTGAAAAGACAACCCGTTTTGTGTCGAAAACAAGAAAAATACACGTGTTACTCACATTACACTAGAGATATCATTCGAAATATCTGTCTCTCTGTCGAGCCTTTTATTATATTTCCAAGTTATTTTGCTAGTTGTTGACGAAATAACCATCGGTTAGGCTAGGTAAGTGTACAATGTACGTATAGAATATTCAAATAAAAATATTATGGTTATCAGAAAACAGTGAGACATTTTCTAAATTGAAATATTTATCATGGATTTTAAGGCATTTTAGTTTATTTTTATAATTTTTTTTTCTTGTTCGAGCATTCTAATCAGATTGCAACACATCATAAATCGATTCGATCTTTTATGCATCAAAATGTTTATATATTTAGTGAAATATCAGCGGGTTTCTCAACTGAAAGCCATAGACATTTTTGACCACAAAGTGAAAAATCTGATGTGGCCAGCACATGACTTTCTCCGTATAGTATTTCTTCCTCGAAATCAAAATACGAACGAAGAGCAAAATAACACACGAACAACAAAAACGATTAATGAAGATAAAGGCCACACATTTAAACAGTGGAAACTCAAAAATTAACAGATAATGACGAAAATTATTAATATACACATAAGAAAACGAATAAAGAAGACAAATGGAGAAAAACAAAGAAGAAAGCCTTTTAAACCTTATCAATCAACCAGAGTTCAATCTATAGCAAGAGTGTGAGCAAAAGACACATGGCGAACAATGCGTTGCAAATATGCAAATGCATTGTAAACAAACCTATAGTTACGAACTTTATTGATATTGGTAAGAGTAATCAATAACGGCACGAAAAAATTATAACTGAATAAATATTTTGAAATAAATACGCGTGTTTCAAATTCCAAAACAACTCTGAAATAAGACTTTCAAGAAATATAGTAATCATGTTGTATATAACATTATTGTGAAATGGTATAAATGAAAACGACATTTTAACGTAAATATGTCGCAATAACAAGAAAATTGTTTATTATAATACGATTCCTAAACGGTGGTTGATATAGAAAATTTTTTCAAATAAAACTTATAGATAATTAAATATTCTGTAACTTTTGTAGACAATTGTATATACCTAAGTATCAGATAATTGGAGAAATTTTACAAAAACAGAAAAGAGCTTCGAAAAATAAACCTCGACTTCTGGTGAACCGATTTACTCCAAAAACTAAGCAACTCTGACGGCACCTACCAAAGTGCTGTATATGAAATTTGGTTTTATTCGACAAATAGTTTTCACGTTAGAGCACCCACAAAGTAAATAATCAGCAACTTCTGGTTTATCGGTATTTCACAAATAACTCCTAAACAATCAGTAATACAAAATAACTATTTCAAACAAAAGTTGTAGTAAATTACATTTTCTAAAACTTTTTTAAATACTAATATATACCTAAATATCATATTTATGGAGATATTTTTTAAAAACAGAAATTAGCTTCGAAGAATAAAGCTCGACTTCCGGCTGACCGACTTACTCCAAAAACTAATCAACTCTAACGGCACCAACCAAAGTGCTATATAATAAGTTTGGTATTGATACGACAAAAAGTTTTCACGTTAGAGCGCCCACAACCACACACACACATACAAACAGACATCATTCCGAAAATTGCCAAAACGTGTTCTAGGGACCCCAAAACATGCACCTCTGTCGAAATCTCAAAGTCGATTGTTTTCATGAAAACAACACTTTTAAAAAAAATCACAAGATACTGTGAGAGACGAAAGGCAGTATAATTTATAATATATGCTCATAAATTTGGATATGACAACGAATATATATTCTTTCCTCAATATATCTTGTCTTTCCTCTTTCTTATCTTTATATTATGAGCTAATCACGCATAAAGGAAGCGAGACCTCCCAAATAAAATAGAAATACAATCATTATTCTGACTCCTGTTGATATGCAAGGTCACAGGCGTTCGGCGAGCCGCAGTTAAAAAGTAGAAATGAACACACAGCACTTTTACGTACACAATACCGTTTTACATTTCGAATATACCTACCTCATCTCTAAATTCAATGTAATGACCTTTTCGGGCATATTCTTAAGTTTCGATGTAGTAACTGGTGATGGAATGAACTTATAATCTAAGGATTCTAAAATGATAAATGAGATTGTTGATATTTTGTATCCAGAAGACAGTTACTTAGGTTTAGCATTCTTTAACTTCTGTGACTAACAAATATGCAGTATGCAAATGAGTAACATTAATTGCAAAATCTTTAAGGTTAATGTAAGCCCATGGATAATTATGAATTAATGAACGGTGTCAATGGTTTGTTAGGTTTAATTCGACAGCGAGATGTAAACGAAGATTAATTTAATTGAAACTTAGATCAATAGTTTAAGTAATTTCGGTAAAAGTAGATAGAAATACGTCAATCTCGAATTAAGTTTGAAGAACTAAACTCTTCTTCAGACCTAATGTCACTAATCGAATTGTTCCAAGAATTCTTTCTTTCAACCAACGAAAAGCCATAAAATCTTATTATAATGAAAAACATCATTCTTATTTTTGCAGATTTAGATATGAAAACGCTGAAATTTTCTTCAAACTTTAAAAATTAATTACGTGATAATGTTTTCGGGTTTCAATAGCGTTTTCCAAAGTTGGATTGCACCGTTTCGCCAACTCTGCGGTTGGCTTCTTCAAGCGAAGTGGGATTATTCTGCGCGAGTTGCAAACCAACTTTGGAAAACGCTGTGAAACCAAAAAACATTATCACATAATGGAATCCACACACAGCGAAGGCCTTCGGACCATATTTAAAAAGTAAGCTCCAGCAATTTTAGTAAAATGTCGTGTATTTGGTTTTAAAAAATGGTAGAATATAGAAGTATTATACTTTGGTTTATTACAAAATAGTAACAGTATAAAAATGGAGCTCATTTGTGCTAAAATAACTAATATTTCTAGCAATTACCATTACAGAATATTGCAGAACATTTTGTTTTAATTTAAATAGCTAAATTTCTTCTAGATCTTTCTACTTGTGACGAAACAACTCAGTCGTTTCACTACTTAGTTTTCTTGAATTTCTCACTAATCATTTCTACGTTGACAAATAAGTGTACAAGAAATACTATGGAGCAGTCCATTTTTTTAGGGCAGAAAATCTGAACACGCTGAAGACAGAATTTCTTCTGCAGCCATAAAAGGATCTCAAATATACAGACATATACATTAATTAACAAATAACTAATTTAATAGGCGCGCGAACTTCCACTTCTCTCTTTTTCAAAAAGGACCGCTGGTATTGCAACGATAGCAATTGACGAGTTATCGAGATCTATTTTATTTTCATTGCATCTCGTTGTGAGAAACGTTGATTGAACAGATCTGCGAAACTGAACTTTTAATTATTTTCGACGATAGCAACATCATATTCCCATTTTTCCAACTTAACTGTACAGAAAACAGATGTATGAGAGCTCCTGGTCCATATTTCGGTTCAGCTTCTTTTAACGTTTTCGTGGAAAAAATGGTATTTAAATTAATTTGAAATGAAAATAAAATCACTGGTGAAATCTAATATTTAAAAATATTTCTTCTACATCTTTCTCTTGCTTCTTTGTATACTATTGCCACTGCTACCATGACAACGGCTAAAAAATACAACTTAAATGTTTAATTTATGTTTCCATCTTGCTTATATTTTCCTTAGAGCAAAACTAAAACATCAATAATCTTTGATTTGAAGGCCATTTCCTCAGTGGATGCTCCGTAGCAGTTATATGACGTATTGTCATTAAACAGATAACAGAAAGCGGCATTTTGGATGCTATCCGAAAATCCCCACACGGTTTTCAGCCTTAAAATAATTCCGATATTATTCCATTCTTCGTAAAAACACCTGAGGTAAAACAGAGGATAAATTTTCATTACATAGGATAGATCGAGCATATCGTTACGTCAGCTGGCAGGCATGATTCACTCGCAAGACGCAGCAACCTCTAATATGCTCCTATCCTCAAGATTGCTGTTCCTCTCGTTCGATTCTTCCATGGTGCAGTCTTGATTATTTTAAAGCCTCCGATGAAGAGGAGTTGAAAGTACGTCCGAGAACGACGAAGCCTTCATCCTCTCATCGGAGTCGATGATTTCCTCTTTCCAAATCTCCAATCCAAACGGAGTCATCTTGGATGGTCATGGACTCCTAGACATGCTCGCCTTCCTCAAGCTACTCCCGGTGGAGTCCTCAATGGTCAGGACGGCGTCGAAGGTCCGCTGTGTTCGATTGCTGGTGACGTCCTCTCTCCTGAAAGACCCTCCGTACGTTTGGGTTTGTGCAGACGCGGAGGAGGCGAGGCGGAATCTTCGCGCGAACTCCCTCTTGAACTTGTCCTGGAAGAGAGAGTTTTCGTGAGGAGACCGCACGAACTGCACGAGGAAAAAAGGGATGGAACCTGACGTTTTACGATCGTCCTTTTATCGCCGAAAGCAGCTATTCTTATGTTTTTAGTGTCCTTCGGCTGAGAAAACTTGCGATTTCCCCGAAATAAAAACTTACGCAAAAACTCTTAAAGCCAATTAGCTTCAATTCATAGGTCTTAAAAGTCGACTCGAAACCGAGACACCGCACGTAGGATTATTCAAAGACTGAGGGAATCCGTGGCACAAATAAGGTATCGAAAAATTCTTCAGATTCGTCTGAAACCCAAAAAATTTCTTTACGAAGAAATAACCCCTTTTTGCATTGGGAAAGCAAGGGGAAAAATTATAAACACACATGCTTAAGTTGTTTCAAAAAAGTATATGTACTATTTTTTAGGATACCTTATTGATTTATGATTTCGATTTAAATTATCTTATTGAAAATAATAAAAGAAAATTGCCTCAGAGAAATACATGGTTCAGATATCAAATTCATTGGTTCATAATAAGTATAGAAAGGAAATGATGGCTTTATCAATTTAGTAGTTTGGTTGTAACTAGAATCCATTCCAATACAGGAGAGTGACCCAGTATTTGTAGATAATAGAACATGAATTTTATTAGAAGTGGAGACACCTCATAAAAAAGATTATCGTTCTCTCCGTTGCCATAATTGAAAATTTAAATAATACTTAATAATGAATGCTACCAACCAATGCATTTGATATTCGCAGAATTATATTTTAATCTTAAACCATTATTTAAGATAATTCTGCAAGGAAGGTCCGCAAAGCACTAATTAAGAATGCAAAAAGTATTTATTTCGTCTTGCTACTACCAAATTGTAAATAAAAATATTTTATCTGGATCTATAGTCATTGAGAGAGAAGGCTAGGCGAAAAATATTTTGCCTACTTGATTACATGGAAAATAACTCGTTCTCATCGTGGGAGCAAAGTAATTGTCATCAAGTTAAAGGATATAAATGGTGATATGTTACGGAATGGTGGAGCTCATACTGAGAGGATGATGTTAGCATTGAAACATTCTCAATATTTTCATTTGAATGACTTGAATTGAATGAATGACATCACCCACAAACCTAATAAAGACATTTTCGAATAACCACTGGGATTTTTTAAGAGTTCGTCGAAGAGTCAGAATCATGTTATAAAAACTAAATTTTGTGATTATTATTGGCCATTACATTACCCAACTAAACTCTTGAAATTTTTTCGATAGTATATTTATACTCAAAACAAATATCTTCATCAACGAGAAATAAAAGAGTGCATGCGAGATGAGATCGATCAGTATCGATATATTTAACAAGGCCAGAGATTCGTGACTTCCTACTTTCGATTTCACGAGAATGTTACAAGTCGCAACTCTCTGATCTAGTCGAAAGCAAATCCCAAACAAGGAAGTTCCATATAAGGGCGATGATTCGGATGCGTGCATTTGTGTCAGCGTGGGTGGATACAACGAGGCGTGCCCCTCTCCGTATGATGGCTGAGGGAGGATTGAGTCGTCGACTGAGAAGGGCTGCCATGCATTCTCACTTCGACTCTTCCTCCCCAAGATTCCTTCTCGCTGCAGTCACGAAATGGGACTCAGTCGGTGAGAAAACACTTTTCGCTGAAATGCTTGCAAGTGGGAAAGGTAATAATTTATCTTACACTGTATATGCCGTAGATTATTGGGTTGCAGCAGCTGTTACTCATGGCGAGCCAATCACAGCAGAACCAGATGATATTTATGTACCTATACCTGTGGAATTGTATATACACGAATTAGCGTCTTTTTAAGAGTTTCATATTCAATAAATAATTAAATTTTAAGAGGATAATAATCATGAGAGTGTAAATGGAGCTCCCGGACAGTGAGTAGCGCGTTCACCTTAACGGAAATTGGTCCCGAACTTGATTTCCGGTGGGAATCCATGCGTGCTAAATGACCTCAGCTGTCGAATCACACTTAACAAAGCATTTTCAATAAAAAGGTTTAAAATCGAGAATAAAAATCATAAAATAATATAATCGTCAAACTTAGAAAATGAAACTGGGAACAAGAAAGAGAACAAAAAAGTTGAGTTGTAAATATCAATTACGTGTGAAGCAAAATTCCCGGACAATGAAACTTCTATGTGTACTTAAACTATGTAAATTATTGCACTTTCGTGACTTACTCGTTTATTACTGGAAAGACGGCTTGTAGGACGTTGTAGCTTTGAAGAGGTAACCAACATATTGCGAATAAAGCGACAACTATAAACAGCATTTTGATAACCTGAAAAAAGGAATTTAGGAAAGTGTTGGAAAGTATCCTTCCGAAGAGCCATAAATAATGCTCGTTCGTACATCAATGAGGCAAATCAGAACATTTCAAACCGAGTGAGGGAAAATATATGCGTTCCTAAGGAATTTCTAGCTGTTTCGCACAATTTCCAGTTTTAAATGCTATAAATATGAGATATATTTATGATGCTACCTGTAAAGTATTCAGCCCAAAGTCCGGTTGGTACCTCACGCCCTATAAAATTACCAACCAGCTAATAGGGGGAATGAGACTTACTAGAAAAGATGAGGAATGAGGTAGTTTGCCTTTGCTTTCCTCGCAGACATACTCCTGTAAGCGAAGTATGTCTACTTAAGTGACAATGACTCGACGAGCAACACTTTTCTTAGTGAGTTCCGTAAAGAGAAATCTTTCAATTAGAGCCATTATTCAGGATCACTCATACCTCAGTAGATTTCATGTCAGCACATTTAATCAAGATACGGTAGCACATATTATAATACATTAAATTAAAATTTATTTCCATATTGCATTTTGAAATTGAGTTCTCAAAAATTTTTACTCAAGTTTATACGTTTTGTGCATATTTCTCCAGAAATTTTGATGTAAACTTAAATTCATTGTAACACAGCCAAATGATTCGTAAAGTTTGATACGTGATAGCGCCGTGGAGTTAAAAATTCTACGATAAAGAATGGTAGATTCTTGGACGTGACATAATTTAAACCGAGTTTTATCAAGGGTGAATTTATCGTTCTTTTCTAGGTCAATATTTAGTTTGATTTTGTATCCGTAAGGAGTTTTACAATAAATTTGTGAGTTGGAATTCATTAGCGGGTTGAACTTAGGTTTTAAATGCTTAGCAATTTAATATTTTCAGAAACAAGTTTAACTTGGAAATAGGGTAAGGTAATTTTTCACAAGATGGCGTGCGCCAAGGATAAATGCAAAGGAAGAATAGACTTGAAGAAAGTTCGATGGGACCGGGAATCGAACCAGGGTCTCCCGATTGCTGGTCAGGTGCTCTGTCCGTTGAGCTATCCCCTGTATAAAAGGAATTAAATAATATGTTATTTTGTTGTATAAGAATCATCTTGTTATATAAGAGAGTTTTCTCCTTGGAGCAATATTCGTTAAAAGTAAAGAGCGTAAACATTCCGCGAGCTCCGAAAATATAATATAATTTAACTTCGGCTGTGATATACTTCGTCCGTCCATTTATCTGCTACCAAGATTTCGGTGTGTTCTTACACACTTCCATCTGGTACTGAGAGCTGGGATCAGATTCTTCGATTAGTTACATTCGGTGCTAGTAGAGGACCATATCATTCAATAATTTGGAATTGCCGTACTAATGAGCCAATAGCCCTCGAGCAACATCGACAAACAAATATTACGATATGGAAAATATTTAATGAAAGACTGCCATATCTGCCCTTCTATTTTCTATATTTTCATTCGACATCGTAAATGTATCTTACGTAAAAAAGAAATAATACAACCCACGTCGAATATTTTCTGAATTTACTACTTATACAGAGTAATTCGAAACCTAAACTTAAACGTACATAAATACAAAATGAATAGCACAGCCAAGTTTCGTAAGCTCTCTAGTACGCTTGGCACTATTTTTTCGTTTCATCACTAAGAAGTGGCTTCAGAAACCTTCTCTAACTACTTCATCAACCTATAACCCCAAATGTGTTTTTTAGAAGTAAAAACTGCTAAATAACTTAAGCGGTCGATTGGGGTCAAAGCCTGTGCAACACATAGCCGGCCTATTCATTCTTTTGCTAGTAAAGCGAATACATTTAGTTTTTCCAGCATTTATTTTCTTGCTATTATCCTTTACCCGCTTCGTGAAAGCATCTACGTCGTCTTGGGTTATATCTCGTCTGTCTGTCTGTCTGCTTTTCTAAATACAATACTATTAGAAAAAGGTATCGTAGAAAAATTCCATACAAGATTTAATTTAGCTCTACAGACCATTTGTTTACATACTAAAATTAAAACACGAGTTAAAATTCTCCGATAGAGACACAAAGACATCTTTGAGCTTCAAGCCTCTAAAAATCAACATTTTTCTATTAAATTTAAGAAATTAGGTAACAAGTTAAAATTTACTATCCGTGAATTCCACTGAATTACGCTCGAGATAATTCTTATCAATTTTTCATTCAGTACAAATCTCCATATAATAACAGTTATGAAGTGTAATAACAGTTATATGTGTAATATGTTGGATAGAAAATTGCCATGCGTTAAAATAAATAAATTTAGATAACTCATATAGGATTACCGCATCAGTTCTATCTCCCTTCTAAAAATGAACCCATGTTTGGTTTGTTAATAAAGGAAATAACCGATTATAATTTTTATTTTAACTTATTTCCTTATAAGTCGCTGTACTCGTATGTATGCAAATTTTCTATAGTAAACAAAATATTCTCAAATGATGGAAATAATGAATTGAATTTGCACTTGGAAGTGAGCTGCTTAAAGCAAAGCTCTCTCCTTCCCCTTGTGAGATATATGTACCATCTTTAGCTTCGCTAGTTTCATTTATCTATTTTGACTACTCACATTCAATTATTTCTACTTAATCGTCATTACTTTACCGAAAAACGAACTTTAGATAGAAAAGACTTAAAAACCTATATATAAGTGATTATTCTGATGATACGATAATATGACATTAATTAGTGCATCTTTTCAGTGTGACGTTCCACCAGATTTCACTAGACATGAGTATATAACTCATGAGTTTATTAAAATAGTATAATAGTAGCCTCATTCCAGGAACGCATGGATCACTTTAGCTTGATGATTTCTATAGAAATAAAAATAACACTTATCACTCCTATGAAACACTCTTAAACCTCATGTTTTTACTGAAATATATGTACAAAAGCATGATTTTTAAGAGAAGACACCGTAATTACCACCCTTGAAATAATTCGCTGGTAAAAATGTCGGTATAATATACATCATCCTTTTTTATTTAAAGCTTCCCATAGTCAGTAAGCAGAAGCATTTTGAACCTGCCTCAGGAATTCGTGTTACCTCGAATCCACAGACTACACTGCATCGGACTGTTATGCAGCATCATAACCCGCCATAACTCGTTTGAGCCAGATTTCCTCCGGGTAAGCAAGCAATCAATCTAATCAAGCAGATCGGAGGTTGTATTTCCTTAGCTTTGAATTTCACAACGCCGAAACTGGCTCATGAATCTCTCCGTATTTACCTTCACTACAATACTGACAAAGGGAAACGCATACCTTAACGCATTCTTTCGCCAAATATTGGGATGTTTTTCCATCTTCTAATCAGTTTTGCATCGATTGCTTCGAAGAGTAAACTGTTAGCACGAAACCAAGTTTGAGACAACGCTCTCCATATTCCTGAGGAATGTCTTTGGGAGCCAAATACCAACCTACTCTTACCAAATCGGATGTGCGTTATATGAAAAAGGAGAATCATGTTAAATACCAATTAGCTTCGAGGAGAGAAATTGCTCGTGCGAAGGCTCGATTCTAATAGAAGAGTGGTTCCATTAGCTTGGCCATTACGCAAGATGGCGGTTGACGCGCCAAGTAGTCCGGTGCAATAAATTGCGCGGGAACGCAAACAAGCGCCGTTGCTTCACTGTAATTTACCTCCCTTTGAATACCTCTTCGTCCCGAATGGCGATATTTGCGCCTGTTAGAGGTACGCCCTTCCTCGTAATCAAGCGTTCGAGAGACTTATGAGAAAGGAGGAAAGAGAACCATAATAAAACGGCTCTGACGTAAAGATCTCGCTCAACTTTTTACGATCTTGAAATATATTTATCTGATTGGTGGAAGGTAACTTTTAACTTGACACATCAAAGTGGGCGACTTAACACAATATATTTATCTGTTCAACAGTCTCTTTCTTACGATTTTGAGAATAAGCGTCTTGTCACCTGTTTCATCCAATGTTGACAAACAAGGTGGAGCGTTACGAGTAATAAATGTCGATAGTGTTCATTTTGATTCATTTTTTTAACTCTTCCGCACCAACAATATTTTATCTTTTTATCCTTTAAACTTCGTGGTAGTGATTTAAGTAATAGTCATTCATAAAATAGAATTATGAAAGAAAACACATTATGGCAATTTAGTTTTTAAAGATGTGAAGCATTGAAAAGACTTCTGTTATGAGCTTGCTTACAGACATCTTTGATGTAGCTTTTCTTCCCATTTGTGGTCATTTAAAAGCCACTGAGGTGGCCAATATGTTGTGGAAAGTAAACTTTATATTGAATGAAGAGAGATGCATAATTTTTCCACACAATTAATAGTGGGGAAAAGTATCCATCTCTCTTCATTCAGTATATGATAATTTAGGCACTATCTTTAACACCCTCCAAGGGAGACTGCACACGGAGGAGCAATTACACGCTATCATGTAAATAGCTGCTTGCATATCATAAGCGAGCGAGTTATTTAAATATTCGTCGTTTTAACATATGTAGAAATCGCTATGCAACTCCCAAATGTTTAGGCATCCTGCTGGAGTCGATATCCATATTTTTCCATGATTTATTGATACAAGAAAGGGATTCACTTAATTTTCTTACGATTCATTATCCAATGAGAATTGCAATTTACTATTTCAAATTTAATCGGTTCTTTATAAGTTCTCGACATTTAGGTCACGCTATCATGACGTTTACATATCTCAGTAAGGTAATGAATATTAATCAAACAACGAAAAATCCTGTTTAGGAATTTGGAAAGAAACGGTAGCCGTGATCTTAAAATTTATATTGCCTTGATCAACCAAATACTTCAACTGACTATGAAAAAGAGCACAGACGGACAGAGGGATGAAATTCCGAGAATACTGTGATATTCATCGAACCAAACATTTTAATTTCTCCAACCTCTGTTTCAGAGCGAGTGGATTATCTGATTAAGTATTTTGCCTTGAAAATATTGTACATATTAAAATACTACAATTTAAAAACCTTATATTTTAAATATTCTGATTCTAAATTGAGAGACCAAAATTATTCCAATTTTCGCAAGATTCTCTTGACTTATGTTACTTTATGAGGTGAGCTCCAAGAACTCTCGTGTTCGAAGAACTCTGAAATAAATTTCCAAGCTCTTCTTCTCGTTCCTTTATATCGGTTTTCATTGAAACTTGACCTAAGAGCAAAGTTTCACACTTACGTTACGAAAGGAAATAAACAAGCCCTAAAACAACGTCCCAATTTTGGTGTGATGGCTGGAACTGCGATAAATTTACAACTGCTGAGAATCCTAAGGAGACCGTATGTTTCTCTATGACACTATCGTGCTAAATGCGTTACTGTTTTCTTTCCAATTAATTCACTCATAATTTACATTTACATTTAAACACTGCAATCCGCCAGCGGCGCGTGGCAGGGGGTGTTAAACACCGACATCCCCAACTAACCTGAAGAGCTATTAGCTTCACTAAAACTTCGCGGGAGCCATAAGTAACTATCTGTCCTGGAAACTGCTTCCCTGTATCGCTTTTTTGTTTTCTCCCGAAGATCGCGAAAGTTTATAACTTGGATAACATCATCAGCTATCTTCTTCCCGAAATCGGTAGTGATAAATTTGTCAAAAAGCTAATTATAATTTTTTTCTTAATTGTATATAAGAAATAAAGTACACTTAATGTTCAAAATGAGTCCACGGTTTCATTAATTTAAGACAAAGCTATAAAATATTTCCTCCAAAGAAAGCAAACATGTGATACTTTGTAATTTATCACGGCGCGGAGTTTTTATACTTGAAAATTTCGCTGCATCTAGTCAGGACTGAGGTTCTTATGGAAAACAATATCAGAGAAGAAGTAGGTACGAATTTTAGATAGAGTTCCAACAATTTTTAGAGCAGCTAAATGGAAATTATGGCTTTTTTCGTCAATGTTTACTTTCTCAGAGGTCCCAAGATCTCGTCGGAATTTCAGAAGACATGTTACTATTCTTCCGCTAAGATATTCTGTTATTTATAATTGGATTCACAATTTTAATTAATACAAAATTTCATACAATTATCCGAAGCTCATATATATTATGTAAACTAAATATTTCATAGTTCTGCTTCTCCAGGAAAATGCACGTAAAATTTTCCTGAAAATTGCAGAAAACAGCTTGGAATACAGTTTTTAAATCCTGCTGAAGCTTATGGCTCTTAAGGAGGGTTGATTTGGAAGATCATTTTTTTAGAGAGGTTTGTGGTTGGGTTGCCGTATTATCGTGTCCGTCTAGTTTGATTTTTCCATCGCAATCCTATGCTAAACCATTTTCGTCTCGATGCAACGAATTGGTGAGCACCGCACTTGATTGAAAACATTCTCGATTTCATAATTTCCGCTAATTTGTGGAATTTATATTCAAATATTGAGTAATCGGATACACCTCTGAACGAAATCCGCATGAAAAAAACACCAATAGCCATTACTGTTCTTTACATAACTTAATGATCTGATGAAGCACTTAAACTTAACTTTACGCTATTTCACCTTCTTCTTATGCCTCAGCATATGGGCGTCGCGGCGTCTTTGCGCCGTCCCGGGCGTCTCAGACCAATAGAGACGCATCCCCACTCTTGCGTATGCGACGGAGATGACCGCAAGAGGGCATACGTACTGTACAGCCACGAGTGCGTGGCGATAGGCCATCATCGCCCCAGTGGAAAGGCCCACGTTGCTGCAAAAGGGCTTCGTCAGTTCCTCAGGAAGGCCGCCAGGGCTCTGTTTGAGACAAAAATTCACTCTCACAACGACGATAATATAATCATTATCTAGATCGGTGATTCCCAAAGTGGGCTTGTCGCCCCTAGGGGCCTAAATAGGAACATACGATTTGCACCAAAATTTATTAAAAGATTGACCAACCTTTTCCTCCTTCAAATAAGAGATTGCCGAAATCAAGATGAGAGGAATACGTTAGTGTCGATATTTTCCCTAGTATTATGCTCTATGATACTTCTTTTCCACAACTGAAGCAAACAAACAAACAAAGTAACTTACAAGTAACTATAATCGACCCTCGCACACTGGTCTGGAAAGTTGAGTTGACCTTAAGGGTAGGTATCTTTAGTTTCCAAACATCTCAGCCATGGATAAACTCAGTCATCATTCCTTTGAAAAAATTCATTTGCAAGCTCGTTAATTTGACCAAATCCTTACACGCTGGAAAACGTTTTCAAATGTTTAGGACTTGCTAACTACCGCCTTCATCATATTTGGAATCTAACAGATTCTGTTATACGATTCCCTTATCAATCTAGATTAGTAAAACGATACTCAGTGATAGCTGAACAATAAGAGAGTTTATTGTCCAAAGTGGCCACGTGAGCCAATTAACACCTTATGGCTCACAACGCTGTGATAACTGGTAATTTAATGCAAACAGAAGAATAGTCTGTTGATGAAGTATCGACAAAGAACATCACCATTCTTCTACAAGGGCTTATCATCAACAGTCTTACTGGAATGCATCAGTTCACTTCTTGAGCTTACCTCCGAAGCAAACAAGGATGAGGGTGTTACTAAATCGTCCTCGTGCCACTCTTCGAAACTGTCAGCTCCTGCTATTGGTGGCATGTAGATGGGAACTTCAGTGACCCCAAGGGCCATGGCCATCGGAAGAGCGAGGGCTCCTGCGAAGGACCAAATGGTAGCGATGATTGTGCGGGCCCTGGAAGCAGAGGACTTCACCCCTGACAGAGGGTTCACGATGGCTTTGTGGCGGTCCACTGCGATGGCTGTTAGTGTGAAGACGCTCACGTTCACACTGAGGACCTAACCAAAGAAGCATGTTCAAAATGTAAGGGCGATTCATTTTCGTATATGTGGAATCCACTTTTAAAATTTCGACACAAGAGCTTTTTTTTCAAGTACAAAAAACATGAACTTAGTTTCTAACCCCTAGATTGTCTGTTAATATAATATTCGGCCTAGAGGCCGGTTTGAACTTCAATCCCTCCAACGATGTTCTTGTGTTGCTCACAGAGCCTGAATACTGATCGCTTGTAATGGCGGTGCAATGACCCTATGAATAATACTTTTCGTGGAATTTGATAAAGAGAATCAAAAAAGATTGGCCCTCATTAGCATGATTTATAGATCAAAAGCTTCCGGGATTTCCCAGCTGTGGACGAAAGTAAATTAAAGAACATTTATCCCTACTGTATGCCAAAAGACAACCAAAATATATGCCATTCATCACGGCATGTTGGTAGGAAAAGAACCTTTGAGGCATGTAAATTAATCTTCTTAAGTTTTTAATTAAATTAATTTAAGAATTTATTTAATCTTTCGCTTCTTATTCGATAACTTGACGCTGATTTTCCATCCTCAAATTTTAAGTACAATGTTTCTATCACGAAATTTAAAATAAATCAACATATTAGTTTAAAGTAGGAGGCAATAAAAAAATTGAATGAACCCACAACACAAACTCCAGAGTGAGAAAATTAGAGGAGCAAGTAAATGAATCCAATATAACTCTCTCAAATATAAAATTTCTTTTTCCCTAATTTATGACCAAAGGAATTTATCATATTTCGAACGCTATAAACAACAGAATTATTCTTCATATAAAGAAATAAATACTGAAATATCTCCCTAGATGTCCTTCTCTGTTCCCCAAAGAAACCTTTTATAATCTTCGACTGATTTCTTAAGTCAAATACGCAACTTTAAATTTTCAATCTTTATCATCATCTGATCCCGTAAATGAACTCTGTTGATTATTAATTATGAACAGCTGTCCGGCTGTTCGTACCATTTGGTTGACTTAGCGCGAGTTTAAGATAGCAATAATTATAGTTTTTCGCTATTACAAGCATGATTTCATGTACAAAACTGGTATTTGTTAGTATATGCAATCAGGGGTATTGAAAATAATTTTTCTAGAAAAGAGGAACATTCATTTTTCCGATACACTTACTTATTATACTTTACTATCGCTCAAATTTCTGGCATAAAAATACAAAATTAGCGTTATAAATACAGCAAAATGCCTTGAAGTATTTTATGAAGAAAGACGAAGAAGAATTAAAAATTATATGAGTAGTGTTAATGGTAAAAAGCTGTAAAGAATATATTCAGCAAGTAGAACAAAGTTTGTTTATATTTACGGCATGATTGAGAGATATAATCTTAATAATAAAGAAATAATGATAATTTCTATCATTAAGTATATTCTGATCTCTTCCAAGCTGAAACAGTTGCATTCTCCCTCGGAAAATAGATAATCAAACTGTTTACGCCAACACTTCTGAAATCCTTTAATAACTTGATTTCCCTTTATCTTCTAAGCCTCAAATTATGATGACTGAGTTCCACGTTTGTTGCGTACAGATGAAGCTTCGACCGTTTTCCTACTCTATTGGAATTGCCTTGAATATTGTACTTTCTTGTTTGAAGGATCTAGAAGAAATTAAATATAGGAGAAAATATAAATAATTTTTCTTTAATTTAGATATTGCGCTTGAAAACGACAGTTTGTACTCAAATATTACTCTGAAGTTGCATTTAGAGTTAAAAATTACAATACTCAATCATTTTATGAAATAGTTTAATAAAATTCCAGACAAAATACTAATTAATCTTCCCATTCATTTAGTTTAGGAGATCCTAAGTGTTAGCATTCGCTTCCAAAATTTCACAGCAATATCTTTCGTACCCAGTCAATGATACATATATTTTTCATATTATTATACTGTCAAAAGCCTACATTCCTTATTGTTGTCTACGAAATCAATAAGTTGAAGATTAAGGAAATTATTTTCAAAACTAAATAATATATCGGAGAATTCTATGAATAAATAAAATGGGGATCGGTAAAGAATTGTAATAGTAAAATATTTCTTCTTAAAGTCATATAATCTAAGACGCCGCGTTCATTATAAATCATTGCCACTTCAATTTCTAAAGAAATTATACGGTATCCAAATAAATGAAGTCTCCTTCAGTCTGTAGCAGCTCTCAATTCTTTAGTGCGGCAGGCAAATAATTTTTTTTTAAATTGAAGCAATCTCATCGGCAAAGACCACAGAACAATTGCACGAGCTTCGACTTCAGAGTTTCTATTTAATAATAAATAACTGATAGCAAAATAAAAATTAATCTCATATTTCATTTTTCATCAGCTAAAAATTTCGTTCAAAAGTGCATAATTAGTCAATAAACTAACTATCATTAAGTATAGTTCCTCATCCTATGATAGCGGAACATCCTCAGGTTATGATGACCTCAAACACTGATTATAGAGTAAAAACTTTGTTTGTGAGGAAAGACTCTCATCTCTCCCACCTGTATGAATGGACAGAATCCGCACATGAACCATGGCAAATCCCATCGCTGCAACAAAGCCGCTTGGAACTGGAACGGAATGCAGAACAGTCCTATGGTGATGTCCGCAAGAGCAAGGTTGGCGATATAAAAGTTTGTGGTAGACTTGCGCATGCGCCTCGAACCAAAGACCGCCCAGATCACGAGAGCATTGCCACCCACTGCCGCGATGGACAACAAACCATAGCACAAGGAGAGCAGAGCGACGACCCCGGGAGATGCGGAATAGATGATGACCTCGCATGCCTCGGTGCAGCCTTCGAAGGACGAGTTGCTTCCAAAGGGAACCCGAGGGTCATCGGTCATCTCCGTGGTCCTCATTCGCTCACCACTCACCTCTAACTTTTACCCTAACTCATCAATACCTCCCCTGGCTTCAACTACGTCATGTTCCCTACATGTCGTTGCACTGGGTGCCGCTGATCACACTCCCTAAGGTATCCAAACTGAGAGAAATTTTTAAGGTACCATGGTTCAACCAAAAGAATTGTCAGCTTCACTGACGGTCTTCGGACTCCGTGGTAGTCACATTTAGAAGAACATTTTTTCGATGTGAGATTCTCCGATGCCGAGTCACTATTGGAACTCGTTCGCTTTTTATCAGTTCAGCTGTAAATATTCTTCCGAAAGAGGGAAGCTAAGGCCGTCTACCGTTCAACTGAAGAGGAGAACAAAGCGTGAGATTATTGCATTTCATCATGCCGCTAAGAGAGGAAGAGGGGGCGATTGCTTTGCATAAGTGCCAAATTTCCACCTTTCTTTTCATCTCCTCCGCCTTTTCGATCTCTTAGTATGTTAAATAGAGAACTATCTATGATAAGTGATGCATCCTGTTTTGAAAAATCATACCTTCAACAAATAAAGAGAAGATAAGCAATGACGTGTAGGGAATTTCTCTCGTGGACACTTCGAGGTCTAATTTTGTACCTCCGCAGATTAAATTAAGCACACAGCCATGGATGCCCAATTCAGCAAACAGGATTAAACAGATTTAAGCGTAAGATAAAATTGTTGTAAGAAGATTTTTTTTAAGTTGAAAATGTATATTGTTTGACACTAGGTCGCAATCCAAAGCAAGGAACGGAACAATGGTTCCACGCCTGAGCTTAATATAAATTAAACGAAATTTTAAGGAAATAAATTTAAAAGATAATTTCTTGCGAAATTTTCTAAAATTTTGCGGAATGCACCTTATGTCTCGGAATACATTAACAACGACTTGGAATATTACATAATTGTCTCCTAATTGATTAATTAAATTCCATATTATGGAACTTAGGAAAGATATTAAAAATATTTTCGAAATATGAGCTAATAATACTTCTAAAACTCACTTCTGCTAAGATCAGAAACTCCATTGGGGTGAATTTTGATTATATATTTCTGTCCACTTCGTATACATAAATATCATAATTATAAATACAAGAGGGGAGAGGATCAATGTATACTATAAGCATAATATTGAAGTTAAAATACCTAAATAATAAGTGAGAAATGACTTGCAATTAAGATGCATAATCCAAAATGATCAATAATGCCATTCAACAAACAAAAAGATGACGTAGAAAATATTTGGTAAATTAATCAATTGTTTTTATATCATAATTTTTGCTCATGGAGCGGGTACTTGAGAGGTGAAAGAAAGTGATGAACAGAGAGCGCATAGGGCTGTAGTCCCTTATGGTGGCTGCAGACAGGGACGGATTTTCCAATGGGCTACTTTGGCTTCAGATTAGGGCATCAAGATCAAGAGGGGCCTACATTCAAATAGTTAGCAAAATTAAAATTACACTATTCTAAAAACAGTGAACACTAAAACACTGAACCGAAAATAAGGAGACATATTGATATATATCACAGTAATGATGTATTTTATTATCTCTCATGTAATCTACAAACTTAAAAATGGGAGGTGAAAGGGCCTCATAAGTGGAATAGCCTCTTTTCACCTAAATCCGGCCCTGGCTGCAGAGCATCTAAGCTGGAATCAATATCGAATGTAAATGTAAAATGTTGATAAGATGAAGAATTTTCAAAATACGTGACAGGTTAAATTTTAAAAGAAATAACAATTTACTAGTGAACTAAGAGAAAAATGAAGGGGAATCAGGAAGAATGGGGTGAAGATGATGGGCAACCTCCCAGACGCTGAGAGGTAAAAGGGAGTGAAGAAGAAACTAAGAGAAATATTAAAATAAAACATTACTATACTAAGCCTTTTATATGTTTGTTTGGTTGTTGGAAGGATTGGATAAAAACCACTGCCAACACCATTACAACTGCTATAAGAGAGAAAAAAAGGTGAGTGGAAAGTATTTCCCAAAAGTGAATGGTAATTTTTCATTTCATCCTCTCAATTTAGGCCTTGATCCTATCTGGTTTTTAATTCATCTAACAATAAGATGTCTGTAATCAAGCGTACTCTATGCTATGGTATTACATCAGTTTCTAATATGGGAGGCAAGCAAAAAACAATGGAAGAATTATATTTGTTTACTTTCAGTAAAAACTGTAAACTGTATTATCATCAAATTCACAACCCATCCTTTCAGTTGTACTAATAACAGATTTTTTCCGAATGATCCCTTTGGTATTTTATTAAACAAAGGACTAAAACACCATTAATAGGCTTAAATTCAACGGATCATTCAACTACAAGTAGGTATTTAGCATATGGTATAAAAGCATATTTTAAGTGATAATATTACTATCTGAGAAGGAAATATAGAATATTCCTAAATACTTAAAATAGGTAAATGTGAAATTTAGGAAAAAAATAGGAATGACTGTATTCATAGCTGATGAATTCTACCAAACCACGATGTTTATGAATAACATAGTAGGAAATATTATTGCCAAAAATGTATACCTCAATGATTGAAACTTTAATTTTGTTAGGCTCTTTATTGCAATGCTCATTGAAGAATTTCTTCAAGGCCATTATCAAACAATCTTATTTTTGTATCTCAAAGGTAATTCTTCATATTTTGATGGTTCTCCTGCTCTTGGTGCAGTCAAAGTAACAGCTCTGTAAATATCAGGTATATTTTGTTGCCAATAATTTACACCTCAATGTTTTAAACTTTAATTTTGTTTAGCTCTTTAGATGTTTGTTATTTTCCTGGAAAATGAAAATGTGGATGTTTAACCTATTTATTTTATTCACCAAAGATTTGGTTCCAAGAAATTTTCTAATAAATAGATTAATTCAATTGCTTGCCTTGAATACTTCAGGAGGAGTATTTATGCATTCTGTAAACATTTATAAAACTTTGTACATCTAGTTGACTGAAATGAAAAAATATGCTGTTAAGGGAATCTATTTTAATGCCTTTAATATTTACTATTGATTTTGATAAAATTGTGTTCTTTCAGGTTTTCTTCCGAAATAATCCAATCCTGAGCACATTTCCCAGAATGCTAACATAAATTTCCCCATTCTAAAAAAGAATATGCATGTCATAAGTGAAATTAAGAAGACAGAAAAGTATGCTAAGTATCCAACTGAGGTTGTATAAAATCAAGAGCTTTTACATTATGTTACAATGTGCCATAGGGATTACTATATGGATATATCTCAGCAGAGTGAACTTTGAATGTATCAGACATGTATTAGTAAAAAAAACAGTGGTTAGGAATTGAAACTTTCTGATTCTAAAATTAGATTTGTTGATATTTCTAACTTTGCAGACAGTTTAGCAAAAGGTTGCTATTATAATTATTCATCCATGCCAGAAACAGGTAAACCAAAACAAGGTGCTAAGTGGAATTCTCTTTCAGGTTAGCTGAAAAAGATAATTAATGAGTGAGAGGAAGAAAAATTGATGTTGAATAATTTAGAAGTTGCATTGATGGGAACTGTACCAAAATGCATAATAGATGCTTCTATTAGCATTGATGTTTGACAAATTAAATGGCAAATGCATTTCAAAGATAAGAATCTTATTTCATAGCCAAAATTATTGTTAAGTAAGATATTGCATTTAAAATAGAGTAAAAGTTCATATTTTCACTAGCCCATGTTTAGATGCGAGTATCATCCCAAAGACAACAATGCTTAATGATTCTATTGTTTCCGTATTAAATAATAGCAGTGAGTATTTCTGTGAATCTTGCGCTAATGAAGATATGTGATAAGAAATTTAACTCTGAAGAAGAGAAGGACAACTTTAAAGGGAGGAAAGTGTCATTTCCTTTATTGAGAATAATTCCAAGATGATATCTGAAATCAAATTAAAGGAATGTGTTGGAAATACAAAACTCAATGTCCAATAGCTGACGGCTATTGGAGATTATAAACCACCAGTGTATTTGAAAAGGAAGTCATCCATAGTAACAAACAAGGATGAAAGTATATCTCATAAAATATCTGACTGAATGTATGTTCCAAATGGTACAATGGTGGACCCACACTTGCCTGGGAGTTTGTATCCTATGCTAGGAGCCACTCAAACAAAGCCAGGGTCAGGGGGGACCAACACTCTCCTGCAGTTATAAATTATTGCAGTAGTGTTTGTTGGGTGTCAATGATACTATTTTTCACACTTTTTCTTGTGCTCAATATCCTTGTCTTAAAAAACCAAAGGGGGTGGGTGTCCTTATTTCCATGAGTCTATGATTGGGGTCATCATATAGGGAAGAGTCTTTAGTATTATATTATGCCGTTTTTATTTTGGGAGGAAGCATTGAAAGAAAATTTGATTTTGTTTTCGTAGACATTTTAATTCATTAAAATTGTAAAGATCTAATATTAAGATAATCTACTGTAAAATTGGATCATATTAAATAAAAGATGCATAATTCCACAAAAAAAACTTTTAATCTGACCTGTTTCGAGCTAACCGCTCATCGTCAGGCGCAAGATACAAATGTATTAGTTATTTGTTTTATATAGTATGATCCCGATTATGGAGTTCCTTCAAGTTAAGGCTTCTTCGACTGAATTTACTGTCTAATGCCTGATTTCATTGCAAATCAAATCTGGTGTTGGAAAAATAGATTAGTTCCTAATTGAACATTGTTATTTATCGCTTGCTTATACTTTAATCTACAAAAATTCTCTACATATCTTGGGACCAATTCTAGGTAATAGGATGGAGAAGATAAAATCAAAAATAATAACCTACCATAGGAAGTTATTACATAATTAGCAGAGTCAAAGAGCATCATCATTTCCATGGATCACAAAGATTTCAAGGACTTCTGAATTTCAACTTTTTCCCTTTATAGTAGAATAGAATTTCTTCTCAACTTGATGCTTGGTAGCGATTAAATTAAAGAGTTTATATCACTTTGCATAAAATCTTTTATTCTCTAGCCAGCGGCAAATAAATCTCAATCAACAATCACTCTTTCTATCAACAACCACATGACAACAACAACATAAACAATGAAAAACCAACCAACACATTCAAAATATAAAGTTTCGTGTGTTTTTAAATAAAAAGAAATAAATCCACTATACTACATCAAACTCATATCAGTCAGTCACAGTCACTTAATTTTTCTGCTGTGGTGTTTTTAATTCCTCACGTCTAAGACTGAAAGTGTATTGAAGTCAGGGCCAGAAATAAGCAGTAACTGAGGTAAGATGAGTATCGTAATACTGAGTGGTTACAGATTCCTTGCATTTCTTAAGCTGAACTTTTTCAAGGAAAGGTGGACATGTTAGTACCTTTAAAGGATTTTGCACTGGGGTGCCTAAGTATTTAGAGGGAATTAGAAAAGAGGTTTACAGTTATCCTACTATTTTCATCAGCGGTTAGTAAATATGCCAGTATATCAACTAAGTTAGCCATGGCTGTAATATCCATGTATAGCTGTAATTCATAACATTAATTCTTCATTCTTCTTTAAATGAGTTAGACTGTTCCAAGTAAAGGAAAATGTATCTTTTGTTAACTTTTATCTAATTGTAAGTCCTGTTAAAAGCTAAGCAATATGAAAGCCACTGAGGTATGGGTGATGCAGAATAATGCCATTGTGAGGAAAGCAAGGGCAAATTACCTCATTTCTATAAATCAATGAAATAAAATTGTAGTAAATAATTTTTAAAATATGTGAATTAATATTTTGCATGTATTCAGATACTTGTCAATGTTAATGTCAATGATTTAATATTCTTTTTATCGTAAATTAAGATGAGATTCATCTTTAATGCGTACAATCTAGAGGCATTAACATTTATACAGAAGTTTTGCAAATATAATATTGGTAACTACCCTTCTAGTTGTACGTACAAGAACAATGAGGTTACATATCTACTGAGTAGTGAATATAATACAAAATAGCCATTGATTTGTTTTATATATTCTTGGAATTTAAAGACAGTGTATTTGCAAGAGAATTAAAAATGATTGATAGAAGGCAATAATTTTATTTCAGCCTCTTTAATTTAACAGTAGGAATATTTGAAAAAAGGAAATTAAAATAGATTAGTAATGTATATTTGCTCTCCTTATATGAGGTAAATCCCATCCAGAGTCTCCACATTTTTTTCCACAACTAGCAAACAGTTATGTAGATGGTCATTGTAGGGAGTTGGTAATAGAAGCCAACTCTACTCTTGATTTGGTCCTGGGGGTCCAGACCCCCCCCGAGATATCAGACTCCCTCAAATCTCAATACGCATTCAGCACACAGTCCTTCAACCGTAGGAGATGGTCTCTGGATGTCCGTAGACTATTTGTAGACCATCAAGAACCAGAGAAGCTCCTTAAAACTCACAGATATTCTAATTTCGGGATGGTGTGTTGTACAGGTAATTTAAGCCAAAATTATTTGTAGTTTGTACTGTGAATTACACTGACAATGGAAGGTACGTTAACTTTATTTAAGAGTCTTTCCTTTTCAGAGTCATAATTTGGAAATCCCACCAAATCTATAATCTTTTGATGCATATATATATCAAGGAACGTGGGAGCGTTGGTAACGCTGAAACAAAAGAATCCTTTGAAATTTTTCCATCGACCCCCCCCCAAAAATGTTTTCTAGACCCATTCCTGGAACCCCAATATGATAAATTCACTACTACTTAGAACAAGAAATTAACTCTGTCTTCACAATGCTACTCTTTGTGAGATGAGTTTATTAAATTTACTCCTGAAAGTACTTAAGATCAGGAGGGATCAACATATTTTGTTAATTTAGACTCTATAAATGCATTTAAACAGTTTAATACCACCATTAATGTATTATTTTTCATATTGAATTTAAAAATTCATCTACAACACAAAACCTCATGGAACTATTCGGCTTAATAACAACCCTAACAAATTTTCCAAAAATGATATTTATCCTTTAACACTAGGAGGACGGTAGTTTCGGCCTACCTAGAAGGGCGGGAGGTGGTCATTTGACCACCTACTTTTAAAATTCGTAATTAAATACTTTTATGATTTTCAAATCCTTGAATTTTGCATAACTTCTAAGTTTGACCATTACACAAATGCTGATAAGGTGTTTTATCTCGTATTTTGTTTAAATTTTAATTAATTAAACAAAATTTTGACCGATGTCCTAAATCTGTAGAATTTCATATTCTAGAATATTTTATCTATTCATATTGGCCAATGAAATTTATTTAACCCGCCTTCCTAGGTAAAGTAGACTTTTGCTAAATAAGGTATAAGTATGATACTGAATTATATCTCAACTTATGGTAATGTTACAGTTTACTTAGGGATATTTTTATTTTTTAGTTAAAAAAAGTTCACATTTTTCTGGAGATGCAGCATTAATGTCAATGTTAAATAACGAAAGTACCAATTTTCCTCGAGAGATGGCATTAGTGGCAAAGTTTATAAACCAAAGTTCCAATTTTCCTCAAGAGATGGCATTAGCGTCGAAGTTTATAAACAAAAGTTCCAATATTCCTCGTAAGTTTTAAAATATAGCGTTAATGTAAAAGTTTAATATAAAAAGTTGGATCAGTAAATAGACCTTTGCCATTTTCGATGTATTCATGGGAATCGAATCTTTTTCGAGACGTTTACTTCTAAAATATATCAACAATTCATACAATATCAATAAACAATATAACAATTAATTGATAAAAGTAAATAATTTAATACAAATAACTTTTTTATTTAAAAAAAGGAAACGTCTGAATTATGTCAATGTTATCAAAGGCGTACTTCAGCGATGGAGAACTATATTAATTTTTTTCTTCGTAACTTTGGTACGTAGAAACATGGTATTTAACACAGTTTGTAGTCAATTTTATGCACTAACTTCCTATTTATTTATTTCTTCCAAGTCTTTTCAATTGCACTTGCAGCGATGCAAAACGAAAATTGAGTACGCAACCAGCAGAATGGCGAAGTCACATTGTATTTAATCATCTAATTTCTCCAATACATTGCAACTTGTGGCAATAATATTTACATCAAATTGTATCATAATCTACCCTTTATACATGAGTAATTTTTTCCAGCAATGCGCAATTTTTTTGATGATCATTTTTACATTTAATGTATCGGCTTTATAATCCAGAAGTGGTGTGTAAAACAGAACGCACCGACATCCCTGATTCCTGTTATCGTCTCTGATGTTTCCACTAAGTCATACCCCATTGCCAGACAAGAAGCGATTATTAATATATTATAATTATTATATCTCCTCTTTCTATCGAAGGAATCTTTATATCTCTTTTCTCTCTTGTCAAATCTCAAATAAAGTCAAATTGTCACGATCTCCATGTATTGTCCATACCGATATCGATAGCCATAATTGAATTGAAATTCGATACATTAAATGTACTACAGTAAAAACGGTGAGAGGCGGAATCTGTCTGAGGTGGAAACTTGTCAAAGCCGGAAATATCGGAATTGCTTTGCATTATGATCGTATTTTTCCCAAGAAAGTCCCTCAATAAGGCGGAACCTGCGAGACGCGGACGGAAAGATTAATGCCTTGTATTACGTGCTGAAATAAGTAGAGTTTGAATCTGTGAAAGACGAAAAGAAAATTTCATTCTTAAAGAAATTATGCTGGGTTTTATGGTTTGAGTTACGATATACTTACCATTGATGCGCCACTTCCGTTACGAAGATTCTTTGTTTGAAATAACGTTCTTTTCAAGAGGATTAAGTGACCATAGTTGTAAAAATGAATTTGCGAAAGCAATACTGAATGGCAAGTGCCCTCAACAGCAGAACTGATTGTGAGCTGGGCCATCCCTGGGTTTTCCCCAAGACAGGGAAAATGGAGACGTAGAATTTGTGGTACTAGAACTAATCGGTCCGAGCAAAAGAGAGAGACACAAAATATAGCGAATTAAATCGCACTGTGTTTAAGTGGTTTTCTGCAGCCAGAGCAAAGAAATTTCCCATTTCTGGCCCAATTCTTCAAGAAAAAGCTAAGGAGACAGCAGGAAAACTTAAGCTTGATGATTTTTCTGCATCAAATGGCTGGTTGCAAAGTTTTAGGAAAAGACGCTTCATTACATTTAACATCTCCTGTGGAGAAGCAGAAGACGTAGATAAAGTTACTGTGGAGAATTGGCACAGGAGGTTAAAGGATATAATCTCTAATTACAGCCTCAATAACATAGCAAATGTTGATGAAACAGCTTTGTTTTACAGATCCCTACCAAATAAAATGTTGCAAATGAAAGGAGAAAAGTGTTCCAGAGGTCGGTATTCAAAAGAAAGAATAACTGTGCTTTTGGTAGCATTTGCCGATGGAAAACTAGAAAAACCATTGGTAATCGGATAAAGTGAAAATCCGCGCTGCTTTAAAAATTTGAAGAAGAACGAACTTCCTGTGGAATGGAAATCAAATGAGAAAGCATGGATGACAAGCGCTATATTCGAAGAATTTTTGAATAAATTGAATAAACGAATGGAAAGGCAAAAGAGGAATATTCTCCTTTTCCTTGATAATGCTACATGCCACCCAAAAATTCAAATTTCAAATGTTCAGCTAGTATTCCTGCCTCCTTGCTCAACATCAGTTCTGCAGCCTTTGGACAATGGAATCATCCAAAATGTGAAATTACAGGAAACTGATGCTCCAGCACCTCGTTACAAGAATGGAAGAATGTGAGGGAGAGTCCAACTTAACTTTGAAAATTTTTGTGTTAGATGCTATCACATTTTTAAGCCACTCAGTGAAGTGTGTGAAGGATGAATGCGTGAGAAAGTGTTTCCAAAACTGTGGATTCATTTTTTATGATATCACTGACTCTGAGGAAATAAATTACGATTACAGTGTAATACAAAATTTGATTGATGAAATAAAAGATGAGAAAGCTGTGAATGCAGAAAGTTTTGTGAAGATCGATGATAATGTTTTCACAGAAACTGATAACATTAACATTCGAGCTGTGGTTGAATGTGAAGCTTGTGACAGAGTGAGAAATTCAGATGATGAACAGAGTGGAGAAGAATGTGAGGGACTGCAAACACCTTCTGCATCACAGGCATTGGGTCATATCAATGCTCTCAAGCAGTACGCAAAAATGAAGGGGAATATTGATTTTTAGGAAAAGGTTGTGGAGTTATAATTGTCATTTAACTGCATAAGGAAATCTCTGAAAAAAACAAAGCAATTAAAATTGGACAATTTCTTTAAGTAACTTTTAATTGTGTTTTTTTATTGATAGTAATTGTATCACAGAATTGAAAAGTGAATTATATTATATTTAAAGCCTCAGATCTATTTCATAGGCTCCGGATTTATAAACGAAAATAATTGAATTACAATAAAATTTTTCTTCCTACACATTATTTTTCGTTTAAGAATTAAATGCTGTTTTTGTAACCTTTCTTTCCCTTGAGGCCTACAAAATTGAACAATGACCACTGAAAATCTATTAGGTAATAAGTAATCTCCGTTTATGTCCGTGAATATTGGATTAACCTGTCTAAGAAGGAAACCCTGCTTAAGCCGGAAAAATAGCGTGGTCCCCTGAGATTCCACCTTAGACAGGTTTTACTGTATCTAATAAACTTCGACACTAATGCCATCTCTTGAGGAAAATTGGAACGTTTGTTTATAAGCTTCGACATTAGTGCCATCTCTTGAGGGAAATAGGAACATTTGGTTATAAACTTCGCCACTAATGCCATCTATTGAGGGAAATTTGAACTTCTGTTTATAAACTTCGCCACTAATGCCATCTCTTGAGGGAAATTGGAACTTTTGTTTATAAACTTCGCCACTATTGCCATCTCTTGAGGAAAATTGGAACTTTGGTTTATAAACTTCGCCACTAATGCCATCTCTTGAGGAAAATTGGTACTTTTGTTATTTAACATTGACATTAATGCTGCATCTCCAGAGAAATGTGAACTTTTTTTAACTAAAAAATAAAAATATCCCTAAGTAAACTGTAACATTACCATAAGTTGAGATATAATTCAGTATCATACTTATACCTTATTTAGCAAAAGTCTACTTTACCTAGGAAGGCGGGTTAAAAAAATTAACTTTAACTTTTTTAACCAAATATCTTTTTCTATTTATAATCATTAAAAAATGTTAAACATTTATGTACCAATATTGCATTAACTTTGATATTTTCCTATTTATAAGTAACCTAACAGTTTCAAACTTTTGGAGCATGTAAAAAGGGTTTATTATATTGATTTTTAATAACGAAGTCACTCTATGTTTCAAATGCCGTAGGAAAATAATGAAAATTAATTTCATTCCTTTCGAAAAAAGTCAAAATATAGCGCATAAATAATTTTTCGATTTTTTTATGAAACTTCCAGTTTAGCAGTTTTCGACTATGACATACGATTAGCCATAGTATATTTAAATGGTTTTAAATTTGTTACCAGTGAAGCTAATGACACTGGCATGAAGTGACATGTGTCGAGAAATCTAATGGTGAAATTATTTTCGATTGACTTTGCGAATGAAATATACTTTTCCTCGGTGTTCGGAATCACATTAACCCTTAACCAGTGACGAGCGGTCTGAGAGACCGCAGCGATTTTTTTATTGTGAATAAAAAAATTATTTGATTTTTAACAAATCTGTTATTTATGGTACTTTCTCAGATACCTTTACGTAGTATATAGAATTCTTCGAATTTCATTTATCTTACTTGTATTTCTATTAAGTTGCGATTTAATTTCATGCGCGGTCTGAGAGACCGCACGTCACTAATTCGGGAAAACTCAATTCGTAATATGGGTGAATATTATTACGGAGGCTTACAAAATTCAACTTTATTTATTACATTTGTTTATTATTTTCACATTTCTTTGTTATTACTATTTGAAAAGCATAAACTAGGCAAAATATATGGATTTTATGATAGTAGGCTAATGTTGAGGTCGTCCTCAAGAATACTGATTGTTTTGGTTATTTTATAATATCAACTCCAACAATAAAAATCTTTTTAGAAAAATATTAAATCATACTTGCATTAAAACACCTTATGTGTATGGAACCGAATTTTTCGTCTTTATATTTCGCTGTGATTCTGACACTAGAATGTCACTTACTACGGATGCGACCGAAGTGGCGGCAAACTCGGAATAACCTAATCCTGCGAGAATTTCTCTTTGTTGCCACTACTCATTTGTGCCTGGGATGAATGACCTTTAGTGAAGCATGTTGTCAGCGGTATATAGACCCCCAATGGAAAGGGTGGAGTGATCCTGTGGAAAACCCGAGGCGAATGTTCGAGCAGTACATGACCAGATTTGAAAGAAAACGTATTTTCCCCAAACTGCTTTCTTTAGTTTCGCTCTATTCGTTGCCAAGTAATCATCTTGCTACACGGATCGCATACACGGATCTTTTGAAAGACGAATCATGTGAGTTATATTTTTTCAGTAAGTTCGTTTCTTTCTAAAATATATCTTTGTTGTAAAATAATTTGCAAATATGGCGGCAGGAAAACCAATTGCCTGGGAAAATAAGAGCAGCTAACTTATTATCTGTTGGTGAGCGATCATCATATACGAAGCTAGTACGGAGGAAAATTTTCTACTGTTCTTGAATAACGTTGTCTTCCCGGTGCAATATTTACATAATTGCCTTGTGATCATCATTGTCATTCGTCAGATAAATTTCTTCCTGCGCTATTCCGTGGAATCAAAATATTTTCCTGTACAAGTAATCTACTAATATCTACTGATGATATTTTCTCAATTTTCACAGCGAAATAAGTACTCGTCAAAGACTACAAGACTACAAGCATGAGTGATAAACCGGGTCCCTCTCGAATACTACGACAGGACGCTCCTGATTTTGAGGAGCAAGTTATGGAATACTTGAGGGAAGATGAGAGTGAAGTAGAAAGTGAGATTGAGGAGGATAATATTATTGTAAGTGATCACAATACGGATTCCGACGAGAATGAAGAAGACGATGATGAGGAAGTAAGTGTTTCAGTGAATCCGATTTCTAAGAAAGTTGGATATTATTTTGGAAAAAATCTCTATAAAAGGAGTCCTAAAGAGCCAAAGAGAAACGTTTACACTCGTCTGCATAACATTGTCGCGGAAAAACCAGGTTTGAAGCAATCTGTTATACCTCTAGATAGGGAACTGCAACCTCTCCAATTTTGGTCGCTTATTTTTTACGATGATATAATAAATTTGATTTTGTGTTGGAAAAATGTCAAACTTAAGAAGTTATGAGAAAAGTATACCAGAGTAGGCCAGAAATCCAAGATTTAGATTATGTTGAATTAAGAGCTTTACTTGGGTTATTAATATATTCGGCAATATTTCAATCTAACGATGAAGATATTAGTAGTGCTTTTGCTGCAGATGGCATGAGAAAGGAAATTTTTCGTTTAGTAATGTATGGACTCAGATTTGCTGTTCTCCTTTTATGTCTTCGGTTTGATAACCATGAAGACCGAATCGTCCGGTACGAAAGTGACCCAGTTGCACCAATTTCTGATTTGTTAAATCATTTAGTAAAAAATTCTAATTGTTGCTATTCACTGGGCACAACAACTTGTATTGACGAAATGTTAATTGCCTTCAGGGGTCGGTGCCGATTTAAAATGTACATCCTGAGTAAGCCAACTAAGTATGGCCTCAAAATGATGTGTTTGACGGATACATTGAATAGCTATTTGTATAATGCCTATTTGTACGCCGGAAAAAGTACCAACGGAAAAGGTCTGTCAGAGGAAGACAAAAAGACTTCGAAACCTACGCAATCAGTTCCGCGTCTCACTGAGCCAATATTTCATTCCAATCGAAATATTACAGCTGATAATTGGTTCACTTCAATTGAACTGGTTTAGAAGCTGAGGGTGAAAGGACTGACCTATGTCGGGACGATAAGAAAAAATTAAAGGGAAATATCCAATGAGTTCGGGCCTTCAAAAGAAGGCACAAAAGGGTCCTCGTTGTATGGATATACGGCAACATGACTCTAGTTCCTCATGTGCCAAAGAGAAACAGGACTCTTTGGCTGGTGTCGTCAATGCACCACAGAGGGCACTGATGACGTGACAATAAAACCTGAAATTATAGCTTTCTATAATTCAATCTGGGTGGAGTAGATACACTACATAAAATGTGCAGCAGCTACTCGTCTAGTCGAAGAACAAGGAGATGGCCAATGGCAGTGTTTCTTAGGATTTTAGACATTTCATTGGTGAATTCTTTTGTGTTCCAGCAGTCTCTAAAAGACAAGAAGTATCTGAATAGGTACGATTTTATTAAATGCATTGCAGCGGAGTTAGTAAGGCCACAATTAAAGAGGATAATGTCAAACAGCAAGATTCCCACACAATTAAGAGCCAATATAGGCCGAATTCTGAACCTAACAGTTGAAAAACCTCAAAATTTCGAAGATAAACTAGAGAAGCGGAAGACTTGCAGACTTTGCCCTCCATGCAAAAAACGAAAAACCTCCTTCTGTTGGTCCAAATGTAGACAACCAGTTTTTTTATAATGCACAAAAAATATTTGTAAGAGCTGTGCTACGGAGGGGTAGGACATTTTTCACGAAAAATGTAATATCGAACGTTTGCAGAATCCATGAAAAACACAATAAATGAAATATTTTTCAAGAACGCTTTATCAATTATCATCCCAAAAATACATTAAAGGCTTTGCTACAAAAATAGGCACCTGATTTTTAATATGCGACATTATTTTGATAGGATATGTTTTTTTCATTCAAATTTTTGACTATCTTCGTAAAATGATTTTTAATTGAAATTTTGTTCATATTAACATAAAATTAAATTTTAATTCAAATTATTGAATAACTGATTAGTTTATTAAGGCTTTTAAACTTTGTTAAATGTGTCATTTAGTAACTTTAAAGATATTTAAAGATTGCGGTCTCCCAGACCGCACGTCACTGGTAGTGTGACAAAAATTGCACGTCACTGGTTAAGGGTTAATTGCTAGGTTTTCCATGAAGGTCTGATCGCTGCCTTCACTTTACAACCGAAAATTTTAGCAACCCTGCTTCTTTATGGTTTATAAACTTATTCGGGATCCCCAAGAGTTTCGACAAATCGCATGAAACAAATCTGTGCTCAAAATATCCCTTTAGTTATTTATTCTGCGAACGCATAACTCTCTGTTTAGAGATCCGTTCTTACGATTGATAGCCCTGATTTTTAAAGTTAGTACCCTTGACATTAATTCTAATTGTTCAAGAAAGGTGATTGAATGTAAACTTGAGATATCAGTTTGAGATATACCACAGAAAAACATTGGAAGAACATTTTATAATGATTAAACTAATATGTTGGCAACCTTGCTAAAAATTTTTTTATGAATTTTTAAATGTTATGGAACGATTTTGCATTGACGAAAACCACAGATTGGAAATTTTCACGACGCAATTCGAAAAATTCTTCCGCCATCGTATTTGATGGAGGTTTTTTCCGAGGCACGACCGGGTGGTTTTATATGGTTTCCGTCAGATGGCATAACAATCTTGGCGTAACGTGACTGACTTTTATCAAAAATTCGGACCTTCTTCCACTTATTCCGAAAATATGAGTTTCATTGGTATGAATAGATAACATATTCTAGAATATGAAATTCTGCAGATTTAGGACATCGGTCAACATTTTGTTTAATTAATTAAAATTTAAACAAAATACGAGATAAAACACCTTATCAGCATTTGTGTAATGGTCAAACTTAGAAGTTATGCAAAATTCAAGGATTTAAAAATCATAATAGTATTTAATTACGAATTTTAAAAGTAGGTGGTCATATGACCACCTCCCATCCTTCTAGGACGGGAGGTGGTACCTTCTAGGTATATTTTGATATAAAATTTAACCTAAAAGTGAAAAAAATATTTTAATACTTAAAATAAATTTTGGGATGGTAATAAATAAATTCAAAAAGTTTCAAAAAAATGTGAGGTATTTTACGAAAAAAAATTTGATGTCAAACTCTGAAAAGTGGTAAAATGACCGCCTCCGTCCTTCTAGTGTTAAGCACACATTCTGAAGTGTGGCTCACAAATTAAAAATAATGAAGTATCAGGACAGAGTAGTGAAACTTAAGGGCAACATAGCTTAAATGAATACTTTGTAGTGGATCACCATTAAACAGCCTTACGATTTGTCTCTTATGTATGAATCAATGTCCAATCACTTCACTAGAAAAATCGTAATTACACAGCTCAATGCCCTTAATTATGAACCAAGCCTTCTTCAGCAAATTCGAGATGCATAGGAAAAGTAAGAAACCTGAGTAAAAGATTTAAATTGGTTTACCTCCACCTTGAAGAGGGGGCTACTGAACATTTAAAATTTCATTCCTTATTTTTTATCCATTCTGAGATAAACCTCAGAGGTAGAGACTTAGAAAAGGCAAGCAAATGATATTATTTCCTTAGTTTTAAGTTAAGTTTTATCTACGACAGTATTGTTGAAGTCTATATTCAGTCTAAACTTGGAAGATATATAAGTGATTAATTGATATAATATTAACTTTTACGTCACAAAGATTACAAATAATGTTTTGGGGATATGTTCGATGAATATCGGTGAAATTCGCCTTTTGAGTCTACCACAAGCACCAATAAAGGACAGATTAATATCCAATTTATATAATGAGCGATGGAAACGAAATCAAAATACAAACGAAGAGCAAAATAAGAGCCATTTCACACTTGCCCTGCAAGTGCCGTGTGCCATCCAAACGGCACACGGCACCGGCTAGCAGCCCGGCCTTCCCACTACTTCGGACGGTTGCCGGGTCGTTTTCAGGCGGTAAATACAAAAGATCGTTCAATCCCAGCAATGTCCAGGTGAATCCAGGCGATTATTTGGCCTTTCTTTTAAGAAATAATTAGATCGAAAAACGTTGTACTGTCTACGACAATAAGATTTAATGAGCTACGTAGGTTTAGGTATTAAATATTATTTTGAAATATTCTTCGTTATGTAATACCACAAAATAACGGCCGAAACAGTGGATTTCATTATCAAGTACATGGATATTAGCTTTTATTCAACATCTAAAATTAATCAAGATAAGAGGGGGGGGAAATAATGGTGGTTACAAAGTAAAGGAGATAATTAAATTAATACTGAACAGGTCTTTATAATTAGTAATTAAATGGAGGAGAAGGGAAAAGGCAGGTCATTAATTGAGTATAATTCTTGGAATAAATATTGTTAATGTATTACTGGCAATCCGTAAATCAGTTCACAGTCGGTGCTTGAGTCCATTCCAAGTTCTAATATCCAACATCGTACAATGACTCTCGAAATTGACGTTGAATGTCTAATTTCTTTGGTGGAGGAACGTCCAGTTTTATGGGACAAAACCCTAGACGTGTATAAAGACCGCTTCCAAACGAGAAGCGCGTGGATGGAAATGTTCCAGGAATTGAACGACACATTTAAAGGGATGGAGGATAAGGAAAGAAATGAATACGGTAAACTCTACATTTTATTAAGTAATTTAAAATAGTTTTAATGTGCCATCTGCAAAAAATTAACGAATATTAAACCAATAATAGTTTTCAAACAATTAAATTTTAGACAACTGCCGATTTAAAGACCCGATAGGCGTCATAAAGTAATCCGTCATCGTGTTTCTTACGTTATTTGCAGAAATTCCACCGCGCACCTGTCCGGATTTTTCAATATCTTTCAGTCTTATTATAGATAATGTGTCCTCTGTTTCATAACCATCTCTGTCTCGGACAAAATTATTCAAAACGACACAAGCTTTCACAATATCTACTGCATAATCGGGATGCAAGTTCAAAGGTTGGTGGAAAATTTTCCATTTGTTGCTGAAAATTCCGAATGCACATTTTACATATCTTCTGGCTCTAGAAAGGCGATAGTTAAAAATTCTCTTAGCAATTGTCAAATTATTCCCACCATATGGTCGGAGAAGGTGCCTGAGTAATCCAAAAGCCTTATCGCCTACTAAGAAATAGGGTATCTTGGGGCCCGTTGTACCAGGATGACATTTTTCTTCGGGAATTTCCATATTTAGTAATAATTTATAGAGTACTTGCTTTAAATATGTTAGAATCACTATCCTTGTCATGACTGCCAACATCGACGTATATGAATCAATAATCCGAATCTGCAATGGCTAATGAAGAAAATCCCTTATAGTTAAAATTCATTGAATTTGATGGATTAACGATTCGTAAATGTTTACCAGTAACAGCTCCTATGCAGTGCGGAAAGTTAGCTTTACGTTCGAAATTGTGTGCGATGGATTCCCACTGCGCTTTTGTAGGCACCGGGATGCATTCTTGAGACAGTGACCAATATTTTTGCAAACATCTCTGATTATCTTACTGAATGTAGAAATACCCATCCTATAACAATGGTGAAGGTCTGTGAATGTACACACCTGGCCAAAATTAAAATTAGATTTTTATGGTAACTTTGGCTCTTTCCACGGATTCTTGACAGAATATTTCTCTGGATTTGTCGCAAAACTTGTCTGTTTACATGATACTGGCTTTCTTCACAGACTTTTGGGTTCACATAGATCTGGATTCCTCTTAATTCGTTCGAATTTTCTTAATCAAGAAGGAACTTAACGAAGATTTACAGGCAGATGGATAGGTCGTGATGGGCCAAATCCAGTGACCGCCAAGGTCCCCCGACTTAAACCACATACACTTCTTCCTGTGGGGTTACTATAAAGAGTTAGTTTACTCCAAAGAAATAAGAAAACTTAACAGAATTGCAAGGAAAATTGAAGGAATCAGAAAATACCATTAAAATAACAAGACAGCGTGCGCTTGACTCGAGAAAAAAGAAAAATGTATTTAAAAGATGAAAAATTTGCATTGTGTGTGAAGGTCGTCATTTCGAAAACCTTCTTTAATTTTGGCAAATAAACTCTTAGTTAACACTATTTATTGCATTATTCCTCTATTAAATCAACGTAGTTTTCGATAAAATTCTTAGCAAGGCGCAGTGGAGAAAACTTCATCCTCAATATACTTTACACATCGGGTCAAAAATAGTTTTTTTCGAGTACGGGACTTGAAATTTCGTATTGTTATTGAAAAAAGAGGGAATTTTATGATTCCGTTTGCGTTTTTTAATATTGTGAGGCATCAAAAAGATAGAGAGGGTCAAACTTGAGAAATTGTCACAGAAAATTAGACTTTTGGGTTTTTTGGAGGAACATTCAAGTTCGTTGATTTATAGAGACTTGCGAGATAAACTGTTGGAAATAATCGACGATGCAGTATAGCTTCATATCACTTAATTCGTTGAAATTTTTGCGCTCATTTGCTTATTAAAAGAAACACAATGGCGACCCCTTTTTAAACCAAATGCCGAGATAAACTGAGGAAAACAATTAGGTCATCGGCAATGGACTATCGAGTGTCTTATATCACGTCAATCTACTAGGCTTCTAGATATCGAATCTTAAGAAACTGTTTCAATTCACTTGCTCCCTTTGGATTGCGGTCCATTTTTCTTAAGCGTTGAGCGGTCCGGCCCGGAGCCATAGAATCCCCAAATCTAGTTTCAATGTCTTCTGTTTTATAGCTGTTTTACTGTAAAAACAATATAAACGTAAAACGAGTAAAAATTTCACAGATACCATAGGCTAATCGCTTGCCTTATAGTAGGTTTTCTACAAAAACTGCTGGTTCTGAGGAGAACTTGCTTAAAATTACTACTGCTCATTGAGCACAAGATTAATTTTAAGAGGTTCATTAATATCAGAAGTTCTCGCAGCCGTTGATGATGAGATAATGTATTTTATCGAAAGAAACAAAACGTGAAAACAATTGTGCGGAAGCCTTGCATTTAAGGTGCTGTAAGTAGTTGCGAGAATATAATTCTTTCTCCGCGACTCTAATGCTAACCAAGATAATTTAGCGTATGATTATGAAACGTATTCGATTTTTTTAACATTAAAAATATATCTCACTGCGGCATTTTGGATACGCTAGAATACTTGATTCGCATAGACGAAGAGCGTATCTCTAATTATGTCTCAATTTCGTTTACGCTTAAATGTAAATATATTTTCTTCATAACCATAACCTTTATTTTCTTTCTTAGCGATGAAAATCTTCGATCGACGCTGCAGCCGAACATTCATGGTCCCTGCCGTAATGAACCTTCGTTGGACTCACGCGGAACTACGAGGATCCTCACTACGCCGTGAAAAGTATTTTCTTTCGGCTAGAATATCCATCGGCAATTTTCTGCGCTTATCACATGGCTCGGTTCTTTGCGAGATTATTATCACACAGAAACATCCTCTTCTCTGACCACCGTTGCAATTTTAAGTCTGTTTCTGGATCGTTGCGGAGCTCTTCAAATAGAACGTGGAACGTTACGGATTCCCTCCTTTTCAAGTTGATCGGATGGACCCACTGCATTCTATTTCTCTTCCTCCTTTTCGCTCGTCGATAAACTATAAAACACGTTATCATCTGCTCCCTTTCCATTTCTTCAAAAATATTTATAATTTATCGGAGAAAATGAAATAGGTGGGTGGATGTGAAATTAAAGGACTTCGCCGTTTAAACGACTGCCGGATAGATGTGAAACCGCTCGCACCGTGGGCCGTCTATACGGTGCTGTTTAGCCGGCTGCCGGGCAAGTGTGAAATTGCTCTAACACACGATCAATACAAACGATGAACAGAAAAAAAGAGACTACACTTTTAAAGAGTGGAAACCTAAAAAGTAACAGAGAATGACGAAATTGTTAATATAGAAATAAGGAAACAAAAAAGGGTAAAACTAAAGTTAAGATACCTGTTTTTTGTTTTCAAAATTCGCCGCTAGGTGGCAGCACCTCTATTACTTATATTTTACGAAAGGAATCCTACCTACCCTACTCAACCCATCGGCACCGCGCATATTTCGCGATTAGTAGCGGAGATTGAGTGCGCGAGTTCTGTAGAAATACATTGTTGGTTGTTGACAAAAGTGCTGCCACCTAGCGGCGAATTCCGAAAATAAAAAACAGGTATCTAAACTTTAGTTTAACCCAAAAAAAGAAGACAAATGTACTAAAATCCAAAGAAGAAAACTTTTTAAAACCTTATCAATCAGCCAGAGCTCAATCTATAGCAACAGAGTGAGCTAAAGACGCTTAGCATTGCATTGTTTGCCATGTATACAAAGCCATAGTAACGAAATTTATTGTTATTGTGAAGAGTAATCAAAAACGGCACGAAACCATTATAATTGAATAATTATTTTGAAATAAATTCGCGTTTCTTTTATCTAAAATCAGCTTCTAAATAAAACTTTGAAGAAATATAGTAATCATGTTGTACATAACATAATTATGAAATTTTATAAACGAAAACGATATTTTAACGCTAATATGTCGCAATAACCTGAAAATTGGTTAATTATGATACCACTCATAAACGGTGGTTGATAATGATATTTTTTCAAATAAAACTGATAGAAAAAAGAAAAAATTTGTAAATTTTGTTGATAATTGTATATACTTAAATATCAGTTTAATGGATAAATTTTGCAAAAACGGAAACGAGCTTCGAAAAATATAGCTCGACTTTCGGGAAACTGATTTACCCCAAAAACAAATCAACTCTGACAGCACCTACCGCAGTGCTATATATGAGGTTCGGTACTGATACGGCCAAAAGTTTTCACGTTAGAGCGCCCACAATCACACACACACACATATTCCGAAAATGAACAAAATGCTAGGGACCCCAAAACACGTTTTTCCGTTGAAATATCGAAGTCGATATTTTTCATGAAAGCATTACTTTCTCTATACTACGTCTACGGAGAAAGTAAAAACAGAAAAATACCATACTCATAGCGATTTACTAGACTTTTAAGAAACATAGTGTAACAAATGAGTAGTCGGAATTATTCTTTACTTAACCAAATGCACACTCAATCGCTTCATTATGTGACATTTCGAGACTTGATCATTAGTGTTCACTGCAAGCGACATCTTTTTTGCAGAAATATGATAGTTTTGACCGATAAATAAATATGACAATTTTGAAGTTTTGTCAAAATTTCGAAACTTTGGTAAGGCGAGTGCCGCTTATAAGATAGGGTAAGAATAAGGGAAAATGTGGTTCTTCTTAAGGAGAAAATTCGGAGAACTGGAGTGACGAATGATTTCGAACTGTTCTGATGCGTTCAAACGGGCGCTTTTGGTTTCGAAATGGAGGACTTCAGGACTAAAGCTGTTGTTTTCAAGCAAAGTTTTACGTAAGTGCGAAGAGGAAGATTTCTTCTTCAAGGCTTTAATATTTTATTTCGTGGGATAAGAGGGATATGAAGCAGGCGGTTTATGAGACTTTGGAAAACGGCATTTTTATGGGAGTTTGTGGGATGAGGTAGAGTGAATGATATTATCAGTTTAGGAAGGTTTTTTGTACACATTTAAATTCATAGTTTGCTTTTTTTGGGATAGGGTAAGGTCGAGGTGATTCGTGGAGTTCAATTTGATGTGAGAAGGAAATGCGAGTGGAGGGTGAGGAAGAGGGAAAGTTGTCTGAGGTGCGCACGCAGAAAATATCTTCTACATAACGGAAACAGCAAACAATGCTCTATAGATGAATGTTATTGGATTTAATTATATATCCTTTAATGCATCCACTAATATTCTGGCCAGAACCGGTGATAGGGGTGAACCCAGTTTGTCTTTAGGATTCAGTAGTAAATAGAAAATAATTTTGATTTAGGCACAAATTCAGCATGTGATTTTTCATTTTGGTTAGGATAACTTCCATGGACATTCTTTAAAAGACAAAATTGTTTGAGACACATAAGTTGGAGAAAAATCGAAACCGATATTCCACTAGAGCAGCGGTCGCGACCAACTAATGGGTCGCGGAAGGGTCACAGGTGGGTCGCAACTAGATCCTAAACTTATCAGAAACCATCGAATAAACTATATTTGATGCTAAATTATATATACATAAGGAAGGGATACGATACAAATGAGGCTTTTTACTCCACCATGGACCGATGGATCATGGAGGTATTCCGATAAGGAAAGAAGGGTCGCCAAATGAAAAAGTTTGGGAACCACTGCCCTAGAGATTCAAAAAAAACATATAACATTGAATACTTGATTAGAATATTCGCTTTAATTGAAACCTCGGTGTAAAGTTCATAATATTCCAGACTCTTTCTATTCAGACGGTTTCTATGAAATTAATATACCTATATTATTATTAATGTATGAATATTAATCTGAATTAATAGAAACTCTCCCTAATCCTTTATTAATACCATTGAGTTTTGCAATAAATAACTAATTTAGTTGATTCTTTATTTACTTAGGAAGGAATAAAAAATTTGAGGCCAAATGAGTAAATTAGGTTTTAAAACTTTTTGTGAGCATTTTCAACGACGATTCTGGCTCCCCACTGCAAATAGAGATAAAATCGGTGGCATTTTTCAGTAAGGGATTAGTCAATTTGGAATGTATTTTCTGTCGAGAAGAAAAGGTTCCTCAGTCATATTAATATACGAGTAAAATGTTGCTTGCATACTGCAAGCAGATCGACAACACTATTTTCATGTCGGCATCATATCGGGACGGCCATCAAAAGAAAAAAATGGATTGAAATTTTTCTTAAAATTCGCTGAAATTCCATCGTCTGGCATCGAACCCGGGTCTTTACTGTGAACTTACTATGCAGGAAAATAGAACATCGCCATCTCTAACTATGTGTGAAAATTCAAGCTGAAATATGGGCTACAACTGCCTCAAAAGACGTTCTAATTTTCACGAATTTAAATGGCTCTCTGGATTCGAACCAAGTATGATCTTGGAAATCTAAAAAATGCTCCCGAAAGTTATTTATGATGTGTATCTACATGCCGAATTTCAAGTTTCTATATTGTTGGGAAAGGGTTGAAAATAATTATTGAAAATCGGATCAGTTACTTATTGTAGAGACGCCTGGTGTCGAACTCAGGACACATTGACAGCTGGGAATGCACAGTTTGATATGTATACACTTAATCTTTCTTAGTGCAAAGTTTGAAGTCTTTATCGTGCCGGGAAGTACCTATAATTTGTTTCCGTTATCTCCGTAAGAAATGCATTGAGGAATATAAATGGCTCTCTGGGATCGAACCAAGGACTATCAGCGAATATGTAAAATTTGATCCTGAAATTTATATTTGTTCTCCAACTCCATGCCGAATTTCAAGTTTCCATGCCATCGGGAAAGGGTCCAAAAAAAATCTTAAAAATCGCCACAATGCAATTTAAACGGCCGATTTTTGCCCCGACCTAGCATTGAACCCAGGATATTATTAGTAAAACTCATTTATGTTTTCGATAGAACATGACCATATATATAGGCTCCTTGAGTTTTGATTCTCTACCTACCCGGAAAGTATTTTTTTTTTAATTCCCGAAAATCTAAGCAATGCATTTAAACGGGAAAATTTGGGACTTTGGAGTCCTCTGGAATCGAACCCATGACACTGAGGTTCAAAATCGCAATTTTTCTGGAGGTTATACGTTATGGCCAATATGTGGTAAAAATTTCAAGCCATTGACGCTAGTGGTTTAGCCTGTGACTTTGTATCCTCTCTATATATATATATATATATATGAATATATGATATATGAATGAATCCGGAGAAGCATCTATATATAATAGATAGAATAGTCTATCTGATAAATATTTATGCTACTAAAGATTATTGCTTGTATTGAAAATACTAGAGAGTCTTTGAAAAAACGCATACTACGTAAGGATAACCTGATCCCTAAAAAATTCAAGAATTAAACGCTAATAAATACAAGTTCCTTCCTTCCGAAAGTGAAGGGAGATTCTATATGAAGGAGAATTAATGTTATCCAATATTATGTTGGGATAACAATGTTACCTTTGAAATAATCCGCCCTTTTTAAGCAGTTAATGCATTTACTGAAAAAGATATTTTGAACTAAAGGAGATGCGTACCATCCAACTTCTACTGCATTCCTGAACTTGTTCGTTGTTAACAGTGGATTCCAAAAGAGACGAAGAAAACCTCATCAGGAACCAGCGGTCGACATCAACGAAGCCCTCGTCGCCTCTCGGCGTTTATTCCCCTCCTAAAGTCCTTAAAAACCCCCCTTCCAATTTCAACAACCAGAAAAGGCGCCCTATCAACGGTAACTACTACGGAATCGTTCAATATCCGTGGTCTTGATGGTACTGAAAGAATTGGAGAATACAAATCGGGGCACGACTATGGAATCCACGATTAAGTACCAGCAAGTCCATGAATGCGGTGAAAGTTGGAGGTTACGTATCTTCCTCAGTTTAAAAACGTTTCTCAGTAAGTGCACTAAATTTGTAATTGTTTAAAGGAAACAGATGATTACAAATACAATACCGTTAGATGTTTCCAAGATAATATTGGCCAGCATCTATTCTCCTTCGTATAGTATCTTTCTTCAAGTTCCTGAGAACATTGTTATTAACATGTCCTTTAGGTTCCGTAGATTTATTTCAAATGTTTTCAAATACGTAATGATGTTTGGGAGCCATAATACAAATAAATTCCATCATATAATTTGACTGAGGAAATTCTTCTCCTCGAATGAAGAAATATTCTATACTGACTTATTTCACTTTGAAAACTGTCACTAATTTACTGTTCCTCCAGCACAAGCCATAATCGTCCTTCTGCACCAGCTGAAGATCATTTAAGAAAGTTTCTGAAATCGAATGTACCCATAACTTGACCTTCCATATCCGTATTGACTGTCCTAAAAAAATTCAACCAACTATGTTAACTGTCCTATGTAAATAAAACTATTGAGCAAAATAAGTTATTTATTGCAATACCCAAAGATCTGAATAAGTGAAAAGGGAAAGCCAACTATAATTCAGCAGAGAATTCCGTATAAATCTTCTAAATATTATCATAAAGTCTGATATATTATAGACTGTACTTCAAGGTTTCCATCAATGAAAATGTTCTAATCAAGCATTCCATGCTTCTTTTATTAAAATCTCTAATGTGATATCTGTTTTAAAATGCCTCCTGCTTATTTGTCTCGTGTATACATTGTCTTTTAGAGATTTTCCATTGAAGAATATTATATTAATATTAGAATGTCCCAGTAAATTTTAATTGGAATATGGTGTTCATTAAAGGTCTTCTATTATATAAACAACATAGAGATTTACAATAACATTAAATATAGAGATTTGGACAAGAGAATTGCACATCCGAGTCATTACTTTTAACAGCATTCAGATGTAAGTATAAAGGTTAATTGATTACACAATCTGATCAGATATCTCTCCGCTGCAAATGATATAATGAAAATTGAAAAGTTAATAATTCTTTAGCTTTCGCAAAGGAGCAATTGAGTAATTCACTAAATATACGTTTCACCTCATAAGAGATACTCGCGTTTAACATCCACACCAACTGATATGAGAGAAAGATGTAGCATAATGAAAGGCCTATGGTCGTTTATGATCTAACAAAATGGAAACTAATTTTTGCTTGAGCAATCTGCTTTGTTGCCCGTCTATCCCCTTGAATTCCAATAAAATAGTTGCCACAAATAAGACCGCGTGAAACGTTCACGCATTAGGACAGGTTTTAATTGTGAATGACGCATAGGTTTTCGAATAATCGCTACTCTGGAGTGGGAAAGTTCAACGTGCTTCCAGAAATAAAGGCTCTGTCAAATTCCTGTGAGTAGGGAAAATAAGTCAAAAGCCACTTCCTTTCAGTGAGCTAGACTAGGTCCCGAGCCATTATAACGAGCGGGAGTTGTCCGAGTCATCGACGAGGCAGGAAATGCCGCTGACTAACACCCCGACTCACTCGGATAATCCCATTTTCGAAAATCCACGAGCGAATTCCCTTAGCGACCTCTTTGACTCAACTCAACAGCGCCCAAGGCACACCTATAAGAAGGCATCCTATTGCTAATGACTTTCCCTCAACTTGTAAACAACCAACCACCCGCAGCTTTTGACTATGATTGCGAAAGTTTCCTCAATCAATAATTCGGTCAAAAAGTCGACAAAAACGTGCAAAGTAACTTAAACTTAGATAATATAATAGAAAATATAATTCATGGTTCCAAAATGAAGTTAAAAATACATACTACTCCATATACCAGTTGGTATGTACTACGATAGATACTTAAGAAGAACGAAAAAGGACAATTTAGGAATTGAAAAGAAAATACTTAGGACAGAACGATCGAAGGAATTGTCACGAATACGGATCAGAAGTCAAATAATTAAATTTATATTAAATATAAAGGAGAAAAATTAAATAAATGTTAATGAAATTATATAAACCTTGGCTATAATTTACCTCTCCATCTACTGCTCAGCTTAACGGGTCAGTGGGGCGAAATTCGCCGGCTGCTGGTGGGTCGTTAGCCGATGGTCAGACACTCAAAGGGTCGCTAATGGTGTTGGGGGAGCACGTCCTTTCACCTCAAAAGTCTAGCACAGACTGATTGTGTTTAGATTCTCCTCATGTTTTTGAAAACCTCAGATATATAATTCGGTTAGAATTACTTAACAATAATTGATATTTTACTCGTTCTGCATTTGTTAATCACCCGATCTCTTCTATAGTCTGCCATGAAAAGAACATTCGCTGACAGTATTAAATTTTGTCGTGTATTCTTCTTCCTCTAATTCAATTTCAAAATTGAAAACTCTTGATAAAGAGAGGTACTTGACATATTGCTTCATCCCTCATCTTAGCATAATATTCTCGGTATTGTACATACCGTAGAAAGCGAGATGATGAAGCCGAAGTTCAAATTTGGAGGCCTTAGACTGGAATGGCCGACCTTTCATTGCAAAATTGCTATATTTTATAATTATTAAGGACCCACATGCGCATGTGGTGCCAAACCAGAAATAGAGAGGTTAAGATTATTTTTTTATTACGTCATTGAAGAAATTTAAATATCGGTAGTAGACGTAAATAATCGATAAATGTTTTTACTTATTAATATAAATCTAATGTAAGACTTAATTCTTTAAGTGACGTATCCATTAAAAGAATAATTCAGTCAGAATTTCGGCTGACGAAAAATTTCTCTCTCGTGCCACTAAGTTAGTTAGGCGTTCACCACCCGCGCCTTAGGACAAGAAAGTCCTCGGTAATCGAGGATATTGAGATTGCGCTACTGTTGTAAAGGAGAAAAATAAGGAAATATAAAGCAAAATCCGTTGCCTATTAAGTTTTAGAGAAATATTTTTAGAAATGAAGTAAAAGTTAATTGCATACTGCAAGCTTATCAGCGTTAAATTTCCACTAATCTTCCAAAATTTGTCCCCGCTCGTAATAACCGTACAGTATTCTATCTCTTGGGCCAATAGAGAGCATAGAAACGTTTGTTACGTTACCCCAGATGTATTTCTTAATTTTAGAGTTTTAGCAATTGACCCTCGTTAATATGTGATGAGGGTATTTAGGGGAAGAAGAACCCCCCTTAGCTCCCAATTAAATCTTCAAACATAGTCAGCAAAACTTCACGTAACTCGGTTCAAACATTCACATCTCCCCATTGATCGTCCTCATATGGGTAAGTTCCCCAATAGAGACCCAGAGCAACCTGCAGATTTCTCATGGAAGAATGTTTATCTCACACAGACATCGATCCCTAGATCATAATGGATCGTCCAACTTCAAACATAAAAATTAGGCACGATTCCTATTCTCAAGCTTCACTGTAGCTATGTCTTTTCGGGAACATCTACACAATTCTGAAATTCGCTACTATTCATTTCTTACGAGAGAATTTTCCACCGTCGTGAACCGCTTTCATGACGGATTATTCCAGTCTCCAATTGCACCGTGTCCCGTGGATCTTCCGTCGCATTAAAAAGAAAAAAATGCTTAAATTATCTGCATCGCCGTTCATCGCGCATTTATCGGGGATTATTACTCAAATGTGTAGGTATGGCAATTAGCCAGCACATTCTTTTATTTTTGGACCTCTCCTATTTTATTAAAAAATCTCGTAGAGATAAAGACTTTCTCACATGAGAGGTTCTCGCATATGAGATGTGAGGTTGTGATGAAATTATATACGTAGTAATATTTTGGATCTTATTTACCTTGGAACGTTTTTTTTCAAACGGTCAACGGTTAACTGGTAAAGTAATAATATTGCCAAGGGATGGCCTGAATGTCACCATGGACGGAAATGTTATGTGGTGTCAGCTTCGCTTTTGGAAGCGCCCTTTGGTGCCCGGGCGCCAAAAAAAGGTTGAGTACCCCTGATATAAGAATACTGCCTTGAAGAAAAGTATCATGCTTTTTCAATTCACCTTATAAATAACTGAATAGTTCTTGTCATCCATTTAAGATTCACAATACCACTCTTTCCGTAAAATATAAAAATACAGTAAAATCCTGTCGAAGGCAGAAGCCAAAGGGACTGAGTAAATTTTCCAGCTTCTCCAGGTTTTCTGGCTGAGGTGAGTTTAACATAATGTATATTCAGTTATATATTAAGAATTGCTGTTTCAAGAAATGGAAAATAAAAAATTACTATATTGCAATTAATATGTTAATTCATCTGTATTAATACAATTAAATATCTTTTTATAAGCAAGTGGCCTACTGGCAGAATAAATTAAAGCAAGATTGCTTAGCCAGGGGAGTGCAGGAGCATTAAAGCCAACCTAAGCTCATATGGAAACCTCAAGCATAAAATCATCAAAATAAAATCCTCTGTATCATGTGTTTCTCTTCTATTGTTTATTTTAAGATTAACCCTTCGATCATCCCTACAAGGTAATGAACTTGGAAGAGAAGCAAGCAAATGGTAAATACTAAAGAAATCAAGAACATTTCATAAGTGAGGTTGAAGGAATATATATTTATGTCTGTGTTATGCAAGTTCCATATTATAAAGGGCCTTTCCTGTGAGAAAAATTGCATATATTTTGTAATTTTATTAATGCTTATGGTTTAGGCAGGTTTTTCAGGCCTTAAAACTTTAAGGCCTGATATGCAAGTTGCTTCTAAAGAGATAAGTTTTTCATAACCAGTGGCACATTTCCTAATTATTCTAATTTAAAAATTTGTTAACAAACTTTAAGATGAATCAAACATTAAAGGAAGAATTATTTCTCATTCTAACAAGCAAATTGCTGAGCCCTTACAGATGTAGTTATACTGCATATTGTGACTGACAGATTTAGGAACCAGTACAACAACTCGAAGAAGAGGTTGCCGGTTGAATTCCACCGCTGCATATGGAACAGCTTAAACTGAGGAATAAGACAAAGTAAGCAAGGGAGGAAGTTGCCTTAGAAAGTCACAATTCCTCTTTTAGTAGGAGTGTGATTGTAATTAGGATCTTATGTAATTTAAGAAAACTCCACAAAAAAATTAAGCTGGCATTTTACACTTAGACTGTGCCTAAAATTTGCAAAGAAGACTATTTTGATCCCCTGAATGTGAGTGAAGAATTATGAAATCCCTTCTCAATTTTTAAAATGTAATGAAGACATAAAATGTGCTGAAATTCTTTTACCAAAATTTCTCAAATGTTGTGTAAGAGGTAAGGACAGTCACTGCATTGAGGAGGAGAGCCAAACACTCACAGCAGTCATATCCAAGTAATAAATAGCCCATGCGCATTGTGTACTATTCCAGCTTCTCTCGCATATATTCTACAGTATAAATTACAGCTCATTATATAGTCCATTACTTGTTTTTCTTGACCATCAGTATCTAGATGTTCCCAAACTATCTTTATATTTTGACAGTAACCAGTTTTTGAGGAATGAGAAGTAGAATTGATGGTATTTCAAAAAACATTTTCACTGTGATGAAGTTCTGCTAAGTAAAGTGTCCACTTACTGATAATATATATTCATAAATTAATATTAAGTTTAGATGGAAAAAATTGGTTTTTAGTGTCCTTATGGAGGATTCTAAATAAATTAAACATGAACAGAATGTCCTGAAAGAAATTGGATTTAACTTCCATAAGATATTATTTCATAGAGATTTACATAAATATAAAGAGATATAAGGTATGCTGATGGAATCAGTAGTCAACCATGTAAGTACAGCACTGAAAATAACTAATTAGATAATAGGTTGAATAAATAAATTTAATATGCTTATAGTAATTTAACTTATTCAGCTGTAATAAAAAAACAATCAGATACTACAAAAAATCGAGATACTGCAAAAAATTCAAATATCAATTAATCCATGCAGATATATTTCTTATTTTTCATAAACTGTTGTAATTATTTATAGAAATAACATTGAGCTTAAAAATTATTTGTTTCGAAAGCATAGCATGGCCAAAATATTTTAGATTTTATTAGTACAAGAAATTACTACCCTACACCTTATTACTGCACTATACATAATTGAGGTAGAAACCAGAACCAAAACTGTTTCACACTTTAGCTATCCAATCATAATACACTAACATGCCATTCCATCATAATTTAAAGGACACGACAAACATATTACATCTTACATAAAAGGTTTGAAACTCAAAAATTTTGCAGATGTGTCACAAAATTGATTGCTGCTTATGATATTTATTTAGCTTTTGAAAAGTAAATTAAAGTACTGAAATAAAATAAAAAAGATAGGTTTACAGTTGAGCTTAAATAAAAATGTAGTATATGTATGTAACTTGTAGGTGAAGGTGTAAAATTTTTGTAAAAAGTGTGTTTTATACACCTATAAATACTCTATTCCTTCCTTTAAAATTATCACTTTGCCACTCTATTGCATAATCTTGAGATCTTTATAAGAATTTCCCTAAATGGGGAAGTTGTTGATCAATTGATATCCACAACCATTGTGAAAAATGTGAGTAGACTTAGAGTATTGTTTGAAATCTTTCAATGCCCAGCCATGCAAAGGTATTTCTCAAAGAAGTACATTCCATTCTAATAATATGATGAAAGATCACTTGTAGTATGAATATCCTACTTATAACGTCTTAACTACATTGAAAACAACCTCACATACTGATGGCTAAAAATAAATTTTCAATTCCATCTCAAATTCGATTTGACCAAAACTAACCAACTTCAGTAATTGCTCATTGAATGAAAATAAGCAAATTTTGACTGCTGCAAGCTAAGTTTTTGGTATTGTTGGATGCTTGTTTATCAAACTTTGTGATTTTATTACAACTTGACAATTGAAAAATAACTTGATCGCCTTTTAAATTACAATGAGATGATATCTAACTTTAATTTGATAGAATATTTAAGCTTATGGTTTGCTTGTTTCTAAATCAAGTTTCTACTCAAAATCTCCCATGAATTCAAGCACACTAGTTAGTAAAATAGTAGCATTTAACTCATGAATTTATAAAAACCAAAAGATATTTTGAGTATTCTAAAATTATGCCATATTTATTGACTAATACGATTTCTTGATAACAATAAAAGAAAACCATAAAGAATGGGTAAGATTGTAAATTCAGTTGCAATTTTTTCAATCTTCTTTGCTTACTTCTTTGCATTAGTCACCTCCATTAATCTATCTATATTTGAACAATATCTAAAAATTAATATATCCTAATAAGAAATGACTTTATAAAAAAGAATTTATAAAGATGAGGCCTATCTCCAATTTCTAAAAATCTTCCCTCTTAATAAAAACTAAAGTCTCTTTGATTGACTACTACTTTGTTATACTACATATACTCTAGTATAATCTGACCTGAACATAAGCTGAAGCACTATTTTTTATTGCAAAAAACAGGTAAAACTTGACTTTTATAAGTCTAGAGTGGAAAATCTGACAACACTCAAGGTAATCTGATCAGAGCATCCGATCAAACAATTGTTATCAATTTTACATCTCCCGAAAGATGGCAAACAATTGCAGAAAATATTAACAAAAAATTTTTAACTGTGTAAGTGATTTATAAGCTGACAAATATACAGACTTTTTCCAGCAAAGAAAAGGTAAGTGAACCCTCATTCAAGTAAAAGCAATGGGGGCTTATTTAGCATGTTTTCACCACGGGGGAAAAATTGGCTTGTACTCTATTATATATAGTACTTTCTTTGTTTATATATTGGATACTTCCTAGTATTCCTATTAATATTTATACGTTGGATAAATATTTACATAATATTCACAAATTGCAGGCTTCATAATTTGAGGGTTACTAAATGAAATTATTATTTAATTACCCTCTTTAATCAATAGTCACAGAATATTAAAATTTATGAACTTCATGACTTATTAAGCACAAGAAGTCAAGAATATTTTAGAGAAAGTTTCCCACACAGCTAGTACATACTATCTACTGTTTATTTTGTATACATGTCTCTTTAATTACAAATCAATGGTTCATCAACGGTCAATGGGTCAAATAACTTCATTACTGTTGAGCCCCAGTCCATCTACTTAACTTAATTCAACCTGCTTTCCTTAACTTTTAAAGCTAAATGGGTAACATTTTTAGAGACGGTGGTAGATATTTGAGTAAAGTAAGAAGTTAACTTCTTTTACCGCTTCCCTGACTTTTAAATATAGCACATCACTGGTGTATTTGTAAACCTCAAATAAATTCAATACAAACATTTTGCTTGCCAATTATATTTAAAATAACCCTTTCTGTGAGTTAAATCAGCACTCTAAGGAGCCATAAACTCACTTTAATATACTTCCATTGGAAGTAACAATAGAAGTATTTTAAGTATCATCCTAACTGTTGATATGCAACCATCCCTAATTTTTATATTTGTCTTCTTTCAATAAATTGTTTTCATGAATTGAGTGAGATTATAAGGTTATTGAACACATAGAGATTTAAAGGTAAGTCTTAGGGAATATTTTTAAATGCTTTGAGTGTTTTGTAGAAAAGTAACTAACTCTCAACTTTCTTATGGTTTAATGATACATACCATAGTCTAAGGATGAGATGTTCAGAAATTTATTTTATAATACAAAAAATACATCTTAATTATTTACAAAAGTAAAAATATATCTGTACTCTGAGATGTGCTAAACACATTTTGATTTTTACTTCTACCATCCTCTGTAGGAATTTTTCAGTATCACATGTCTCATAATGAATTAGAACCCTGATAGTAGCTAGATAAACTTTGCTAAAAATTCTATTGAAATATGTTCCTCACAAATACTGCCCTTATTTATTTAATGGTATAGAGCCTTGAAGTGTTCCCTATGACCCTCCCACTACAATTGTTTGATTACTCATATATTATTACCAAAAAAATTTAGTGACACATAATTCATGGATAGTGATTAAAACAAATACTACTCATGCTTATTAATTGATAAATAGTGTAAACATATTCTGTGTTTCAGCATTCACAATGATCTCCACACTGATAAGGATACACAAACCAGGGAATAAAGAAATAGGATGTGCGTTGTTCATGCATAAAATGCATACAGTGCGCTCTGTTTTGTCAGAGTGAAAGTGTGTTAAGAGAAAGACAGAAAAACAAGAAAGACTCACTTCCATTCAATATATAAGCAATCTCCTGAGAAAATTCACTTGTGTTATACAGTTTTTCCAATATTTTTATGTACAAACGAATGACTAGAATGATTCTGATGACTCAAAAATCAATAATGATTTGTAAAGGGATTACTGTGTTCCCTGAGGCAAGGAAAATTGTTTAGATACAAATGTGGATTAGTAAATACCAAACAATCAATTGGGACTTCTCAGCCAGGATGTTCAACACAAATGAAGCAGCAATTAAGTGCATAGGTGTAAAACGTACACAGATGGTAGCACCATCATTAGGTAGAACACGAAATATTTGCTTCCAGCACAAATCCGGTTATGCAAACCAAGAGCCATTTCACTTCTCACCATAGCGGAGCAAGCATTCTAACCATTCCAGTCTTAGTAAAATATCTACATCTCATACATTAAATTCCCTTTCATAGCAGCATTTCAGGAAATTTTTTGGAAACATCTGAAATAAGATAAGAACGTATTGAGATAATCTTCAAAATTCAGCCGTTGAACTTAAAAAGGAGCATAAAATTGCAAATGATTTGGCAATATTCATCCATCTTAAAAGAACTTGTAAAAAGTATATTTCTAATTTTTGCATAATACAACTAATTCTACAAATATCTAATACTACTAATCAGGTAAGTATCAAAATCCCTCCAACTATACTTAAATCCAGCATAGATGTTTTTAACTTTTGAAAACAAAATAAAACTAATCATGCTTGAACTAAATGAATCTTATCTTTTCTTTTAATTAACTTACCTGAAATAACTACATATGTAGGACAAAAAAATCATTTCTAAATTCACTAATTTGTAAACAAAATCTATAGCCTTATCTATCTATGTTTAACTAATTAAAAAATAACTTATTGTTTACGAATAAGTGAAGACATGTTAAAGAAAATAACCTGAAGCCCATGATCATGTTTCCAATCCAAAAAAAATTAGAAAAAATAGTTATGTAAACCTACAGATAAATAAAAGTTTCATCTTCTGACTCCTTTGTACGATTGCATCAGCATATCACATTCCCTCAACTGCTGCCAATCTTTCTGCATTCAAAGCACCATGCAATTCTCTAAGGTGGGGCAAGCTAATCATTGCTAAAATGCACACAAACATAAAAGGTTACTCATGCAGAGATATTTTTAAAATTTCAAAAGTAACTAATAACAATAAATATTTCTAGCTATAAGATAACATTAACAGCATAAAACAGAAAAATGGTGTTGCTGAAAATTTTTTATGAGAAAACTTGAACTTGTGCAAATAACTTTTAATGGTAGAGTCTGTTGATGAAGCATATGAGAAAGATTTTAACAGATTAATTAGTTATGTGAGTGCTTTTCTAATAATTGCAAATGGTGGTCATCAACACAAAATTTTCTAGAATACCGGTGAATCAAGAAATTTTTTGACACATGTAAATCTTCTCTTCAAATGGAAATGTACCATTTAATTAGTCATAGTGAAAGAAGCTGCTTTGAAAACTCACAATGTAATACAGATTCTATTTAATTGCCAGAAGTAACAAATATACCTAGACTATTCAGAGTTATAGTTGATTTATGACATTTTCTTGCTAGCACAAAAATTTTGAACGCTATTACCATTTTTATAAATAGTGACACCCAAATTCCATTCCATTTTGACATTTGGTTGACTAATGTATAATGGAAATCAAAGTTTTTCTTAAGATACAATAATATTATCATAACATGTTTGTTTGAAAATCCAGAAGCAGTGCAGTGAGCCCTAACACTTAATAGCTGTATAAGAATTGTCCAAAAAAATTTAAGTTACACAAATTAGGGCATGGATACATTCATTGAAACCATATATTTTGTACTCAAATAAAACAAACTTTTCATCAACAGTTCATTTATTTTATCATCCCACTCTCTTGGCATTAATTTCAGAAATATCACACTAGATCAAATGTAAATAACTGACTAAAATACTGCAATCATTTACTTCTTCAGAGGATACAGCCTTGAATCCTAAATTTGGAATTCAAGTCACCTCCTTCACAAACTATAGGGCTGTGTTTATATGAGGTAAGCTTGGCAAGCATTGAAGGATCTTTTTTTAAATTTCCTAACCTAATAATATAGATTTTTGTAGAAATAATTTACCTTGAAGTTAACAAAGTTTTAAGGGTTATGTAGAGAAACCCAAGTTCCCAAACAAAGGGATCAGAGTAAATTGAATATTTATTCTGAAAGTTAAATAGCTGAACCATAATTTTTACCAGAAAGCACAAGATACTTTTTTAACCTGATTTAAGAGTTGGCATTGAAATTATGCTTCTAAATGAGACAAGTAAGTCAATGACAATGACTTTGATTGATTCATAAATAGGATGCGATTATTCAGAAATGCCATTGTATTTATTGGCAACTTATTGCTAGGAAAGTATCCTAATAAAGTACTTAAATTTTCATACAACTTGCAATAAGCTTCCAAGTCTAAATAACTGACAACTTGAATGTACGTAAGTGTAAATATTTCTGTTTATGAGAAATCACTGAATTAATTGCTAGATTATGCTTGCCTGAGACTACCGTGCTTCTAAACACAGCTCTGATATTAATTCCAATGCCTACCAAAAGTTAGATGAAATTTACTGAATAACCATTCTTCATAAATTAACAAAACAAAGACTGTACAATGGAATGAGGAATCAATAAAAAGATATGTATGAATACAGACAGTTAACAGGGAATATAAATAGGATTACACCACTCTTCAAATGGAATGTAAGACATGATAGCACTTTTATGCCCTGGTCATAGTAAAATTATTCCAAAGCACCAAAAATACAGAAATAACAAAAATATCATAAATATTTTACATGCTGTGATATGAAAGACATGAGATGGATTTATCTGCCTAAACAGCAACCATAAATCAACTTTATATCAGAAAGCATCAGAAAAAACAAGACAAATAAAGGTTGATCTTCAGATCTGTACCAATGTTTTAAATAAAGATGAGATTTTGATACATGAAATAATTTATAAAAATGTATCTAAGGGTCTTTGCCCATACTGACCATGTAAAATAGTCTTTACAGACCTACAGTTGAACATCTGTCATGGGTGTTGCCAAAATTCGTAGCCTGATGTTACTAAACCCAGTGGAAATATTCTCCACTCTCGGCAAAACGTACATGGTTTTTCAGAAGGATGCAAAAATAGGAAATAAGGTACGTAATTACAAACGAAATTTCAGAAATTTACTGATGAGGACATCCACCAGGTGGAGTTGACCTCCCTTTATAATTAGGGACCTGAGCATTCAATTCTCTCTCTCTTTCCGTGAGCTTAGTAAAAGCATCACCACTCACTCCCATGAGCACCTTTCTACCAACCTCCCAATTCCCAATGGGAAGGAAGACATTTGGTTTTGCCAAAACGGCAACCCCACAAAAATAATCACATATTTTTCAAGAGATCTGATCAAATCAGAATCTCATATCTTGCGCACAGCCATGATTCATTCTGTATTCTCCATATTTTATACCTGTATTGTGCCAATAGTACAGAGCAACAACAACAAAGAAGTGCCACCATTGATGGGAAGATCCAAGGTAATCCACTTTGCCTGTAATGGTACAGAAAGGTCTTTCAAATTCAACAAAAAAATTAAAAGTACAAATTAAACCATAGTATTACACATTGAGTGCACGCATTAGAAATACTAATTCAGGTAAATAAAAGAAGTCCATTACAGACAGGGTCAAATTCAAATATGTATACTGAGTTTAATTTTTCTCACAAAAATCAATAAATAGAAAATGAATCTTTAATCCCAACTCTCAAGACCCCCCAGCAGCTCAATCCTAGATCCGCCACTGATGACCATGAATCATCAACAGTGAAATTTTAAATACCTAAGAAGCAGATATTTAAGATAATAATTCAGGGGTTCTGCATGAGAACAGTTTTTCACAGTGCTTACACTTAGTCTCAGAAAATTACAACTTTCTTAAGATTGTCCTGAAGCAAAGACAGGAAATTAAAAACTAGGTATGGCCAATTTTTTCTACTCAAGTTACTGAGTTGAAAAAGAGAGAATAAACTAACAGTTAATTTAATTAAATCTGAGAGATCTACCGCATGAAAAGCTATCCAATGGCCAAGAATATCAGCTGAGGAACAGGGGTAAGATAAAAATGGAAGGTTCCTGAGTACGTTTTCTAGAGACAAAAGCAGTAGCATCACAAATGAATGTATTCTAATGCTAACTCCCAATGGAGAACACATTTTCTACAAATATTTGACACATAAGAGTGCAATAACATTAATAAATTAGAAAGTACAGAAAGAATCTATTGACTTCAAAGTCACATTTCTCAAAATCCGTTTCATTCTCCAAAAGTGTGACACGCTTGGAAATGCAGTAAATGGTCAAATCAAAATTTGGATAGATATATAAAATAACTCACCTGCAAACCATCTTTCTGGAATTTTAGAGAGATAAATGAAGAAAGCTAATCCACTAATGGCATACATTCCTAATACTCTAGGGAGCAGCAACTGGAACACAAAAGCAAATTAAGCTATGAAAGACTATTCCCTAAAGATATATTGACAAACTTCTACAACTATACAGCTTCATAGAACTGGATGGAGACAGAAAAGACACAGAATGTAAGGTTAAGGCCTAGGAAACAGTTGGATCGACTTCCACAAATATTTTTATAAAGCATGTCTCTACTTCTATCGGGAATTTTAAAAAAATTCTCAATCAATTTCAGCATATGAGAGCCAACCTTCTTATGATAACAACTAGCTCAAAATGATGAAGTCTCTTTATTTTCAGCCAGTTGGTTCAAATCAATTTCACAATAAAAGATGACACCATCATAATGTCTTATTTCCTTGAAAATTATGACCAAAATCGATTGTTAGATTATTCGCTCTTGAAGTTCTTATTGTTCCTGAAAAATCCATGGATTTAAGCCTTTTAAAGTTTTAATGTTAGAGAATAAAACTTGGACAGTAAATACCATTTGACATTAAATTTGTCAGTAAATATTTTATAAGTTCAGGATTATTTTTAATTTTTCTTATACCTCCTCTCACATGGGACATTCTAAGAACTTCGTGTCCTTATTCATGACTCTTCTCATTGTCTTGAAAAGTTTTTCTTTCTCTTTACAAAAGCTTGTGCGTATTGCTCTGATGTTATAATTTTTCACTTCCTGTTCATATCTTCTAAATGAAAATCGATGTTTTTCTTGAAATTTTTATCCTAAATTATTGGAGTTGTTACATGATTCTCTTTGTAATGGTCTGAAATCCTCATCAAACAATGAAAATCTATAACTCCATCATCGCCAACCAATTTATCTTCCTTACCTCAACAATGGGATTTTCCCATCCTCCCATCATTATAGTCCAGTGAATTGTTGGAAGTACTCCATAAGCTGCCCATCCAACAAAAACCATGAGCTTAACATTAGCGCTTACATTGAAGCGTGGTATTTGTAAACCCATTGCTACTGCAAAGATTAGGCATACTGTTATGAGATAGAACTGCTGCCATTCCTGTAAATGAAAATAAATAATGCAACATTTTTAATCACATTATTATTTATTTAAATAAACATATTTATAGTATACTATACTTCTTCAAATAATAATATTTAAATAATAGATATTATTTAAATAGTAAAATATTTAAATACCTAGTATATAGCACTTCAACGGTAAATAATATATAAAATATATATACATACTACTATTTCAATAATAAATATTTAAATAAATACTATCGGTCTTCTTTGCACTTTTGAGTATTTGCTTGGATGATTATAAATTACATTGTTCAGCAAAAAAATAATGATAATATACGTATGCAGAGCAAGCCCTAAATTAAAAAAAAATCGCTTTCGATGAACGGACAAAAGCACTTTTTTAAGCTGAGTCCGAAGTAACTGCGTAGGAACTCCCGAAAAATGGTTGTATTAAATTATAACTCAGTTTGGAAAATGTTTACGCCTGTAAAAATATGGTACGTTAAAAAATTTTTTGAAAGTCATTTCATCCTTACTATTCCGTATAATTTAAAAATTAAAGATAGAAATATATCGAAGATAAAAAATATTTTTGGCAGCATTTTGTTACGGTTATGCAGATCCCCGGGGATCAGCACCTGCGCAGGCTCCGAATTTTTGGGTCATTCGCAATTAACCGTCGTTAACTTTTTCACTTTCTAACACATATAAATAAAACGTTCGCGAGACTCGTGCGCTGCACCAAAACTAGCACGAACTCAGAACTCGAAACAAAAATTTTCTCTAAAATATTTTAAAGCTTTCCGAAAAAAGCTGGTGGCTGGAAATGGGCAAAGATCAGTACAATCTTGGTTCGAAAAATATTCAAGAAAGAATATTTCGTAGAATTTCATTCACTCAAAAAGTTTATAATCTAAAGTTTAATTCAACGAGAAAGAGAAGAGTATATATTTAATACATAATTAAGAAAATTTCCGTATAGAAAAACTACGCCGTTTTAGTGTAAACGGAATACGAAAATTAATATAGCTATCAAAACCTCACTGAAAAATAAAAGAAAAAGTTCTCTCGTGAACATAAGAAATCCTTTACAATTTGATTCCAAACAATTAGGCAAAATGAGCGAGATTCTCGATATTATTCTCACAGCGTCAATACCCATAGACTGGGAGAGGGGGAAAGTAGCTCCAAATACCCGGGCTAAAGCTAAAGTGGGAGCCCGCGCTCACATTTAAATAATTTTACTTTTAGTTGAGGAATAGAGTCCAGCAGCGAAAAGCTATATGGCTGTAGGAATTTCGTTTCAAAATCGTAGTTACTTTTCTAAATAAGCTATTATATATTATACACAATTAATAATATTATATTTACTTACTGGATAGCACCAAAAGGCGTAATAAACTCCAGACATGTAGATAGCTAACAAGCTTAGAGCAATCCCAAAAAGATCAAACGATAAAAAGCACATGTAATCCTTTTCAGATCGGCAAGAAAAAGTGTGGTATAAGGAAGATAATATCATACATGCCTGAAATGGAATAAACACACATATTAGCATTGCATAAAACTATTGTTAAATGAATGAAAATATTTAAAATTATAAATAAGTATTACAGTTTGTACAATTTCTTACTTGAAAACAGGCAAGAAGTAGACCGACGATGAGTTTATCCAAAACAGGAGCATGTATGTTGAGAAGAACTAGGTCATAGAAAGAAAGACCGAGAAACAACATCCAACCAAATATATGACTCCATATATTTATAGTTTCATTCGTCCACCAGAATATGCTGTAAAAGTTTGACAATGGCTATAATAAGTTCCCTGCAATGGAAGGATATTCAGGTAAAAGTCATGTTGTCAACATACCTTTCTAAGCACATCTTTGTACTGAGACATCCTCTGTATCCAGTTCTGATGTAAGGATTGAATTTTAAATAACTGGGAGCATCGTTGTATGTCAAAAGTACTGGAGTGGGTGGTAAATCTTTTTCAACATTAGATTTACTAGACTGTAGTAAATTGTTGATCTCCTTTTCACCTCCATCCTCCTTCTGAAATACAAAAAAATAATGCTTAGCGATACCATAATCTTCAAATGTGAAAATTTATACTAATTATGCCCACCCCATAATATCGGAGACGTAAATTGTTATCCAGTAAAAGCATTCTCCCATCGTGTTTATTTCATCTCTAGTACATCATATTTGAGCGGTTTTGCCAGTAAAACCTTCAGAGTGCTTAATCTAGCTTTTAAGTTGAATATCAACTATATAAGAGACAGCCTTTCGGCTGCGTCCTAGCACCACATTCTGCAGTATCTCGGATACCGCAATTCCCTACATAGCAGACGAACTTCTTAACGCTGCTGTTGCTCAATAACGTTGATGCGTTTCTGCTCCCGGCACGAGCGACATTTTGCGGCGATTAGTAGAACTTCTACCGTAGTCATTTGTTACCATCTGTGTCTCGCTGCTCTGTTTTGATCTAAATATACAATCATTTTGCCATGATATAAACATTCTACGGAAATCAATCGAGGTTTATTTACAATTAATATATATACCTTGTGGTTATTACGCCATGACGTCCCCAGAAGTGAGACAGAGTGAGTAAAACTTATACTTTTTAAGAGTGCCGTATTTGCCCCAGTGTGTGAAGGAGCTTTCACCGATGCTTAGAAAATTTTGATCGTTCGCAAAAGTTTGACCCCAATGCATAGGATTTGAGTAAATAGTTTATTGCTACTAATTATAACGATTTAAGTTTTGTGACGAGAGGAAATTCAAATTCGGCCAATTTGTAGAAAAGGTAGAAATTTGTGGAAAGGTGACTTATTTCACTATCATTATACATTATCTTTCAGACAAACGGAGATCAGAAGATAGCAGTGAATTTGATCCTTCAAGAAAGGTGAAAAATGATTCAGAACCAGATAGAAAGACTGTGAAACTGTCTGCACCATTAGTCCCTATGAAAAAAGGCATCCAGATTAAGTTGAATGCTCAGAATCCATCACCTCCAAAAGTGAGTGCTAAACCGAAGTCAACATCAGTTGCTGCAGCTTTTTGCCAGGATGACGACGACGAGCCTGAAGAAATGCCACCAGAGGCTCGAATGAGAATGAGAAACATCGGCAGAGATACGCCAACATCAACTGGACCGAATTCTTTTGGAAAAACCAAAAAAGGCTTCTGTGACACGAAGAAAATGTTCGAAAAGACTTTGAATCGAACGGCGGAGCAGCAAGGCGAAGGCAATAACTGATTTAGATTAAGTATTAAAGTTTCTGCTGTTTGTCAAGTGGTGAACGCACTTTCACGATATCTGAGAAATCCTTAAGAGTAACCAGCTGAAATTTGATTTTCAGCCCGCTACCGTTTATAAAGTTGAGCACTTTTCCCAAGCTTGTATCAAAACTTGTTATCATGTATCCGAATTTAAGTTATTTATCATTGGATGGAAAGGTGTTTTTTTAATTTGTGTATTCATATTTTTTTCATCAGCAGGGTAAATGGCTGATTTGTAATGGAAAACGAAATGGACATTCCATTGAGTGAAACACTATCTTTTCGGAATGAAGTGAAAGAAATGTGTGATGTGACACTTCTATAAATGCATGTTTGTTTATTAATGTAACATAGTGCATTTTTATACATAAAATAACAATCTCTGGATTATTAGTTGTTCATTCAAAGAAACAAATTACATCAAATGTGATTCTCGGTAACGGGATCGCCTAAATGTGTGTTAAAAATAAATTGAAATAGTATGCTCAAAATAGAATGTTTAAAAGTATTGATTTAAATAAAATACTTGGTATGGGAATACCTCATGAATTTTCAGAGTTTAGCGTAGTAACAAAAGAAGTAAACTTGAGAAAGAGGTGAATATTAGGCATAATTATTTCAGAATGAAATAAATTTAAAGTATTTGCTGGAATCAAGGTTACTTATCTTTTGATAGAATAGCATCCATAAAATACTGCAAGCATTGCTGGCAATGCTCAATGACATGCTTCTTACAGCTCATATGTTCAAAAATAAGAATCATAGAATGAAGAGTGGACTTCTTTTACTAATTTAATTAAGAAATCCTTTTCAGTTATGTAGCTTTTATTCAAGTTGAATTTAACTTGCAGGTTAATTTGAGAATACTTGATGCTCCTAAGTTCTTAGAAAATTTACGAGTCCATATTTAAAACATGTTAGTATAGTTCTAATTATGAGAAATCCATAACTCTGGAAATAAGGAAGCAAATGTTTTGAATAATGCTAAAATTTCAAATAGTATTTCAGCTACTGAAATGCCTGTATTAGGTTGGTTTACATTAAAATTTCTTCCCTCCATTGAAAGAATTTAAAAATATTTTTCTGCCAGTTTTGCTATTAATTCCTATCAACAAACTGTGATTGTTTTAGTGAAAATCAATAGGAGATGCTTAGCTTTGTTAATGAAGGGAACTTTGTTTTGTGGATAAGGAATTTCACATAAATGTATATACTACTATCTATATTTGCTCTTTTTTTATCTTGTTTCTGTATTTGTGAGTAATCAGTAATTTTTATTTATGTTTTATTTAGTTTGAATATCTCTTATTTTAAACCCTAACCTGAGGTGCGAAATGGCATAGAACATTTTATCATGTTAGCGAGGTAATTTTTATAAAATTAAAATACATTCAATGTTTCAAAAAACAAAGTTTGAATTCTATAATGAAATGATTGATCTACAGGGATGAAAACCAAAATGAATAACTTTGTGTAGTTTCAATAAACGAATGAATTGGGAGCACCTAGTTTCAATAAAATAGTGAGGCTATTTATGTAGAACATACAAGAATCAGATAAAATGAACATCAAAAATTATTTCAAAACATATCTTACATTTTGAACAGTACTAACTCGCACTGCAACATTATTCAGATATTTTACCTGAATTGTTACACTGTCAAAAATCAATTCCTTGAGATTAATTATCTAGAATGTGTAGAAATCATCCAGCATGTGCATTGTAATTATATTATAAGAAAAAATCAAGTCAAAACTAATCTCTCAAATAAATTTGTTTAGCAAAACTCTATGATCTCCGCTTTTAATTCCTGAGATAGACTTTCATGAATTGACAGTTTCAACATCTTATTCTAGATTTATCTTCATATTGATAATTTCAAACATGTAAAAGCTAGCAGTAAATATCAGAGCATATTTTTGAACTACAATTAAAATCAGGACATTTAATTCAGGGGCGTATGGAATTTTTCATTGACTCAAATGTTTTCATTTTCATCACCAATACTCATGTAGATGACAGCTAGTTACATGACATTCAACGTACGAATATAAAGGGAAATGTTGCTATTTACAAGCTGTTTCCTTGATGTCATAATTTTAGAACAAATTAATTTGTGAAATCTTTTCTGTGCCAAATAGACAATTATGAGAAAGAAAATAATAAGTAATTATACCTCATTTCAACATCCTCTAATATATACATACGTGTAAAAAGTATATTCATTAATTCATCAATTTGATTGCTTCTTATATGTAATGTAGGAATTAAGAATAATCTATTTACATGTTCCCAGCAGATTAATTTTCTAGAAAGTGTAAATTTCTTTCGGTAATCTAATTACAAATCCTTCAATAATGCAGTAATTTTTTCAAAATCAACAATTTAACTTTTGCATAATAATTATTAATATTTCTGTATGCTCACACCATTGATATGATGCCTCAATGCATTTGTGAATTCTGGGTCAGTGAAAGTGAGTAGTAGTATTTGTCACTAAATACCAACAAATTATCTACTTGATTCCAACAGTGAATGCGATTAATAAATGAGTGTATTAGGAATCAGAATTTGTTAATCCCATCATTTAAAATATTCCCTCAGCAACACCAATGTATATTCAGATTTCCATTGTTTACAATTCTCAAAATGATGCATGTTATCTTCCACAAAAGCAATATCTCTCTAATATACCAGTACGAATAGTTAAATGGATTACTCCATTGTCAGTGGTTTACATATCAATTCTATCAAAGAAGATCTTTGATATAATTTTAGTTGTGTCTGAGATGGTTTAGTTAGATAAGCAATACAATTTACTTTGTGGTGACAATTTTGAAAGATGTGCATTTGAATTGTAATTAAATTGCAGCCATAGTATATTTGTAGGAAATTTTGATGTATTTAGTTTTTAGACTGATTCTGGAAAATAACAATCAATCAAACCTTTTAATTGAAAAAATCTTTCTGAAAATAATAAAAAGTTTCTTTAAATCTGTTTCTCATGAAGTTAATACTTTCATTGATTCACTTACAAATTTATAAAATATTTCACGTAATATATTTCTAAATTAAAAGAACTACCTCCTTAAAAGTTTAGAATGATCCCTTATTAGTATGTTGCTGACTTTATTTTTATTTAAATGAAATTGCATATTTATTTCCACTATAGAGCAACTTCTTGATATTGAATTAAATATGCCACATATAATACAGATTAATTATTAGTTATAATCATATCACGATCAATTTCTTTTCTTTAGCCATCACACTACTTGCTTCCATTAAGAAAATGAATGCAGAAAATACAATTTACTGCAGAGAGCTACTTTGGGAAAACCAACTAATGTTTTCTACTGGAATATCACTAGATAATCGTTGATAAATATGGAATGTCATTAAAGGCAAAAGATGGATGCTCCAGAGGCCAAGTGACTGTCAGAGACAAGAGTCACTGAATGTGTGAAAGGAAGATTAAATACAGGGAATTCCACAACAGAATTATATAGTATTCAAATGAATTTTGTCATGAAGTTTAATGTTCTATTTTCACCCTTCCCTCTATATTTAAACTTCAAAATTTAAACAAATCATAGTTTTTTCGGAGAAAGTACTTTTTCATCCCCATTATACTTACTTATCCACATCTTAAACAATTAATTACATTGGAAAGGGTTAAAGGTACTTTGCATATAAATGCATGCACCCAGGAAAAATCCCAAGGAAAAACTAACTTGAAAAAGTTCTGACAGGGCCGGGAATTAAATTATTCAGAAACAGCCTACATACAGGAATTAATAGTATTCAAACTTAGTTAAATGCTACAAAAAATTTGTTTGGAAAATAGCAATTTATCTGATAAGGAAAAGAAAACGACCCCAGAACTTCCAACTTCATGGATACCTGTTACCCATATCCTATAAATGTTTGCTGCACCCATATCTGTTTGGGCCAGAGAGAATAGCCTTTCCATGATAAAGATATATCCTTATTTAAGCTGATATATATATATATATGCAGAGTCACCTGACATATTCTATAGCTTCCTTGACCTGGATGTGGTTTTACTCATCATGCTACATTTGACACATTTCTCTCATACCGGCAACTTCTTCTCATGTGTTTGCATCTATATCTTTATTGTTTGCATTCCTCATTTTCACTTTCCAATGTCAAAATGCCTTACCATTTTCCATGCCATAACTCGCTCTTTTGAGTTTATTGAAAACTCTCACTGCCGAAACAGCTAAAGTTTTCATTATCGCCTTAAAAATAGACCTGCGCAGACAATTAGACATAATCTCGCAGCAGCTTGTGCTGTACGAAGTATTAGTGAAGCTACGAGTCACATCGAAGAACATTTTGCATAAGCCGTACCAGTCCGTTAGGAATGCAACAGCGGTCTCCGACTGCTGACGCCGAAGATAATCACAATATTCGATTCGGCAGCCATGCTAACTTTGCTTATTAATCGTTTGAATTATTTAATGCCCTCGAGAGTTCATGTATTTCATTTTCGTGACTGTAGGCTGTTATAATTTTAAGCAAAACTTGTTCAACCTAAATACTGCCGGCAGTCCTCACCAGGAGTCCGTAAATTAATTTTTATACATATTTCCATTATATTTTTTTGGAAAATATAGGTAAGTAACGAAGTAATTTTTATTGTAATCCCTTATCCAAAAGGTAACACCAAATTTATCTCCAAATATTCCAGTAATAATAATGCTAATAATAAATAATGCTTTCACAAAGTGATAACTATCAGCTATAAACATTTTAAGACTAGATCTTAAGACTTAAGTTAACTCTTGTCTTAAATTTGTCCAAATCCCGCGCAATCTCTCCAGATTAGAATTAGGTCCACGAAAGTTAAGAATATAAACGTGCCTGACTTAAAAATTTCCCTGAAGATGAGAAAAATTCCTCGATCTGATTTTTCATTAAAGATATTTTACAAAACAAGTTAATTACATAATGACCTGCAACATGGCCTAAATTCTAGACATACTTGTACTCCAGTCCAAGCAATGGAAACGATGCAGATGCTTGCGTAATTTTGGCAAGCAAACCTGTAGGCGTATCTAAACTAAGGAAATTAAAGCATTCCACGCGCGAAATAATTCTGCCTAACGCTGACCCAGAATTGATTGTACGATAATACGAGATTCTTTGTTGATGTGAAGGAATTTAATGAACGCTAAAAATCAGGAAGAATGTCTTATTTTACAATGTACTTGGCTCGTCGACATTTCTTCAACGTAACTTTGAATTTAAACTTAAATGTTGATTATTTATTGAAATAAAAGCTTCGAATACATTTTTCGATATATGGAAGAGGATCGAAGAGTATGAGATAAGCTGAGAATACTATACGAGTAATAAACATTTTGATCGAAATCCTGTGATCTGCGTCGAATAATATAAGTTAATTTAAGAAAAACAGGTTTTAAATTTGATTGAGCAACTTTCACTCAAGGAGAATGTCATAGCCAATCACTGAAAGAAATCAAAATTTTTCTAAGATAATCGCTTGAACTTGAAGAGAGCAGAGTCAAACACTACTCTTCAGAATTTTTTGCAGGTGATTATAATTTTACTGTAAAACTATTATTCTACAATCCTAAGTTGACGTTTAGATTCCATATAATTCACAAAAATATGATTAACCTTTCAAAATGAAAGGAATAAATTTCCTTTCTATAACATAATAGAAGAATGGATTGGATCGAAATAAAGTTTTGAATAAGACATTTTCATAATATATACGGGTATTTAGGATATTTTTCAGTCTAAATCTTTGAATAGTCTCATGTGAATAGTACTGTATATAGCATAAAAAGTTTATGGATGTTTAGTAGCCTCTTGAAATAATTTGATGATACTAGATAGGAACCAAACAAAACGTACCTTTTTCAGCAAATTTATCAAAATTCACCTCTGACTACATAACGCCATCTTTGCGAAACCGGCATTTTAATCTGTTAACTCTAAGGAATAAAGCTCAATTTGTTACTTTAAATCGTTCATTAATTTTATGATCTCCGGCAAATAATTCTTCCGCAATGTGAGAACACTAGTATTCACTGTGTAAATAATAAAACAATAAAATGTCTTCGTACCTGGCCCATCCTTGATTTTTCCGAATATCGTTTCACCTTCTTAATCTTCCGTTGATGTTCCAAAAGACCTCGGTTCAAAAAATTTTCATACACAACTTAGGTCCAAATCTTTTAATAGCTTTCCTATTCGATTTTTGCGGAAATAAACAAGCTCGATAGATTTTTCTAAGACAGGCTTCAGGCAGAAGAAGAGAGATGAAGGAAAACTTCTTATGCGGAAACACTTAAATAGTCGAGCATTTTCAAAGACAGGCTTCAAGACGGCGAGTCGCAGTGTATTTTACTAGCTCATTGACGTTGTAAGAGTAGCTATATTTAATGGCGTTACTTAATCCACGGACTCCCTCCTGCGTTGCTACTAATTTTGGGATAAAAATACTTTAAGAAAAGTCCTTCATTCTATTAATGGCAGCAGGACTGTGTGTACAATATTATTCTTGTACGATCCATATAAATGATGCACTATTATTCTAAAATAATTCACTGCTAGAGGAGAAGAATAGGACTTTAATTTGAACCCAGCACTCCCAGATCGGCGCGTGCATGCTCAATCGAAAGAAAAACAAATAGCACTGAAGACAAGTCTGGCTCAAGAACTAATCAACATCGTAATGGATCAAAACCTGTGGAAACGTTTACGGGCAATTTCATTTCCTCTTCCTCATTCCATTTTTATACCTTCCGCTACTCGCTTTCTTCTTCCACGGCAGTTTTGTGTCCTTAGCGTATATGGTCATGCCATTGAAAACTACGAACGTGATTTTTCCACTCGAGAAAGACGTCCAGCTAAAGTCTGCGAGGGAAAAGCGACCAGAAAAGGAGATGGGTATTTTATTTTAATATATTTCAACAATTTACAGCTTTTTATAAGTATTAAAAAAGAAAGAATTAAAAATTATTTCTATTCAAGATGCAAAAGATCTCTCCTTAAACATAATTACCGCTGATTTAAAATAATAACAGACTCATAAAAATAACATGTTTATGAAACAAAATTTATACACGAAGAATCGTATAAGATCCGAAAACAGTATGATTTACTAATTGCTTTTACAGTATACACATTAAGTGTACAGTATAATAAGGGTAGGTAAGTAAGACCCTTCTACGCGCAGCAAACCCCGAAGTATTAGCAAAATTGGGAAAATGTAAAAAATAAAAATGTTTGTCACCCGGTCGTTAGAGGATAGTTAAAAAAGAAATATGCTTGTATATACAAAGATTTCACTCATCTTGCGGAGGATTTAACGGAGACTGAAAGTACAAACGGAATTAAAGCGACGAAAAATGAAAGAGACCAAGCAAAAGCTAATCCAAAAACATGGAGTTTTTTAGTGCTATTTTACCTCTTCACTACACTTGCTTTTAGTTATCATCTCAATGATTCTTTTTCCCCCGGCAATTTAATTTATTTTCTACAAATATAGAAAAGCCTTGAAAATGAAACCGTGTCATATTCTTTTCTTCCTTCCTCCAGAAGTGATTATTGTTTTGTGTTTATAAAACCTGTTTTATTGAACAATCCTTTCGATTTTGTTGAAATATCCAAATAAATACGTTGGCTCCTGATAGGATGTATCTTTAAAAACCGTTCAGAAATCCTCTTTAAAACTTAATAGCAATTCAACAGCTCCCGCGAACAAAGAAGCTTCGACAATGGCTAGTGACGTGAAAGCCTACGGAATAGGCGAATTATTCATGTCAGATGTTTGCAAAGGCACAATAGGAGGTGACGATGGAGTCAATTCTACGATTACGAAGACAATTAAAACGAGAGAGAGAGATGGAAAGGAAGTTCTTTATCCATGGATGAAAGAGCACCTTGGGCATTTCTCTATTAGCGTGAGCCATATAATGAAATATAAGATGAATGAATTGGTAAAACGATGGGAAACTAATTTTCGTGCATTAAGTTTCTAACCTTGCTGATACTAACAAGCTTTACCTGTTCATCTATTTACTATCAAATATGAACAAAATTACGATAATGAAACTTCAGTAACGCGGGATATAATTCTGAACCGAATCGTCTCTTTCAAAAAACAGTTACATTCCTCTTTGAAGACAGGATAACAATGCGTTAATAGTTACTGCTTTTGAATTTCACTATGAGCTCATTTGATTCGATGCAAAGAAACGACTCAAGAAAATTACCTTCTACACAACCGAACTGGATTGTTTCTAAAAATTAGAAATTATCAAATCTAGCGTTTAATATCTTAAGGATTTTTTTTTAATCACCAAAATTTGCGGAAGTCTCTTGAATTATATTCCTATTGGACAAAAGCGGAAGAGATTAGAAGAGTGAATTCCAGAATGTTTTCCGATGGCTGAAAGGCTTTCAACCCCTGCTCTAGAAGTGCATAGGAGAAGACCTTGGAAATAGAAAGTGGAAATGAAGGACGTTACCTAATAGAAAGTGAAGATGAAGGACGCCATTTATATATCCTTAGGTATTCTATCGAAAATTAAATGAATAAAAGGTACGTAAAATATGCCCATGCAAAGTTTCCAATTCACACCTCGTGGAAGCTTTTTTGATGATTGAGAAGTTTTTTGTGTAGTAACAACTCTCTCTTCAACAAATTGGAGTAAAATCAGCTAAAAATATTCTCAAGAAATTTTTAGCGACAGCGAAATTCTGAATTTTGCGCAGATATTTTAAAAATAGCCTCAAACCGGAAATAACCACAACCACGGAGGGAAATTTCAAACCGAGAGATTAACCATTGGCAATGGAATAATAATGACAATGATGAAGTGTTCCGGAAAAAAAATAATTTTTTGCCAGTGAAAGAGAGTAAAGTCGATATTTCCGTAGAAGTAATCTACATTTTATTTAAGAATGAAAGGCAAATTTATGCTTGAGAAGTGGGTCGGGCGGAACACGTGGCTAATACCGAAAAATGGGCTAACGAGAAGAGAGATTTTTGCAGATATTAATCTTACGTTTTCCTTCTTCACACAGGTCACAAATCATTTAATTCAATCCAATATACCGTGAAGGAAATATATTACTTGAAGTCAACATCCATGAGCTATCGTATGAGAAACGCCTACCTTAAACCTAACTTCTATGAAATGAAAAACGTGTAATTTTACTAAGCTAATAAATAAAAAAACTTCCTAAACATAAACAGATGTCCTTACTCTAATCAACTGGTTTTTGCATTGAAATGACAAGTCTATGTTATCATGGAATTCCAATACCAAATCGCACAATGACGAACTACACTGATCATCAGATTTAAATTATTGTAGCGTTTTGTGGGGTAACTATATTAATTTTTTGGAAGTTAGATAATGATAAACTAAACATAGATAGAATTCACTTAAGAAAATTTAGATATTAAATAGCGGATAGGGGCAGGATATTTAGAGAATAAATCGTAGTGGAAGGGGTTAAACCTTTCAGACTGACTTCGTTAAAATACATTGAAGCTCCTTGAGATGTTTTGTTAGATCCAGTTTAGATCAAGCTAAATTCTCAATCGATTGTTGCGAGAATTTTCTATCTATGTTAACGAATTACAGGTCCCTCCTAAAATAGTGTCTCCTTGAAATGTTTGGAGAGATAAATTCGGGATTTTGATAATGCTAAAATCTCAATTGACTGTTTAAAGAAGACATTATTTTTGAAGGGACAGGTGTAGATTTTTCCATCAGCGTTTAGTTATCTACCATTACTTTGAACACCTATGTTTCTATTATTCAGATCAGAATTTATAGCGCAGAAAAACCCCGAAATGTTCTTGTTCGATTTGCTGGCTCGTATAAATCCTAAATTAAGCACAATCTTATACGTCCAAACGCCGTGACACGTACAGCGCACGATTAAGAGCTATTAAGAAGAGTTTCTCTAGTGCCTGCTTACATGGGAATCACGGGGACATTACCCAAGAACCTAATTTGAATACCGAAAGGCTATTTCTATTGGTTAAGGGAATGCATGCTGAAGGAATAAAGGACGAAAGAGAGATCGGTCTTTAATCACAGAGACTGAAGTTCATTTGAGGTCAAACAGTCTCTGCATTTCGCCGATGTGCACTGTTAACACCGCGTTGCCAGTTCACCAACCTCACCGAAGGAAGCGATGACCTGCTACGAGACACATGACTGTTTCGGTTGTTTTCTAAGCCGAAATAAACTTCGAGAAGTTTACATATATAGATTCTTATAGATAATATGAAGGGGTTGGTGGAAAAAACTATGAATCTCGAAAAATTAAATTTATTATAATTGAGCAGAGAACGTCTTGCGACTCCTTATTGGACGTAAATAAAGCCAAAGCTATTTAAATCTATTCCATATTGTGAATTCCAAATCGCTACCAAAATAATAATGAAAATACGGTAGAGTAATAACACGCAATGTGTAAAGGCTCGATGTGTTTAATGTCAGATGATATATGTGTATCTCAAATTTTTATCGTTATTCTTGATAGTGCCTATCTTCAGAAAATGATAAATTTGATGGACGAAATAAATATCTGGAACGTTTCTACTTGCTTGAATAACTTCCAAGAACAATTCAAATAACTATGCATGACATAAGATGACTCTGAAAATGTAAGCATGGTAATTGTTCAATGTGATTGGAACTCGTTCGAATACAACATTTTTCAGAGAAATATGACTTTTTCTCGCCTGACAGGGGCCAAATATATCGTTGGCTCTCTCTTTTTTCAAAACTTCAAAAAAATATGGATGATACGGTTGATGGGACGGGTTGATTTCACCTCAAGAGTATGACAAAGACTCACCTAACGGAAATTCCTTTAAATCGCATATATTAAAAATAAAATGTCGATATAAATATGAAAATTTCTAATGGTGTGTATGCATTTTTGAGAAAACTATTTGTGTATTACTATGGGCATTTTATGATCTTTAAGAGTGTTACAATAGTTTTGAGTTTTTAATTTGCTTCCTGCTTAAAAATTAGATACCTAAATAGTAGTTAACATATCATATAGTAAGTCATTAACTATGCGGTACTTAGGATTACCAAATTAAAATTTATTAGTTCATGTAACCTATCTGTTAGTTAAGTAATTAATGTTAATTTAAATATTTTGTTCGTAAAAGGGCGGAATTATTTTTCAAATATCCTTTAAGGACCCTGAAAAATCATAATTTTAGGGACTTGATATGCAAATTAAAATTATTAAGATGTAGCATTAGTAATAAAAATGATTTAATTATGATTTGTACTCAAAACACCAGTAGAAATAGAGTGTTTAGAATAAAACGTTGTTTTAGTGTTTATCAGAAGTTTAACGTAGAATTAGAGGATGTGAATATTTTGAAAAATTACGTTTCTGCCAAATATATCAACCGAGATATACATTCTCGATCGCTGCGCAAATCAGCTGAGGGGAGAGAACTTGTTTACAAATTCTTCGCAGGCCCCCAATCTAATACGTACAATCTCGCAAGGTCCCACGTCGTCATTGTTGTTTCTGTCGTTGTTGGCGCATGTGATTTCTGCTTCGCACGTTAGCATCACCTCCCCTTTCAGTTCACTCAACAGCCCTTCTCCAATCAGCAACTCCCCCATCAGCTCCTCCGCCATCATCTCCTCTCCCGCAGCCTCCGAGAATTTGATGTCGGGCGACATGGCTTCGAAACACTTGATCGCGCCGACGAAATATCAGTGTCCCCTCGCGAGAAAGTCTCTCAATGCAATTGGGAAACTCCTTCGACGAGTCCTCTCTTTCGAAAGGTTACAAAAGTGGTTGCGGCGCAAACCTCTTGAGGGGTGGGAGGGTGTAGAGATTTGAATGATGGAATGGAGAAATATGCAGCTCAAGTGCTGGAATCAATTACAGGGTACGGCAGATAAAGATGTAGGTGGTCTATATCAGGAGTAAACGCTGGAATGGAATGGTATTTGCGATGGATGTCGAATCCAGAAGCCTTCCAGTTCGATTAGCACTCCACCTTATTCTCGAAGCTATTCTCCAAGCACTGTTTCCGACTGTCCCCAGAGAGATGCGCTGTATTCACTAGCTAGAGATCACTGCCGTTGTCCACCACTCAAACACTTGCACTGATCCAGAGGATTGTTTCAGCGACTCAACGGCCCGAGGCTCCCGTCATGATGGTACGACGTCCGAGCAGAGAGTGAGCTCAACAGCTCCGTCCACTTTCCCTTCCGCAACACAGAAAGCCGCTTTTGATTCCCCTCTCCTCCCCCTATGCCTCCTCTTTTCTCCCCCACGCCACAGAACTTTCCATTTGCAGCTACAGACTCCACCACCAGCAGCTGGAGACTTTTGGAAAAGAGGTTTCGTTGCTCTGCTGGAGATGTAGGCCAGGACTAGCCCTTGCGACTAAAGGGCGTTTTCGAACTAGCAGTTATCGTGTTTAATGACAACGGCTTTGGGACCATCGAAGGCCGCCTAATTTGAACTTTTCCGAAGTTAATTTGTCTTCGGATGATGCGAAAGCTTCTCCTTAATAAGTGTTGAAAATTGGCGAAAATGCTGAAATCATGACGTCACGTCCAAATGTAATTTTGCACGAAAATTATCGTGAAAAGTGGAAGAGCGGTTCAAGAGAAAGGCATAATTCTGAATTTCATTGCCGGTGGCCTCAAAATTTCTTGGAGAATGGAGCATTACCACAATTGACGGCTATTTCGCTTATTTTGCCTTTCTCCAGTAAAGATAGGTATGCGAAATAAATTGCATATAACCGCTCTCTTCCCATATTCCCACAGACAATGTAGGGAGCCATTGAGCTGTGTGAAGTAAACACGACTTTTAGCTTTCTCAAGAAAGGTGTTTTGGGTCAAAAAGCCTTTTAGTTTAAAAATAAATTACTAAATTCGAATTAGACTCATTTCGCAGAAAAACTGTCCCAAGGGAAGATTACGGGAGAGCAATGTTTATTCTCCGACGAAAACACCAACATTAGAGGTTCAAAGCTGCATCGCGCTATGAGATCATAATATATTTTTTTAATCCAGTAAAAGTAAATTCTACAGCCTTGCATCCTTTTGAGAGATATGGCCAGAAGATATATACAGTGGGTGACACGTGGTGGGAGCATCGATTCAGTATTGGCTTTACTGGAGTCGATCTGCTACCTCTTAATTCAGATAGCTTACCGTATTCAATAAAAATTGGGTTGGCCCCTATTTGTCAAATCGAACCCAGGACCACTTTCACCGAAGGCTCGGATATCCAGGAGCCCTTTGCAGTGTATTAATGCGAACATTTCTATCACAATTCATTATATCACGAATAAACTTCACTGAATCAGGTGAGGTGTTGTGGTAATCCATAATGGAAAGAATCTACGAAGGATTTGTACTTTTACCACAATAATATTTTAACAAAAACAATCACAAGACCGGTTTCGACGATACATGACGATTAATCGATTTCGACGATTTTCGACCAGAAGATGACGATTAATCGTCGAAACCGGTCGTGTGATTGTTTTTTGTTAAAATGAATTGGTGGTGAAAGTACAAATCTTTCGTAGAATCTTTTCATTACATCACATTAAGATATCACAGCAGCACAAACGGTTGTCATCCCCTGATTTGTTCCGACAAAAGTGGAATTCAAAGAATCGCATAGGAGCTATATAACCGGTTTGCTTTAATTCATAATAATTGATTTCCTGTTTAATTCGTTTTCCATATTTTTCATGAATAGAAAGAACAGAATATTCTTCTAAAAGTGTTACAGGTTCAACGGCGAAAGAAATTCCACAAGTACTGATAAGTTTCCGAGATTATGAGAATCCACACAAATTCTTTAACCTGTAATCAAACAATGTACTAAGATATTAAAATAAGACATGTCATAATGATACCGAATATATGAAATAATAACTTTATATAATTTTAGTTTTATATAATTAAAAATTTCTCAGAATAAATAATAATTTCTTGTTGAAGATTTTAGAATGACATTCCACCAGATTTCGCTTGAGACTATTAACTCTGTAACAAACTTCATGGATAGATGATGTTTCACATTCCCAAATGAATTGAATCAAAAAATATCAAGCATACATGCGTAACTTTGAGGAATAACCCAATGAATTACATAGTATAAAAATTAAACTGCATTATAAATGTTGACAACTGCCAAGGACACTTAAAAAAAATGCCAAATTTTGAAGAAGTGGACCAAAATGTAAATATTTTCCATTGAATAAATATTGGAGACCAATTAAAAATATCGAAATCATCAAAATGAGAAAAAGGCTATCAGTGGGTTGTGAAATGCGCGAAGAAGATTTAAATCTCATCTGATCTTCCGCCCGGAAATGATCACGGAAATATCGTGAAATCAGTTCTCAACAGCACCCCGTTAAAATCTATGTTGTTTGCGTACTTGTTTGTACTTGAGTTAAACCCACCACCATCCCTAGCGCAATAAAGGAAAACGTAATGCCTAAGTTCTCTTTCTCGTACATTGAGCATTACGGGTAAAAATAAAAATCGACGACACTTGCGAATTTAAAATTCAGCAACATGGTTGAATATCGCTTAAATGCAGATTTTTCAATAATTATGATAAAAGGAGACCTATATGAACAACGAAGTGATTGAAATCTATCACATTTTTTCCCTTTAATTCTTCCTTTAACTTTTATCCCTCTAAATCTTCTCTTAAGCATTCTAGGACGAAAGTTTTCCACTTTTAGTATTTATATATGGCAATGTTAATTTAAATGCATATTTGCAGACATTTGCTGCTCTAGTTAAAATGTTTTCATTTATTTTGTCTTCCACTCATCGACCACTAACTCTGAATCGCCATTTCATTTTTTAGGCTTATTCTTGGGGTAAAGAAGTGTTGTCTTTCAATACATAGTTTTGCTATTACGACCGGTTAAAAATTTCCTTCCTACCTTGTACCCTTCTTATTGGATTATAAATACTTTAAAATTTTATCTAGAAACATAGAATAGCCCTGAAATCATGTTGTTATGTATACTTATGTTGATATTGATTACTTATAGCATTAATTATAACCTTGGTTCGTGACCAAATCACTGAGAGACCAAATTTTTACGGAAACAAGATGTTGGTGAACAAATTTTCCCGAAAGTAAATTATCATTATCGGGTAATATTCGCTTATAATGGTTCTGTAAAATGATTTGTTAATTCAAATTCGTATTCATATTTTATCATTCATTATTCTGTACTGATAATCTTGCTAAATCGAATATACATTTAAATGGGAAAATACTTCCATTTACAGTTTAGGCACTTATGAATGCCATCTCATCAAAACAATGTTATATTTTGGAATGTTAAAATAGTTTTTGGTTTATTTTGGTCAATGGTCAAGTATAGGTATATGTTTATATGTTGTAAAAATACGAAAACAAAATATGTTAGGTTATTTACCTGATAACTGTTATATCGCCCAAAGATTATCACGAGATACTCGGTCAACAGTAATCGACTTATGTAAATCGAAAGATAAAGATGACAAGCAGTGGTTTTAGGTTGAGTGTAAGATAACACTTTCTAGGTCAAAATACAAATGATAACACGACCTCCGCAGAAACAGAAATCTCTAACCTTGCGCCAAATCGTCCCCCCGATAACAAAGCATTTCTCTTTTTTGCACTCGCTCTGCGGTCTTTTACTTCGCTATTAAAGCGCGAAATTACTTCTCTCCGTCAATAAACGGCCCTCTCACCATTCTCTAATGACAATCGCCTATGCACTTCATATTCAACTTCACTCGTTTTTATGGAAGTCCAATTTCACGCCCCACCTTCCGGATCGTAAATCCTCCTGTCATACTCCAAACAGATTTTTGAAGAATTTATAAAAATAATCGATTTATTGAGATAGGACATGAGCATGTAAATTCGGTTTAAGAGATAAGCACGTGAATGAGTATCCCGGAGAGGATAAGTTGTTCGTTATTATCCTCACAATTAGGCTATTAGAATAATAACAGTTGATCTATATAGTCTAGAATAGATAAGAAAAACAATGCATTTATTTCACTTTAAGCTGCATTAAAACAAAATGACTATTACAATAATAATAATAGTGATCGTCTTTAATTGGGCAAGATTACACATACACCACCAGTTTCGGCAACTTCAGCCATAATCAGGTCTAATAGCAATTTTTTAAATATTTTTTTCATTTTAATCGTGATTTTTAATTCTACAAAATTGGTATAAATCATGATATACTTCTTCCAAGTAGACCCTTCAGTTATTGATCAGTTACCAAAGAAACAACTACTAACGCGAATTTTATTTCTTGGGTAAATAAGGCTATTCTAATCGATTTAAGAGATGTATTGAAGGCACAATGTGATAAAATCCGTAATAATTTTTTAATTAGGTTATTTTTTATGAGATAAAGCTGGTTGAATTGAGTTGTCAGAAATGTGCCTTGAGTTAATAAAAGAACATTTTCCACTGATTTTCAATCAAATATATATATATATATATATTTTATATTGAAACATGTAAGTATAAAATCATAAAATAATATGCTGAATATGATTATGATTATCAAATATGATTAAATATGATGTTATTGGTTTTGTATATTGATCATATAATCTATAAGGCGTGACGTAAATGAATATGTATAATGTTATTTTATCATTGGATATTTTATACATATAAGTTCGACATTATGATGAGTTTAGATGGATTTCATAATAATAGCGTGTCATTGATAGATATTGGATTTTATAGAAGTAAAATCATTTGCATATAGATCTCACTCAATTAATCAAATTTCTGTCCTGTAAATAAATAATCCTTAATTTTCCTGTTGAAGAGTTAAATTTTATTCTCTTTTTCATCAAGAATAAAATTAAGAAGAAATTAATGGAGGATCAGTTATAAAACATTAAATAAATTCATAGATATGAATTTTCTGGTATGTTAAATTGCATTTTGTTGAAAAAGCTGCTGAAATGGTAAATAATGACTTACAAGTAAGTTTTCAAAAATGTAAAATAAATCTAGAATCAATAATTCAATAATCCTCTAGAGTAAATTATCTGTATGTTACCTTTAAATTATTATATATGGAATCTAGCGTCTCCTTAATTTGCATTAGTCCAAGTTATCCCGTTAATCATTTATTTATTAGTTTATTTGAACTAACGAAATTATAATCGGCCTCAAAGTTTAGTATTTTTAGTCACATTTTATAGTTTCTATGTTGCAAAGTCTTCAGAGATAAAAGTTCTTAATTTAAAATAACGAATGGTCTTAAATGACCTAAGCTGTCGACGCACCGTAAATAAAATACGCGCACACATTAAATTATCTTGTACTCTTTCAATAAAACCTAAATCCACTTACATAATTGCCAACCAAATGTTCCTCCGCGGAAAACTATTGCTTAATTTGAGTGATATTTATTCGATTACGATCTGTATAACTGCATAACTGTTGATGCAGGGCGAAACGTATAAATAGTACGTATAAGGCACACGCGGGTGGTGCCCACCTTTGTCTGTTTCCCGACACAGTTGTTGCGCCGTTAGCAGACGCATTGCGAGCCGCCGTAAGCCACGCGACGAGAATCGCAATCATCCATGGGCTACGATCCAAATCGCTTGCGTTCTTAGGTGTCGTTCCCAACGGCCGAAAAAGAGCACCGGCGGAACTGAATTCGCGATCAGATCGTACTTGTCCGTGAAATCCTCGTAAAATTTGCGATCGACCCGCTCTTATATAACTTCAGTAAAAACGTTTTATAATCGATTTTATCTAGGGAGATTGTCGATAAATAGAGCGGTTGCGAAATGAACGCGAACCTGTGAGAAATGGACGGCAATTCTGGCTAGAAAGTCCAGAAACGGAGATAATTTACAGCCATCGGTGGGTGAAGGCGCGAGTCTTAATTTATCCGACTCTAGGCGGGAATTCGTATACGAAGCGAGGTGTAACAGAAGCGAACGTATGCTCCACTGGCCTACTCGGCCAAGGATGGAGCAATTACACCCGGGAGATACATCTGCGAATGCACGCACGTGATTTATGCCTCATCGTTCAGACGCAATTTAAACCGGGTTCTGTTTCGAAATATAAATGGCTCCTACCTAATCATTCGAATTGTCTTCATTTACTTCAAAGCGCAGTATTTATCAAAATGAGAAAAGCCAAAGAAATAAGAATTGTATAGCTCGAATAAACAGCAATTCACGGTGATGACAAGAGATTCTGCTTTATAGTCAAAATATTTAATGTGATTAATATTTAAAGTAATTTTTCATTTTGATTTAGCCTCCGTATTTCTTGTATTATGGCTCAATTTATCGTCTGACTACAAAGACATTTATAAAAAATAATTAGCTGCAAGTTTTTTCACCACATACGTAGCTCATTCAAATTCTCCCCGTCCTGAATAACTTTTAATCAAGGTAATTTCTCTCACAAAATAATCTATCGGTTATGAAGGAGAAAATTTATTGGAATAATAGGATTTAATTTAACGGTAAAATCACTATTTCAATTCCACTTTGTATAAACGAAAGGAAATGAACATTATTTGGAAAATTTGCAGGTAAAAATGAGTCATTATAGTAATTATATTACAGACTTCTCATAAATACTTCATATCCATACAAATACCAGTATTTTAGCAATTTAGTCAGACTAATGCCATAGACTATATTTAACAGTGTTGGCTTCTAAGAACATACACAATTTCTTTATGAGGGCCCATACAGTTCCTAAAGTACTTCTAAGTCAAAGTATGATTTTCATGTCAAAAAAGCAAAATTAAATATCAAAATAATCAGACTCGTCGATACGTCATCTTTTTAGAAAATAAATACTACTCGAGAAGTAAGGGTAATGGAATTTTTCATATTTTCACTTCAAAAACCATTTCCGTTTCGCTGCGCCTTGTTTCATTCATCCAATCACCTTGTTATATAAGCAACTAGGTGGGCCGACTGACTTTGAATGATCTTCCTTCATCGGAAAGAATGGATTCTCATTCATGCGCTGCATGAGATAAAATGTCGCTTTCGAACGTCCTCCTGCTGGAATACTTATCAAATGTTTTAAAAAGGAACTAGCATTACTAGAGTACTTCATTTTAGTTGAACTCCTGTTTCTATAGAAAACCTATCATTATTTCAAACTGGTATGATATTTCTAGACATGAATAAGATGTTAAGTTGCTCATATCTCCTATAAGGATTACTTCCAAATAGAAGTTAAATTCTCAGCGAATCAGTATAAAATCTCCTTTAAACACGGGAGGGGGACTACAGTGCTGGGATTAAATCCTGAAAGCGTGACAACATTTGTGATTTACCAAAATATCATACAGTTGTTGAAAAGAAAAGGTTGACAGATATTTTGAGAGTATGCGAAAGGTCAGCGAATTAAACAAGCACCCAATAACAAAGAATATGGGGTATAGTAGAATAAAGTGTTTCGTTTAATAAAATAATGTAGAAAATCTTTTTGGGCTCTTCGACTTTGCAACGGAGAGTTCGGTAATGATGAAAATGGATATTCGTATCAATCTAAAGGTGAATTACACTCTGAAAATTTTTCTAATATGAAAAGTTCTTTTACTAAAGTTGAGTCTCTACTGTTGGTTATTCAAATACACCACATAATTTACATTTGTACATAATTTGTGATTACCATGATCATCATCATCCAACTAAAAGTAGGCGTCTTGTCTCTGACATCAACCATTTTTTTCCATCCTTTTTCAGCTCTTTCATTTCTTTAAATATTCGACCGGTGCAATGCATACTAAAGGATTAGTACTCTGGACCTTCCTTTCGTCCTCTTGCCCATGACGATCTCCTAAATATTATTTTCATCAGATCAATGTCCGATGCATTCCGTTTTCCTCCTTTCAGTTATATCCAGTAGGTATCTACTTTCCCTTACTTCATTCGAAACCCGTTCATTGGTTTTATTTGTGTCCAACTGGTTATTTGTGATTGTTTGTTGGTGTGATTTTCCTCTAAAATCACATTTCAGCAGCTAATATTTTGTTTTTCTCTTGTTTTCTCTTAAGTCCATGTTTCGAAACCAAAAGTTAAGATGCTCCATATTAAAGTTTTTCAAATTTCTCCCTTTCATCCAAGGAGAGGTGGCTGCTTCTTAGCTAATTCTTGTTCTTTTAAAATGCTTGTTTTACTGGAGGCATTCTTCTTTTATTCCTCGATCATCAATGGTTTTCATTTAAAGAAAAAAAGTAACGAAAAACATCCAAAATAATAATATTGAAAGTATTAATCTGAATTCAAATAATTGATATTCATGTGCTGTACCATTTGAGAACCATTTTGATATTCGTCCACTTTTAAATATTCTTCCACATCTCTCTTTTGTGTAACTGGGCACTTACGTTGCTTCTACACTATGCTGCTTAGAATCGTGCATAGAATTGCTACAAAGAGAAAACCCAGAGAGAAACTCTTAAATAGATGCAACGAGAATCATAAGAAAGACAGTTACGTATGTGTTCTGGTCAAAGGCCTTCCAAGCTATTAGCAAGTGCAAGCGCACTGGAGAATCAGAATAACGAAAGGGAAAGCAGATTTCAGGCCGAAGAAAGCTTCTCTGATGAAAAAAGTCAACGAAGACTTGTGAAAAATTTTCAGGGTTCCCATGGATGATGCTCATAGAGTGCTAAGTGTAAAGGAGTTATTAGCACATGCGTAATTTTGAGCCGAAAATATCCCCGCGCCTCAGGAAAACTACGTATCCATCGGTTATTCAGATATTCAGATTTGAAAACATCTCAGTGGCAATTATTGAGGAGAGGGAAGACTTGTAATTATGCGAAAATGACTCATTGAGGAAGAGTGAGTATTGCGTGAGGATGTTAAACAGCGCATATAGCCGACCCAAATATAAGCTGTGATATTTAATTATACCACAAAAACTGGGGAAACTAATTGAACTATTTACTCGAGTGTAAGCCGACCCAAATATAAGCAGCGATACTTAATTATATTACGAAAACTGGGAAAACAAATTGATTCGAGTGAAAGCCTAGGTTGGGAAATGCAGTAGCTACTGGCATATTTTAAAATAAAATATATAGCGACACAATGACAGTAATTGAGACATCAGTACGTAAAATGTTAAAAGAATTATTAATTGATCAAAGGAGGAATTAACAAGAGGATTTCCGGCAGACCTTTTCCATCGGAGAACAGGTGTGGGACCTCATTCGAGTATATACGGTAATTAAAAAGTTTTCCTTTTATTTTATCAAGAGACCGAGAATATGGTAAGTATTGAAATCTGTCAATTTAAAATAAACTAAACAAAAAAAAACAAAATAAGTTAAAATTTCATGCATTGAATTCATGTTGTACAATCTAGTTTACCAAGTTAACGCCAAGAAGATTAATTACGCATGTTTGAACATAAGAATTTGCTACGATTGCAAATCCATCAATCGAAAATAGATTATAGTGAATCATATTGAAAACCTATAAAGCAAAGGTTGACATTTTTCCATCAATTTTACTCGTAACCAACTTATGAAGTTGGCGGTTTTTATGGCGGCAAATGATGGCAATTTGCTCCGATATCTATTCGTATTCTATATGGTGTTGATGTGACAAAACCGAAATGTATTGCCAAGACTACACTGTAATCTACTGACCAAAATAATTCGGAGAAAGTGTCCAAGGCCGCGGGGGTCTGTTATGGTGGACATTACGACATAGAAGACGCCGTGAACTTCTTTGGCTCACGACTGAACTGCCAAGAGGTTATACAACGATACACCGTGTACCGCATTAATCTCGAGTGCCATTGTTTTCTCCGAAACAGATAAGGCGTCTGCTACTTGCACTAACGAAACTGCTTCGTAATCTCAAGGAATTTCACCTGAAATGAAGCATTTAGACCGGAAGCTGTGTGTAAGGCTTTGTCGCGTTTCTTCATACCGAATCTCAGCAACTTTTCTTCAAGAAATCAAAGATGCGTTGGTTAACTTGCTTACACTCAGGATGTTTTGTAAAAAGCGCGGTCTGTTTTTCATTCCCTCCAAATAAAGAAATTCGCTCACTGCAACGGTGCAGTGATAAACTTTGTAGCGATTACTTGCTGCCATTCAATAACTTTTAACGGCCCAAAATGTTCAGCATGTCCCCAGAACATAATTAAACAGCGTGTAACTCATTCTCAGCACGCTTGTGAAGATAGATTATAATGACACTTTTTGAACAGCTGAGATATTAAAAGTTTATTTCCGAGCACTGATTTCCTACCGAATCCCATAACCATTTACTCGTAGGTAAGAATGAAAATCATCCATAAACCTGCAACTGGTCCTGACTGATTTTTGTTTGCGGGGATTCAGACTCGTGATAACTTAGTTATTGGGGAAAGACTGAGATTGATGTCATAGTCAATTTTTACATAGAAAACGTGAATTTTCTTACTATTTAATCGTTTTTACGCAAAAATTAGTACGTTAAGCCATGTACAGCTAGCTGCGAAATCCATCTCTCTCTTCCTAACTCCATTCTCGAACACGTTTGAAGCAATTGCGCTAATTCGTTTGTAATTGAGACAATCAAACTTTCTTCAAAATTTCGTACGCAGCATGTATACATTTGAAATAAATATTAAACAATTTCATGGTAGGTCAAAAGTTTCGTGTTCAATTTCGTAATATTTTCGGTGTGGTTTGGATTGTTTATAATTATAGTATAGTATTCTATATAACAATTAAAATAATAACTAATTGTGACATTAATCTCATCCTTGCCCCAATAACCGAATTAACATGGCTCTGGTTCGTGGTAGAACTAAAATCACCATGGACCAAATCGTTATGTACCAAATCGTCCTGAACCAAATCACCCTAGAGCAAATCACCGTTTGCCCCAAAAACCATCCAAGAATTAAATATACCAATGAATTCGTTTTACTTGACGTTTTTAGGCGTTTTAAATTCTTACTTACTAATGTAACCATCAGGGAGCCAGATTTGCTTGTAGATTATATATATGAATAATTAATTTTGCATACATACTTAGAGACTACATAGTATATATATTATCTCTTACATTTTTATACAGGCCATCGAATGAAGACTGGGTGAAAGGTTCCTTTCCAAGGTAGAGTCACCTCAAATTGTTTGCTAAAAATGTGCATTACCTTCTGTAATAAATTTAAAACGAAATCCACCGCAGCGCAGAAGGAATGTGCTCTCTGAGGAATTCATCGCCGAAAACTTTGTCATCCGATGAGGAAGTGAAAATCAAATAAGCAAAAAGCCCAGGTCATCGGTGTGAAAAGTGAATGAAAAAGAAAGTCTTACTTTCGGCACATCTTGTAGACATAGGTTTGGAAACAAATTTTCCTTTTCGTCGGCAATGAAGAAATGCCAGTCAACAAAACGCGAAATATCTCATCTCATGGATCATAACGCTCGGCGAAATTCGCCACTCGACTTTGGACTGTTATGCAACGGACAAACATATCCAAGGAGAAGAGTTGCGTCGCAGAAAATTCGAAATTCGCCGGTAGCCCTTCCGCCATGCGAAAAAAAGACGCCAGGTGCATGTATTTCTCAACGTTGGGAAGCGGTGAAAAGAGGTGGAGGAATTAGTTGGAGCGAAAGGAAAGGGGAAAGTGGAAATTAAGAAGCGATCGAGAGGCTGGAGATCCCTATGGAGTTGGAAGAGAAATTTTGGGTGTGGAGTATTTCTGACTCGAAGAAATATAATGATGTTGCATAACGCGAGCTAAGTTAGTTTTCCTCAGTCTCGATGTATCCGTTTGCCGACGAAGTGTTTTTCAACAGGAAGAACTTAGCGGGAGATTTCAATGGCCGCATTAGGTAATCTTACTTTTGTAGATAATGCTAATGTCACTGGTCCATCGAGTCAAATATCGTCTTCTCATCCATCAGATATCTACAAATAATTTTCACGTATGTACGGACGCAAATATTTTGGGTTACCTATTTATTTGCATTTAAATTCTCAGATATTTAAAAGCTCTTGAAATTGTATCACAATTTAGAAATTATTATTACCCCATTACTACCATTAATACAATTTTCTTTACATTATTATTAATAGCATTCATCCTCTCGCCATGTATAGTGGTAATAATTCTCATCTACATTCATTTATTTATATGTGCCTAATTAAATGAAATGTTTATCTTTATTAATTAAAAATTATATAGAAAGCATATTAGATTTTAACATCTTGTTGATAATTCACTTTTGCATTTACAGTAACTATACTCTAAAAAAATGGAGAATTTCTGCATTTTCCATATCTAATGCGGTAATAATTACTGAGACTATATTTTTCCCATTCTTTCATACTTTAATTCAATCATTCAATTCTCTGTTGTCAAAGAGATTGAGATTTAGGAAAAATTCACGAAATACTGTACCATTACCATTGCTATAATCTTTTGTCGTACAAAAATATTCACATGCACTTGAAGCTAAAAGAAAGAAATATTATCATTGGGCTCACAGGAATATCTTCTTATTATACCATATAAATATTCTTTAAATTCTGTTCAGATATCTCCTCAAGAAGTTAAATGAGGAAAACGAGAAGTAAAATGATGGCGTGGGAAGACAGGAGAAAGTCTGACCCCACAGGGAATCGAATCTTGCACTTCCGAGTGAAAGCATAACTAATGAGCTGACAAGCATTGCTCCGAGATCCCTTTTGTTCTTTGAGATGGAAATATTAATCACGTTGATTCTCACTCTTCTATGAGGGTATCTAGAAATAGAACAGAGAGTAAAGTGCTAAAGTTAAATAGCCTTCATCCAGGAAGTAAAAGCCTTCCCATTCATGTCATGTCACTTCCCGGTCATGTCAGGCTCATACTCCGTAAGCGATTAATCTTTTGTTGGCAATACGCGCAGTTTCCTGTGAGACCATTCGCTAAGCCATTCATCCTTCCTCTTTATGTAAGCTGAAATTTACGAGTTCTACAAACCTTACCGATTTCTAATCATACCGATATTTTAAATATTTCTGCAGTTGATAAAGAATAGATGTTGATAAAGAAATGATCCGATTCTTTTTTATTAAAATATAATTCTGAAATTGCAAATAAAATTAAAATTTCCACGTAAGTTTTATGGGGAGTTAATACAGTCGTATATATGTGTTTTCTGAATTTTTTAGCAATAAAGTTTTAATTCCCAAAATGAGAGGACTTAAAGTCTTGTAAATCTTCTTCGGAATAAATTAAGTTAATTACATTGTTATGAAATAAATTCATTTAATTATATCTTTTATTGTTTTCTCCCCTTCATTGTAATTTATATTGGGAATTTATATACATTCCATTGTTTATCTTATTTCTTTTTTTCCTTCTTCTATTCCTTTATATTTCTTTATCTTTTAAAATTTACTAAATCACATTTAATTAGTTTATTTCTATCCTGTCTGTGATTGTAAAATTATTATTAATATTATAGAGTAATTTTTCGGTTTGACCTAAGAACCGTTTCCACAACAAATTTCGCGAAAATCCAGCGCAATTGTCATCTCTCTCTTTCTCATTTTAAGCGCGTCGGAATGTGACGAGATCAATAAAGACGACAGAGACCTGTTTGGAAATTCTCCGCGGAGCAACAACTACGCAGTGTAGCTAATCATGAAAATGTTTCCAAATAGACTCCGTTGGCATCATAACTGCCGTACAACCTGACTGCTGTCACGTCCCCTACATTCTAAGTACGGCTCCCCCATCATCTCCCTTTAACTTCTTTAAGTCGCTGGTGACCAACACTTACCAGAAAGGAGCAGTGGCCACGTTTAGCTCAGATCGCGTTCTATAGACGAAGATAACGCCTCTAACATCGTTTCATTCAAAATTATCACCTCGGGTGGGACTGGTTTGTTTTGAATTTGTAGAAAATACTTGAATATAGTAATCACGCGGTGAGTTACAATTAGCCCCATTTGACCTTAAGATGGCGGATCGGGGTTTCTTCAATTCCGGCATTCCCACCCGGAAAAAACAATCGATACAAGGGCAGGTGAGCGGGAAAGTAGGTCTCTGTCACTTCATCTCCCTCACGTCGGCTTCAGCGTGGGAGAGTGTTTCTTATGGGCACGGGAGCGATGGAGGCGCCGCTGCCAAGGAAACAGGAGTCTGCGAGAATTCTTCCTGCCTTGCTTTCTCTTCCGACCCACATTCGGCCTCCGGCACGGTGTGCCTTCTCCACGCTCTTTGTCATTGCTCGTTTTCCTCTCCCTCGATGACGAATTTGGACCCTTCAGGGGTAAGGGCCCACGAGCTTCGTAACTTCGTTTAGACCAGTTCATCCCCGTTTCGAGTCCCACGATTTAGCCGACCGATTCAACGATTTAATTGACCTTTATATTCCCGAGCCATGAGCTCCCCCTCTGTCCACCCCAGTCTGAGGATCCTCACTCTCTCTTTCCCTTAATTCCTCCCTTTCTCCCGCAATGCATCCTTATGGAGAAGTGACCGACTTAAGATTTGATGAAAGTGGAAAATTTCATTCCATCAGGAGTTGATCGCCTGGTTGATTCATCTACAGACAAGAAATCACTGTTTCAGGTTTTGGTCACTATTATGCTATCTTCTAGCGGCTATTTTGCCCTTAAATATTTTCCGTGTGATATGAATGCACTATAATGAGAGTAAACTGTATCTATTGATACTGAGAAATCGGTCAAAATTCCAAGATTCGCGAAAGTGAAAGTAATTTCTATACAAATGAGATGAATACAGGAAAACCACATTTTATCAATTACGAAACTTACGAAAATAATTTAAATTTCTCTGAGTATTATCCCTTCACAATAGTGTACGATACTTTACGATGATTTACGATTATTTACGATAATTTTCAAATAACAGAAGTGTAATTTTTACAAAAAAAAATCCGGTTTCATACTTTTACACCTGGTACTCTACATTTATCGCTATCTTACGGTTTGAGTAAATTCAAATATTTTTCAGTGCTCTTTGAATTCATAACTTATATCAACCACAAGTTGATTTTTAGCTGAATCAGATGAATCAGCGGTTTCGGTCAATTATGTCTGTATTTTATTAGTTTACTCTACAGCCAATTTATCTTGATTTAAAAATTGCGATCGTGATGCGAGTGTTGTTTTTTTGTAGAAAAAGACAAATTTTCCTAAGGAAATTTCAGTAAGTTGAGAAAAGAACACGTTCAATATCCCAAAGATTTCTTAAATCTATACTTAATTTACAGTTCACGAAGTAAACGAGACTAACTTCGATGAATTCGTTATTATATAAATGTTCACTGCAAAATTGATCGATTGATTGATTGATTATATACGATAGACCTTGGAGAAACTAGAATTTATTTAAAATTTTATCGCTAGCAATGACGTTTATTTCTACAATTAAAATTTCCATTAGGCAATTCTTTTCTGCTTCAGCAGATTGAAAGCCACCTCTGGGAATCAGTAAATAATTGCTATAAATCACTGCTTCAAGTTTATGTACTCTCGCCCATAAGATCAAGCATCTATCTGACTTATAGACCGACTATAAGGATCAAATAAATTAATTCTCAGTTCCGTAATATTAATCTTCGTAGCTACTCTATTGGGAAGGAATTGTATGAATCTAGAAAGAATAATTTTACGATGAGAAATATTTTGCATTAAATACTTCGTTAAAGAAGAGTAACCGTGAATACAAATTTTGGTCATGTCATTTATCAGGAACTTTTATCCATTTTCTTAAGGCATTTCTTCTATGTTCAATAGAAGTGTTAAATGTGTAGTGTAGTGTAGTGAATAAAATGTTCTATACAATTTTTTTTATTATTTAATCGTTTGTTTTCAGTCACATAACTCTCAAAAAGTTCAAGGTTTTGGACCTACGACATCCATTTACATATCCTCACTCTGAAAGCAGAGCCGCTAATTACTTAATTTGTGTCGCACGCGAAAAACGCGCTAAAAATTCAATAAACAATCGAAACCGTCTACCTTTGCGATCTTCCTCCATTTCTGTATTTACTATTTGCTTAATATCGCATGTGACATTTTGGAATTCTCAAATTCCTTTGCCTTATCAATATTCCATTTCTTTAATCGGTCAAAATGCTACTTTATTCCCTATCTTACAAAGATAGGGAATAAAGGAGGAGAAATAGGGAGCGTAGCTCTATATTTTTCTCGTGCATTTCTAATCGAGGCACATACTCGTGGTATTTTGCTTGATTAACCTGCTTGAAATTTATAAAGGTAAATTTACCCAGTAATTCGTGATGAATACGTTACTGACCACAAGTGACTTTCTTAACGTGAGCTAAGGTTTCGCAATCAAAGTGTACCTTCACAAACAAGTATTGTGTACGAAATTTAGGGCAATTCGGGTCACTCCTTCATTTACATTCCAACTGAAAACTCAAATAATCCAACATGATATTTTAAATCAACTTTATGACGTTTAATTACTAGCTCCCATTCTCAAATTAAATTGAACTTAAACTACGCTTGAGCATGTTCGTGCAGATATGTTCGTTGATGCAATAAAATTGGTTGAATTCTACGACGCCTTCTCTTGGATTTTTATTTAAGAGACCTAATTGCACTCACAGCTTACCGCCATATTGTGCGATCTTTTCAAATATTCTCTTGATTCCATAAAAACATTTATGGGAGGGAGGCAGGGCAATTTTTGTCGGAGGAGTCCCATATTTCATAAAAAGCGTGACTTGCGTGCTACCCTACAGCAAAAACATTGCGTGAGATGCTGATGTAATATATTCTATGGCGCTAATGATGGGCCTGGGATGTTTTTTAACGGAATTAACTAACTAAAAACTTAAATTTTTAATATAATCAATCGATTCGGCCGAGATGTTGTGGAAAGACATCATTGAAAATAGATTTTTACTTTAAAATTAAATTATATTAATTAAGTTAAATTTTTAAGTTATGGATAATGCCGTCCGCCTGCCTAAATAATTTTCTCGGGTGCCTAACAGGGCAAGTGTGCCTTCTGAGGTTCACTACTGAGGAGGTAACGTATTGAATATTTGTCATCAAATTAAATGCAGAAATAGCACGAATGGTATTAAATTATATTACTTTGAGAATGAGAAGCAATTTTAGACGGGAACCTTTTGAAGAGATGGAATTTTCCCTGTGACAGAAATAAACCGGTTCACTCTCTGCAAAAGGACGGAATTTTCCCACCCGAACATGAACTCACTGTGAGACTGAACTACTCAAGAAAGATAGCTCTCTGGCGATGCAACTTAAGAGAAGAAAGGGAATAAAACCTGTATGCGTTCGCGGGATGAGTTCCATAATATATTTTAAATGCTATTCTATTTTCCTATAATTTAATATAAATTAAATATCAGTAAAATGTGGTAGGAAAACCTCGGTTAACGCTTTCATAGACAAATATCTGCGGAGTAAGTAAATATTTCGCGTGCGCACGATATGTAGATAGGTATTTAATTTTGTACGCTGCTTCTAAGCTCGCAGTATATTTTGTCACCTCACGTAAAACTTGAATTAATTCGAGTTGGCCAACTGGTGGTGCTGGTGAAATTGGGAAAGAGAAACTAATGAGCCAACAGTGAGATTTTGACGAAAAGAGAGTGCAGCCGTGCGTATGCGATGCAAATGGGTAATTCGTGGTCGAATCGATGACTTTCCCAAAGGCTTCAAGGCTGAGCGGTCCCCTTCTGGATGCGAAAAGCACAACATCCAGAAACAGACGAGCAAGGTAAACACTTTCACTTCGCAAAGTTCTTGCAAAAACTGATCTCTTCCATCGGCTCGGTTGTTTAAGGAACAAATTAAGTCCTCACACCAATTCTATTACTTAAATGTTATAACTAATTAATAATTGGTTAATTTTGAAGGTTATGAGTTTCGCTGTTAGTTGTAACATTCTCGCATACTGAAACGAATTTAAAGTGAAGAAACGGTTTACATTTTAAATTCAATTGCTTTGCGAACAGCCATTTGCCAATTGGCAATTAGCTAACAGCTAATTACTAACTTGCTTGAACAGAACAACTTAATCGAAACATTAATTAATGTGTTTCATGTGCATTGTAATATCCTAACAATTAGAAAACAGATAGAAGCGCCATCTTATTAGTTGATTATAAAAACTCCTAAAAGCTTTAACAATGTTAAGGAAAGACAAACATTTGACATATCATTTTAATTTGTTTCCAGTAGAGTTCGTATTTTTACGGCTACCTTTAAGACCACTTTAGGAAAAATGTTAAAACAAAGAAAGAAAGATTCTGTGGAAGCTCAGAAATGTCTTTTTCGAGAAAGTTATAAATAAAAATACGACATGAGTGTTAAAAATGATGTGAAGTATTAAAATGACCTTGAAGAGATTGATTTAAATAAATGTTAAATCACGTTATTTAATATATATATATATATATATTTCAGAGGGATTTTAACGAAAACCGTGGTATAATTGTCCAAGATTCTACCGAGGATACGGGAAATGTAAAACGTCTGGTCAAAACTTGCGATTTCCTAACATTAATTTTCATTAAATCAGAATCGGAATTTACCGAAATAATTGATTAATACTTTTTATTCCATTTGATAATAACACGTGATGATTTCAGTAACAAAACTAAGAAGAGCCATGCATTTTAAGGGATCGAAATTGTTTGATATTCTTTCAATCAATATAAAAACAAAGTTGCTGAAGTTATTCATCAATTAATTACCACAAAATATAAAGGATTTTGTATGAATATGACACAGCTTTCCGTAAAAGTGGAAAACGCATGAGCACTAGTTTTAAGTGAGATACTAAATAGATTGAGGAAATTTAGTTGTCTTCGAAGATTAATCGAGGATCGCTTGCTTTTATGAGTCAAATGAAGCAGTCCTACCACTTTTAGGATGATTGTAGAGATTAAAAGAGGTGTTGTCGTAAAATATAGTCTGTATATGAAGCACGTAGATCTTTCTTTTTTCACAGAGAGTATACATTTTGATTATCCAATCAGTCCAACTGATGAGTTAACAATCAGAAAGTCTCCTAAGTATTACCATGAAATAAGGAACAAAAATTGTGCGTCAGTAGTGGGTAGAAAATGAGCGACATTCATTGATTTAAAACAAATGGAAACAGTTAAACTTTTCGTTTAACTACTGAAATGCTTCCCATGTTTAAATATCACATCACCTTCAGATAAGTTACAATTGTATTTTCCCTTCCCCACAGAGACAATAAATATCTAGCAAGATGACGTAGCAATCTCGTACCTACAGAAATCACCAGTATTTCCCAATTTATATTGAAAACGGTAAGTTTTACTTTGAAAAGAAAATCCGACTTTATGATCTTTTTTATAGCTTTAATATTCTTCCAGTTAAACACATCGATAGCCTGAGAAAGGTATTTTGCTCACAAACGTCGGCGAAATAAACACTAAGAATAAAATTACGCAAAAAACCTTTGCCATTGACCTCGAGAATGCGAAACTTGAACCATAATCTCGCCGTCCTCGTCCTCTTTAGAAGTGTGCGGACCATCGCGATCCGCCAATCCCATTCGATCCAAATCACTTGATTTAAGGCGATAAAATGACCATCAACACTCTTTTCGCAAAATTACAATCGGCTTCCGAACTCCCCAATTATAAATCCTTCACCTAAATATCATCTCCTTGAAAATGCTCCAGTTTATTATGTAATTTGCGACTTTGCAGAATATTTTCAACGCTCGTTCTTATGTCGAAGCATGAAATAATATAAGAAGACTCAAGGATACGTAATAACAGCGAGGTGATGGTTTTCTATGCGCTGTTAAAATTGCAAGCGATTTTAAAGTTATCCAAGTATAAAATTTCACAAACGTTTAAAAATTCTTAAGAAATATTCCGACCTGGTTGAGCAGGTCGTCAGTATTACCCAACGAACTTACCCGGCTGACAATCCGAGAAGATTTAAGCTATTGCCTTTAAGATATATGCACTTTAAGTATATACTTTCAGAACTTTAACAATTTACTTTTCAAGATGTAGTTATAAACCTCCATTATTTTAAATAAAATATGTAAAAAGTGTATATAGTATGAGAAATGAAAATTGTATTAGGTTTAAAAAACCAAACTTTTTTTACTTAAAAAAATATTCTCTGTATCTAGAGCCAAAATTGTACTGCAGTTTACCAAATGAAATTAAAAGCTTATTTAACTTTAAATTGTTTCTGAAAAAGACTAAAATTTGGCTGTTAGATCACGAAGAAATTGATATCTTTTTTCTTTAAATTTTGAAAGATTCTTCGTTCATTTTATTGTTCATCAATTTTTGTTATGTGGCCTTTCGTTTGCATGGGCGTCCCATTTTTATTTTTCTTATTTTTGCCATAGTAATGTTGTCATAGTAACACACGTCACTATTGTATTTCTATATTTGTATTTCTATGTGAACACACAACGTACTGTATATATATATACATCGGTGTCAAGAACACAGGAAAACCTTAGTTGACACGTAATATCTGAATATGTAAATTATATTGTATTAATTTTTGTTTTCAATATTTAGAGCAAATATATTCATTCATTCATTTCTTGACAAAGATTCTCCGGGAAAACAACAGATCATTCATCGCTTAAAAATTGTCCACGGAGATATGCTAATGAAGAGATGCGCATAATGTTGGAGAATGCTTAATTTTCGAAGACATATTTTCTGCCGGAAAGGAAGAAATAAACGTAACTTAAAATTAGGTTTTAAATCGATAGATAGGAATACATAATCCTTTACATCGCACTGCCTATTCATTCGATAACTCTAAAGTATTGCCCGAAGCCATTTTCATTGTCCCTTACAAACTTTCCGAAATGGCCGTCCAAAACAATCCGAGCTGTCCTTAATTTCTTAGAAAGTTTCCCGTCTGATGTCTCAACACAATAGCAAAGGGACCGTCAATTTTTTTACAGTCCCAACCATATAATATATAATTTGACAAAGTTTGGAATCTCCTTTCACTTTTCACGCGTTATCTCACTCATTTCTCTGCACTTTTCCCTCCTTTCTCCAAACCTTCCACATCCAATGATATTCCACGTATGTCCTGAAAAGTTGTGCGAAGAGCCATTTGACTCAGACCGGAAGTATGTGCGATTTCGTATCAATCTCTTGAGTAATGGAACCGTGAATTTTATTTCGTAAAACCAAGAGGACATGCGCTCGACTGAATTTCCGCGCTCCTTTGGCTTCTTCCGTGTTCCTCACATTCGCTAAGAAAATTCCAAAGGGACATCTGTTTCCCGAGAATGTCCTTCGTGATCGCAATATCCTTCCGGAAGTCCGCTTTTCTTTTACCGAGGAATTTTAAGTGATCTGCAGAAATCTATTTCCTCCTCTAAAGAATCATTCCCTAACTCTTGCTTCCGATAAGGTTGCGAAAAGGTGATCAAGTTCACTTTTCAATGTATTCCAAAGTATTGATATCACAGACTCATAGAATGATTTACCAAAATTCAGAAGTATTTTAGAATCCTAAACCCCAATATTTTCCGGTTTGTACGACTTTCATTGTAAATTCAACGTTCATTAATTAGTCAATTCTGTTATTCTATACCTCGTATACTTGATTTGTAAATTAATGAAGATGCTTTCATTTTTTCTATGATGAGCATGAGAACAATACAATGCACTATATTTGCATTTTACAGTTAAATTTAAATCTGACCAAGATAATCTGAAATCTATAATAGGTTTAACTAAATCTGATCAATATAAATTACCAGCAAATGTCGAGTTACCTCTTGTTACTGCACTAACAACGTTCGTGTTTTTCGGATATCATATCTTATCCGTATCTTACGATAATTCAATCAAATATCGCCACCTCTGATACTCAATACATTTGCTCTTCTGAAAATCATAGTAATTCCATAAAGACTTTGATACCAGATTTTTATCGAGGGAAATATGTTCATTTAAGATTCTTTTGGGGAACACATTTTCTTCTGTCATCCTGATAGAGTAAAAGTATCAGTTGCTTGGATTCCATTATTCACAGCTTTGATATTGAAAGTGGAGTAGTAAATCAATCGTGATCACAAACCTGTCACGTATTTCAAAAGCTCATCTATTACTTCCTTCCTCAGAACGGTTTATGAAATATAACTTGTCTTGTGACGGAATACCAGTTTAAGAAAGAATACACACCTGCTTTAATCATAAGGTAATTAAGGCATTCTTTTTTTGACATAAAGTATGCAGGATATAGAGACACCGACACTACGGGCAAAGAATTACTATTTGTTAACACTACGCGCTATTTACGAAGAGTTCGTAGAATTCGCGTAGAATTAACTTCCGAAAATGGAAACAGATATGAATCATTTCCGAGATATACGAAACTCCACACGTACCTTGCGATACACTTAGCTAACAGGTGAAATTAGGAAATTGTAGCTTACACACAAATATACTTGTTTTTAAATTGAATTGGCAAAAACTGACTGTTGATTGAAAATTGGCTTCCCTTTCAGTTAAACCAAAATATTTTTCGGGAGGCATAACTAAAAGCCACACTCAGGTAGAAGTGAATTATTCTCATTTCCGGAGTACAAAACGTCCAAATGGAGAAAAAATCCCTCCTAAAGTAACATACCCGATAGTAAGAGGATCTCAAAAGATGTCGTTGGTGTCGATGCACTAACCACGTGTTCCCAACAGCTAATTCCATACGGCTTGGCTTAGGCACCACCTGGTAGTAGGGATGCAGTTGAACGAATGTTTATTTTCCAGTAACGCAGGCATTGTGAAGGGAGCGGATATTTCTGTTCAATGTCTAACGAAATAACTGGAAGGGGAAGGGAGGCGAACCACGACTTAGAGGACATTGCTTCCCTCTCCAAAAGGAATGAAAGGTAAATGCATTTCTTCCCTTAAAGGGTTTTCCAGGGGAATACGAATATGGCTGTGGCGTACCGCTGAATTGAGAGCAGAGCCGAAACGTATGAAGAGGCAAAGGAATGCATAGCCGACGCGATACGTATATTATAGCATTGCGTGAACCTGCTGATGATTCATTTCTTATACCAATTAATGGAAATTTGTTATTGCGAAATTAAATGAAAAATGCAGTAATATAGCGAGTTGAATATGGTAAAGGTATATATCGACACAATAAATTCGAAGAAAGACGAGTATTGCAATGTTTTCTTTGCTTTGGGATTTCCCGCAATGGAAACGGAATGTTGTCATGATCGTTTGCAGAATGCTATGAATAAGTTTGGATCGCGAATCATTTACTTCCATTATATATTTCTTCCTCGTACATATTTATTAGGAATAATATAAAATAAATAAAAGTTCCACTTATACCCATAATACATATCTAGACTAAAATACTATTGCTGCTAAATTATAAAGTATCTATACTAATTGATTCCTTTATATTGAACTCCAAATGTACCACCTACTGCCTTTTAATTCTCCAATCAAAACTTTGCCACGTTAGGAAATCAAAAGTAATACATTATTATCACTCTTGGAGTAGATTCTTACACGAAATCAAAAGTATTACCACTCTTAGAGTACATTCTTATAAATACCCACTTCTAGCACATGATTATATTTTCAATTCTTTTCGATAATTATGGATTCATCTCAGACTTATCCGATTAAGTTTATTTGTTAAAGTTCATTCGATGGAAATTGTTTCATGAAGATGGAAGCATATCAACTGCGTGATGGAATAAGCCATCCAAGTTCACCATTGAATGACGGGGGATCTCAAATTTAGTATCAAAATACGTTCGATTCATACATTTTACACATATTATTACACTAAGATAAACCCAAAGGATAGAGAGAGGGAAAAGTCTAACGTTGAACTCGGACCCTTGATTTACCGGGCAGATACTATCAATATGCTACCAATCAAGCTATCTCAGAGGAGAACATAACATTTCCCAACATAACAACTACATTTCATAGATTATTTGCAGTCATTGTTATTCAATTCTGGATTTTCTTTCCCACTAAGAAGAAAGCTCGCACTTAGAATAAAATCAGTTCTTTTTTGATGTTTTTTGCGAAAAAGGAACACGGCTGTGTTATCACATTACATTTAAAAAAGCTCCAAATAGCCCAGAATAGTTTTTCGTAAATGACGACTATTTAGTGCTTTTTTAACACTAACGTTATTTGCAGTAAAATTTCTGTGTAACTGTAGTTTATGCTTTATAAGTATGATGCATGAAGAATGCAATATGAACGTATAACCCACATAGGGAAGGAGATATGTAAAGAATTATTATGAACTAGGAAATTAGGAAATATATATAATAGAATGTAATAGAAATATAGGAAAGGGGAGGATAAAGTTAGGTTCTCCAAGTCACTGCGACTGGCACGATTGGGCCACGTAGAAAGAATGGAAGAGGACAGAATGCCAAAAATACTATTCGCCATGTGATGGAAGGGGGAGGGGAAAGCCACGTAAGGAATGGTTACAGGATTTGAAGGAAACCTGAAGATCAAGGGGGTTACCAAATGGAGGGAGAAAGCAAGAAGAATAACAGAGTGAAGGAAAAATACAGAGAAAGCTAAGGCCCACGCATGGATCTCTGGAGCTGTGGATGTCTTCTGTATGTGTAGCTTTAATGCGTCGTTGTCTCGACTTCGTGATTTCTTATTTTCATTAAGTTGAAATTTTTTCCGTGTGTATCCTGCCACAGGACATAAAGAAAACTCACTATCGTTATTTTGTCCCTAAGAAATCTCATCCCGTCTTTCGACATTCTTATTGGTAACTTGGGAATCAATAGATGGCTCTGACTCAAAAACACTCATAACCATCTACTTTATCTTTGGTATTTTTTCCATTGATTTAAAGTTTCTATACATGTATCACTTGAAGAAATAAGAAATTACAAAACGATTTAGTAAACAGAGTAATCAACGAGATATCTGATCTCCCGTATCAACGGTAATATTCTCAAGGGAAAATTGGAACACAACTGTTAATGAATTAGGTGTTTTAACATATTTTAAGGATTACTCTCATCTTCAGAAGTTCATGGAAGAAACAATAATAGCCGTTTCATTGCTAATGGAAAGAAATATGGATGAGGAAGTTCTAATATGAAAATAAAGCTCTCCGGTTCTTATTTCCAAAGACTTCGTAGAACGAATGTGACCGTGAGCGACTCTCACGAATGTCGCGACTTCAAATTGTTGACAGAGATAACATCTCGCTATGAGCACAGATTTTCGCGATTCAAAGAAAGTGCGAATGGAGCCTGCGAGTGGAGCAACCTATTCATCCAGTTGCAGAATTTCCGGGTTCACGAGCACTGGCTCAGATTTCGGGACTTCGGAATGTCACGGAAACTAGTTTCTCCTCTGCGGGAACTTAAATTTGCTTCTCCCTTGAGAATGGGATAGTGTAACAGTCTGGCTTTACGTAATCTAAATGCCAGTGGTCACACATTTGAGGGAGTTCCCTTGTAATTTATAGGCCTACTTACCGTGTGGGGGTATACACTACGTCGCAGAACTTAGTGTGCCAAGGGCGAAATTTTCGGGGGTTAACTGAAAATCCGTGACATAGTAATTTCCAATGATGTTAAGGGTAACAGGAAAGAGATACGTGCAAAATTCAAAATAGTTTTTAGAAATAAATTTAGTTGGTAATTAGTAATTTGACAGCTCTGATATCTTAAGGCCGAACGGGTTGCCGAATAGATTGGTATAACTTTTTCGCTCAAGATGGAGGTTGTCTGGAATTCATTCTCTGATTGAAAATGAAATCAACAACGTAAGCATGAGTACAAGGGCCGGATAAGTACTGGATAGCGCATTCGGTTTTAACGTTACCTGGGGGTCCATATGTTCAAAATTATCACATTGGAGTTATTAAATTGAAACATTTTAAATGATACAATTAAGCGTGAGGACACATTTGTACCCGAAAAACGGATTCCTAGAAAGAAAATGAGTAGACCTTCTTGGAACGACATCGAGAATTATTGCATTTCTCTTGCTAAAAGAACCAGAGGCAATCTGGAGCGAAAGCACGCTAGTAGGACTGCCTCCATATTATCAAAAAAAGTCATTTGCAATTTTGTATACCACACGCTTTCGATTAGGCCTAGGACGTAGTATGTTTTATTTTGGCTAGCTAAATAAGTCAATCAATCAACAAATAATCGTTTATGCATCAATAATACTAATCGACGATCATCAGAGTTTGTTAATTATTATTAATTAATCATTGATTCGTCATCGATTTCGTGAATACACATAAAAACTATGATAAATTTGCTTAAATATCTTTTTGACGTTAATCGAACTCATCCATCGTATCTCATTGCGAGAGATAGATATTTTTTATTTGATATTAAAACTTTGCTATGGCGTTCCACAACGTTCGACCTGAACATCTTAATTTTATTAAAACTTTAGTTTTGCAGGGAAAATGATTATCAAAATCGTTGCCTGAATTGTAACCGAAGAGAGAATACGAATTTACGGATAAATATTCAATATTACACTAATTCAGTTATTAAGTAAACTGTGGTTGTTGAAGTTTTGGTTGAAGCGGATGTTTAGCTTCGAAGAATCTCTCGTGATACTATGTTTATAAAATTTAAGCCTTGAAAAACCGCAATTTGTTAGTTACAACCTATTATGTCAAAGGAAAATAGCGAAGAACAATGTTTTGGAAGCAATCACATGGAAATGTGATTGATTGCTTGAAATGAACACGGGGAAAAATATCACTTGTACTGATAACAAAATCCCATACGCACTTTAAAAATATATGAAACTGGATTCCACAATTTTATTTGACGAGTCTCATCAAGAAATACGTCGATTGCAAGAAAACTAACTTCATGGCGGTTTAAACGATTCTCATACATTGTACGGGTGAATCAATCCTCTTGCGTCACTTTGAATACGCGATAACTACATTTCCATACTCATCTCGCTTTCCCCTTATCCAATGGAGATTATACTCGAGAATCCACGGCGGAGTTTGTTAGTTAATCATGAATGAATTGCACAATCTCTCACCTGTAGCGTCGCCTCCGTAGTCTGCAACCGCAAGCTGTCTTCTGCATTCGCGGGCCACTGTTCCGAACCAATGGATTGTCCGTCGTAAGACGCCTCCTTCGATCCCAGCGAATTGGGCCCTTGAAGTCTCATCTCCTTTATCCTTTTTCGCCGCACTATTTGATTACGTGTTCCACGAGGGTCCTGCCTCGACGGAGCTCTTGCTTGGACTGCAAAGATAAAAATATTAATTTAAGTAAAATTTACAATCCATGTAGCATGATAAATATCGCTAATAAGTAAATATCCACACCGTCTGTTTCAAAGAACGAGGGTATACTGTTGATTTCACCAAGAAAAGAAAAGGAGTCCATCGGATTCGTACAAGTTCGGCGATAAATTCTGCCCTTAAAAATTTCCTGTGAATACTTAACAACTTTTTTCGACTCCTATCTCTAAGCGGTTCAATGAAAAAGGTATTAGATTCTCATCAAGGTTCTCCTTCCACTTCTAGAATATTAATATTATCGATGAGAATAATTAACTACGCAATCCTGAGGCAATATTTAAAAGATTAAGGTACGATTACTTAAATTAGTAGTTTAATGAATCTGCTTCCTTAGCTGAGATCGAATGCTCTTTTATAAGCCCACACCGGGACTCGAACCTGAGACAGCTTCCGCCAAAGGTATAAGTTTTGCTCGAGCAAACGTAACCATTTATGAAAAATTGAAAAGAATGAAAGACTTTTCTGCCAAATATTTCACCAGCTGAGGGGACTGTCAGTTTTGAGTTAATCGAGGAAACAAGTCCTTGGTCAGAACAAAATCTCTAAGATTTTTAAATTAAACCTGAAACTTTCCTATCGGCAAATAATCACCTACGCCAACTAATACGAGAAAACTGAAATCCTCTCAGAAACGTCATTTTATATACGCAGAAAATAAAATATCGTCCGAAGAATATGGTCAATGATGAAGACGCGGTTTTCCTGCATGAATCTGCATGAAAGAATCAATTTTCCAAATACTTCACACAAATTGCCTAAGCTTCGTTTATCTTTCAATGATATGATTATCGATTCGGGATGCAAATAAAAAAATATGTGGATTGCGGCTGAATTGATCAGTGGTTGCCTTAAGAGGGATGCGATAAATGATCTAAGCACAAGGATGTCCGGGACAAGAAATGGATTAAATCTGAAGATACGACCAAGGGAATGATTTGACTTTTAGACATTGATCTCTAAGCCTGTTGCATAATGAAATTGTGCTTGTTAAGCTATAGTCAGGCGTCGATTGTATACCAACATCGGCGCGAGATCTATTAGTGCTTATTCACCAGATTTGAAGTCTGTCACCGCGTGGTAGGAATTTCATCTATTTCGTGCTTTCCATATTATTTCAAAACCAAACAACCTTCCTTAAAATTTAAAGCGAGGATAACTATGTGCAACAAATCGAATTCAATTGCTTTAAAAGTCAACCTCTTTAATATTTTTGTGTCACTGAATGGAAAATAGTTTCTTGTTTAATGACCTTTGTTTACTCAAGCTGCTTAAAATATACATTCTATCCCTAATTCGTCGTCAGAATCCAACTCAACCATTACATTTCATAAATATTATCACTTTAAGAATATAGCTCACTTAACTGCGATTGATACTTCATGTTGCAACCATTACATTCTAATAAGGAAAGGGTTAAGGTGACTTTGCACATAAGGGCGTGCACCCAGGAAAATTCCCAAGGAAAAACGGACTTCAAAAAGTCTGACAGGGCCGGGAATCAAACCCGGGATCTTCCCCAAAACGGCTTGTTAAAATGTTCTGGTCGGGTAGCCTAGATGGTTAAGGCAGCCTCCCGGTTAGAGGAAGATCCCGGGTTCGATTCCCAGCCCTGTCAGACTTTTTCAAGTCCGTTTTTCCATTACATTCTACTTAATTTAACTGCTCATTAGTGATATCAGTACAATTTACTGTCATACACATACATATATATTACATACATATTACCTATGTATAATTTACAGCGAATATAGATACATTAATCATAGATAGGCTTCTTAGCAATACGACTTAATAATTATATAGTCTGAAGCAGGTCAAGGAATCTAACTGATAAAGGCAACTTTCAACATTTTAATTTACATTTTGCGTTAACGTTTATATGGTGTGCAGAAGATAACTTTAAAGTGATTTCTCCCTTTTTCAGATTTATGTTTTCCATTAAAACGCTGATGACATACATGCACGCATCTTATTCCTCTGTTGATCGTTTTTGGAAGGAAATGAGGAAGTCTCTTGCACTCCTCAAGTTGCGTGTAAACAATGGAATCCATTAGCTCTGCTGAATGTCAGCACCTTCTCCGTTGGGAAAGTTTAACTAACGGTCAACTCGGCATCATGCGCAGATATGGCAACCAATGGCTCTTACTGTAACTTAGATGTCCCCGGCTATTAATTGTTTATTATAGTGATTCTCTCCATTGAAGGATCACTTGACTCCATTCCACACGTTTTTGAAAAGATATTTCATGTGGATGACGGAATCTCTTCGCATTTCTGTTCTCTCGTGTTATTATTTCACTAATCAGCACCCGCTTCTCGGAAAGTGCGATATATTATGATTCGACAAACAACGGAACAAAGAACCGCAAAATTTCAGTTTCTGTGAAGAGTCATTGACTCCCACCCATATATACATCTGCCAAACCTCTCGAATGAATTTGGATTACGACTATTTTTTCCACAGCTGCGCGCTTCTCATCTTCAGATCTCTTGATGAAAGCGCTCAAGGTAATCCTCCGCTAATAGTAGAACGATGTTTCTGCGCGCAGAAATTATTTCGCAAGTACGCCTTCACGCCATCGTAAAAAGACGTGAGAAAGTCAATAGAAGTGTGGTCATGGACAGCGCCTCTCTTTCAAAAGAGAAAAGGAGGATACACTGCAAATTTTATTGGTTCATCTTTTAGTGAGGTGCGGAACATATTTGTTCAAACAATTTTGGAAATGTGAGACAAGTTTACCTGATAACATAAGGTTTTGCCACGTAATCCCTCAGGCGGTGGTGTTCGTTTCTTGAATACATAAATGAAACCTCGTAAGAGATGCTGTACATCACCTATGATTAGTAAAACTTGCAAATAACAGTCCTAGAGAGGCGTGAGTGGGTAAGATTAGTAGTAGTGTTAAAAGTGTTACGAAAGCTTAGGTCATTTCACACAAGGGGGGATTCTAGCCCGGGACAACCGTCACCAGAATGCGCTGCCCACATTCAGGATTCCCAGCGAAGATTTATCAGTGCGATAGCGTGTATAATAAATATCTTTGTAAACGCTAAATTGAAATTAAACGTGAATTATAGTAATATTTAATCCAATTATTTCTTTAGCCTTCTCATGAGATCCTCTCATGGGTAGATAAGTTATTAATTCATATTAGCAAAGTTAAGGACGCAGAACGCAATCTTGAGCAAAATCTAAAGTTACTTTGATTTCCTCGGATAGCTTATCTCCGATTTCCATTCAATGTTTCCTTTTCACTTCTCTTGGGTTTAAACCCATTGCGTTCACTTTCCACAGCAGTATATTATAGTCTACAACGTGAAACGCTTTCGCTAAATCAATCATAACTGAATCGGACTGTTGTACGATTTCCTGGGCATATGCGAAATCTTTCTTTAAATCCAACATCTTTCACCAGCACGAATATCTGTTTCTAAAACCATATTATTTCATCTACTCCTCTTACTCCTACAAGTCTTACTGATAATCGGCAATCGCTTTCACAAACATTTTACAAACTACGCTTGTCTTGCAAACTACGTCAGACTAACTGGAAGATATTATGTATTGATTTATTTCCCTCTCAAGTATTGGATCTGCCGTGTCGGTTTGATTTATCTTACCGAGCCGGAACAGTTGTTTCTAATTACGTTGATTATGACGCTAGTTCTTATCCACCACCAATACGTATACTATCTCCGCATGCTTCACTCTTAATTGATTTCCAAATTCTTTTAAATTTTTATTATAAGTTGCACCAAAAACAGGAAAATTTTCCTTTGTACAAATCGTTACATTTTCATCGTTTTGAACCGAAATGTACAATGTAATAGGGAAACAAAATCCCAACTCGCTTAAGATTTGCGAATAGTCAGTTTGCACTTTGTCGTTCGTGCATTCTATTCCGTTTATCTCGTTTCCTCATTTTCTACGACATTTAATGTATTTATAAAAACTGTCTTGCGAGGTTTTATAATTCACTTTTCAAATAACTTATTTTCCATTACCTTCTCTCTACAATAAATCTCTACGAGGTTTGCGTTCTTCTTTGCGTTCAATTCCGTTTTGATGGTTAGTATTTCTTTTATTATATAATGCCCTTAGTTTACGTTTTAGCAAACGGATTTAAACATTATAATATTTCATGTCCACGTTTTCCTTCAACATTTAATACGGACTTTTCTATTCATATCTGAAAAATACGCGTGAATGGTTCCAAATTCCTTGACATTAACCCCTTCGTTTGCCCACTTCTTACATTCTAACCTAAGCTAATAGCGAATAGCATTCGAGTTAGCTTTGTTTGGAAACTATAAACCTTATTATATTAATGACATATCTCTTACCCTTAATAGATATCTAAATATCATTGTCACTGATTCCCGGTTGTGTCTCGCATGTTTTGAATAGATCTATTAAGAGAAAACGATCTATAAATGTCTACTTACTTGTAAGCTTGTTTACGATCTGTACGAATTCTCCATCCCCAAGAATTGAATTTATCAGATCCTAAGCCAATCCATGTCACCCTTTTCTCATTGATACGTGTTTCATTACATTTTGGGAATCGACTTGTCTTTGCAGTTGACCAACCTTCTACTGAAGACTAAAGGATTTATGGAGGAAGAAATTAATTATACTCATAATAGAATGAAAAAATATCGAAAAACTCAGAAAGTTCCCACATAATTGAGACATCTCTTCTTACTCTATTTCTTCACTCTAGAATTTTCATTATACAAAAATCGAAATTGTAGGATTTTTACAAAACTATAGCCTAACTCTGGATGAGAAAATGAGCTCAGCTAAATAGGCTCTGCTGTCTATTTTTACAGCTTAAGTTAAAGCTAAAACACTCAACGAAGTTCTCCCGTTTAATGAAGAATCTGAGTCTAATTTAAACGCCGCACAAAAATATCTTTAGGTGTGTATTTTGAGAAAATGAGATAAAAGAATGAAACTGAAATAGCGGAACTCCAACGATCTCCTTCTCAGAAAGAGTAAAACAAACGTATACGCCGTTTCGGAACTAATGAAAGCCATCGATATGCGAAACCGGTCTCAAGAAAACTTCCTTGTGGAACATATGTTTGTTTTTCTTTCTGTGAAACGTATGGCGAGTGTATTAAAACGCTGTTGATATCTAAATATGACAGGTACCATTAATACATTCGAATAAATGTGCTACCAAAATGATTGCAAATATTTTCAGGGGAGGAGCAAGATGTGAAAAATATTCCAAAATAAACTGAATCATTACTTGCAATTTGCATTTGAGATATTTAAAATGAATTATCCTATGCTATAGCCACCTTCCATTTTCTTGATCCTATTATACTCTACCTATATTTTCATGAGCGTTGGAAGTAGTTGCGTTAATTGGAAGAAAGCGGAACTGAAAAAAATACGTGTACTCCGAACCCAGTAAAAGCACTTTCTCACTGAGGAAGATATCTGTATTTTTAGAAAACTTTCTAATTCTTGTAAAGGTGAGAAAGCGAAAATGCAGGGCCATAATTCTCTTAATGACTCATTTTTATGTCCGCAGTTTAGTATTTCAATTGCACTCACAATTCAATTCATTGTGGTTTCTTTAGACTTAATTGTAATAGAGTATAATCATCCTTATACCCATAAATGGAGAATATTAAAATTCTCGTTTAATTTTTTCAGCTCCATTTACAATTGTCAATATTACAATAGCTTAGCTACGTTAGCACAAAATGGAATACAATAATAGCTACAATACTGTCAATAACTTCATTACAATGTATTTGCAGCTATGATCGTAGTAAAATATTTCTTCATATTTAACCACAATTGCTTTTAGGCTTCTTTAATATAAAATTCTATTCGTAATCTTCTTTATTGAAAAATTTAGCTGACTTAGCGATATTAAAAAGAAACTGCTAGCGAAATGCTATCATTGAGTAGAGAAAATATAACTATACATAAATAAACCTTTAGAAGAATTATATGATATTGTATTTCCACTAAGCAACGAACGCAGTCTCTTCAGGCCGTCATACGCGAGGAAATACAAGAGGAAATATGTCTTGAAATATTTCACAAAATGGCGGATTGGCTGAAATTAGAACATTTTCTATTCTTGAAATATTTCAAAAAACAATTCCTCGTGTATAACGGCCTTTAGAGACATCTACGTAGCGTTACAAGGAACTAATCGCTAGCACAAATGGTTACTTCTGGCCGTTCCCTCCGCAGTCTATTAGAAATGCTAATAGGGTACAGTAGATAGGGACGTTGCAGTTACCCCCTGTCGAATACTACTAGCAGCTTGCGGAGTATACGAATGTCTAAATCTAGAGAGACAATTGTGTTTCTCTATCCTGAATCCCTTTTAAGTATAAGTACCGATGAGCAAAGTAAAGACAGAATGGAGGATACTTATAATGGGTCTTTGATAGAATATGAATGGACAAGAACATCAGAGAGGTGGCTATTAAAACTTGTCTTAAAAATAGGAATTGAAATGTCCCTCTTTGATATACTTAAACCAAATTAAGTGTAAATCAATATGTCCTAGCTGTACTTCGTGGAACGACATCTTAAGTTGAAAGAAAAACTTCGTAATTTCCACAATAAATTAAAACTTATTGTGGAAATTACGAAGTTTTTCTTTCAACTTAAGTGTAAATGGTTCCCTCATAGCATTAGTACAAACATATAGCAATAATTCCATAGGCAGTTGATCAAATCGATGAACACTGCCGGAAAGGGTGCTTGTACAAGTTAATGAAGTCATAATAATCCATGAAAATAAATATCTGAATCGACATTATAAATACTTAAACCGACGTGAAACTTTCTACAGAATACACCCGAGATTCCATCCGTTAGAGTAAACACCTACAAGGAAGATGACGAAGACATCTGGAGTCCCATGTGTACTAAATGCAGATGCGAGTTTGTTTAGTCGAAATTGAGAATACTGCCCTTTCATTAATGTAATTCGTGATTCACAATGCGTAAATAAATGCCCACAAAGCTGAATTTATGCAGGGCATATATGGATACTGCTATACGTCATTTTCCTCAGTCCTACAACTACTCTCGCACGCTCAAGAAGAAACTGAGAGAAGTGGAGATGGACATCACTAACCTTTTGGATATTTAATATATCTCATATTCAGTGATATAAGTTGAGCCATAGTTATTTTTTCAAGGGATAATCTAATGTTCAATTTTATTAAATCAATTCCGTGAATATTCTAAATCAAAATAAGACATTTAATAGTTAATTTCTTCGAAAAGAAATAATTGCGTCCAAATCAACCGTACAAAATTAATGGAATGAATATAAAAGTAGTAGATTCAGTTGAATATCTCGGGATCAACATTACTAATAACTTAAATTGGTGAACGCATATTCGAAAAATCTGCGGCAAAGCAAGTAAAAGGCTTGGCTTTGTAAAGCGTATTGTCGGTAAATGCGATGAAAAGGTTAGAGAGCGATGTTATTTTACCTTGGTCAGACCCCTTCTGGAATATGCGGCAAGTATGTGGGATCCGGCGGATGAAACGTGTACTTCCGAACTCGAGAAAGTGCAGCGTAAAGCGGTTCGTTTTGTTAAGAAATGCTAAGATAAAAAAGCAAGCGTTACAAAAATGCTCTCAGACGTAGGTTGGGAATCCTTGAAAGAAAGGAGATTGGAAGCTAGGCTGCGATTGCTTAGTAAATTCAGGGAAACTACATTTTCGGAAGATACAATCGGTATCATGCAACCCCCCTGCTACCTCGGTCGATCCGATAATGACCGTAAGTTAAGAGAAATAGATGCTAAGACGAATAGTTTTAAAAATTCATTCTTTCCGCGAACGATACGCGACAATAACCGAATAAGGAAGTAGTTTAGATTCAACTGGTGTTTACACCCTCTGCCACACGCCGAAAGGCGGCTTGTAGGGAATTAATGTAGATGTAGATGTTAACTCACTTTTTCTTGAGTATGTTTAATATTGCTGATATGCAAAAAAAATATTTTCTTTTGATTTCGAAATGTCCATCGCCGCTATCGTAAACATGCTACCGCATGATGATGCACCAAAAAGTCCCGCAAAATTGTGATGGATATAGTAACGGGAGAAAGTGTAAAATATCTTTGATAGAAACTTACGTAACAGTTCGTAAAGATTATGAAAAGAAATGACTGCGATAAACACATTAATTCCTTGACGTATAATTTAGAAATTCACGCCATTTACTTCAATCGGCGGTACGATGATTCAGTTTCAACTTATTTTGTTCGCTATTAATTCATTTTATTAATGACAAACGAGGAAAAAATACTAAATAAGAATACGTGAAATACATTCTATATATATTTTAATCTGTGAAATAAGGTATCATAAAAAGGTCACTAATCGACCCGATATCGGGCTTTCTTCAATTATTCCGCTGTTATTACAATATCAACAATATAGCATCGTTTTTACTCGAATTATAAATTATAAAATCTTTAGAGATAATTTAGATTCAACCTGACGATGGCGTAATACCGTTTGTGTGCTTGTAAATATTGTGGAATTGCAAAAGTGTCTGCATATTATTGTAGCAAATGTTTTTGTTTCAATAAATGGTTTTTTAAAACCTTAATACAAAGTGCATTTCATCCGTCGTTTATCCACGTTGAGAAATCTAAAGATACCTACAGTTTTGTGGAAACATAACCGCAATTCTTACAACTACGGGCTCGATCTACGTGGGAGCAGATATATAGCGTAAAGAAAACCTCTTTTGTGTATCTAATACCAAGCTCTTGATGACGCTAAACATTTCCCAAGGTTACTAATTACGTGCATATGTGTGGAAGGAATTCTAATTTTTATTATCTTCCGTGGAATAATAAACCTATGAACTGATGGCCCAAATATCATATTTATCGTCAATATCTTCCTTATTCATTTTAACCGCTGGATCTTTCTGTTCACGTACCTGGAGAGTCTTATTCCTTTTTACATAATTTATAAGTGTAACTGCGTCCTCCTTGGCGGGCCCTTCAAATATTTAGTCAAAATTACTTCTTTTATTGAACTATTAGCGACTAAAACAGTCTTCAAATAATTTCCACCTCCAATATAAAGTTTTATCCTATCCTCAGCACTCTTATAATACAACCAAATATTCTGTAACTTATTGAGAAACTGATTTCATTCTAAATTCATATTTATAGGATGGGATAGTTAGGAGGAAAACAATGTCGATTGGAACAGTTATATGCTTTTTTAGCATCCATTAGACAATAGGAAAGGAACTAATTTTTTACCTCTGATAACCATTGCAGATGATTTTCAATTGTCTTTCCTGTCTTCTGATTTTTCATGACTTTCCCATGCATCGTAAGAGAGCTGCCAATGTATACTCAGAAAAAAATCGTAAAAAATCCAACAACCGACAAATTTGAGAAATTTTATAACACATAGTTATTAAAATCAATTCCAAGATCATTATCTCCAATTTTATGAATGTTTAAAGTTACCTAAAATAATTAATGCATACTATTTTTAGCATGAGCATTTTATGATGGTTTTGGAATAGATCGGAATGAATATCAGGTACAACTGTGGGTTGCTGAGAAGGCATGAGGTCAGCGCATTCGGCTCTGGTGAAGGCGGTCCCGGGTTCGATTCCCGGTGGAAGCCCATGTGCGAAATGACGTAATCTGTCGAAGTACTTTTAAAAATACTAATACTACTAGATATAACTGTATTCTTTAACAGTAACATCAAAGGAACGCCTTTCTGATTGGAATCACTCGATGAAGAGATATGAAAACTATGTGATACGCATTTATTCCGCCCCAAATTTGACGGTCGTCACTCTTTCGCACCTCCTCGAATGAGTTTCACGGTCTACATGTATTCCCCAAAAAAACCAGGAACCGCTTTCGCCCAGACTTCGAAGTCTCTGATTCTGGACCCGCCCGATAGATGTCAGCACGAAAAAGGAATGAAACTCGCTGTAACTCGAATTATTCTCAGCTATCTATTGGTGTGAACTAATTGTTAGCCATACTAAAAAATCACTCACAGTCTAATTTATCACGAGTGATTGTTAGCCGCTGTTTTCTTAAATATGAATTTAATGGTAACTAATTTCGTTAATCTATACCGCTCCCATTGATCTAGTGATTGAGTTGATATAAACAGGTCTATCAGACGAGGTTAAAGATATAAACCATAGAAAATATTGTTGTAGCAAAATTAGTTGTGTAAGTAAAGTATATTTGAAAAGGTGAAGTCAATCTCTAGTAAATTAAATTTAAATAAAGTAATGATCAGACAATTTTAGCAATCTTTTAAGAGTACTGTGAAAATTTTTAAAATATAACAGATCAGTCCAAAAACATTTTATCGATAATATATGCTCACTTTGAATGATAGAATTGCTCATTAAAGATTAACTAGGAAACACACTAATTTATCATGAAATTCACTTACTTAATACATCGGAGAAATAAGTAGACTTAAGTAAATTAGTGTTTCTTTATTAAAAGGATCATGGTCATTACTCCTGACACCTATTCTCTTCATTATTTACTAAAGGGGTACTTTTTTAAGTATTCAGTGCATGTAAACAGGTCTTATTAGCGCCATAATAGGTCCAATTCCTATGTTTTTCAATATTTTCTTTCTCTCGTAAAATATTGTAACATTTCTACGATTCAAAACCTTCAAGTAAGTATTGAGTCAATTTTATAGTACGGCATTCCCATGCTTAAAAAACATGATTTTCGATAAAGAGATCACTATCGATAGTTACGAATGACTAAAGGGGAGAGAACCTGTGCGTGCAGTTGTCGATTTTCCGCACATGTAAGTATTCCTGATTCATTTCCACCTGAAAGAGGGTGCCACTATCGCAGCTAACACAAAGCTTTCGTTCGCTCGTGGCGAAACGATTTGCTGATATATATAAGATTAGTGTTCCAAACATAGCTGGCAAGAATGGACATATGAAGAATGAAAGAATTCCATAACTGTCTCGTATTGCATGAATTTTGAAACACTTGGCCGGTTATATAGGTGGGAATAACTGGGGCTTGTGATAGAGTGAGAGATTTCCTCAATAATGAAACAAACAAAACACATTTCCTCCGGTAACAATCAAAATCCGGAGGAATCAAAAAGTCGCTAACTTGCCCTTATATGACAGAATTCCTATTACTATAACTAGTATGACGCTTGCCGTTAAATAGCTCTGAAAAAACGTTGGGACACAACTGGATAGAGATACAATTTTGAGATGTTCAGTGGTTAAAGGAAGATATTTATTAATACTAATAATATAACAATCACGTAAAGCCAGACAGGCAGGGACGTCGCAGCCGGGGGGTCAGCGGGGGCAGCTGCCCCCCCAGAAAAATCACCGGGGGGGCAATATACTCATTTTTCACCCCCAATAGGAAGTCAGTTTTGTTAATAAATATAGTGCATTCTCATTGCCCCATACCAAAATGTTCGTTTGAATTCCCTTTTTTTAGCAAATATAAATTTTCTCATTTGGTTTTGCCCTCCCATGAAAAATTTCGTTGCGACGTCCCTGCAGACAGGTAGAGAAAAGCATCAATCTAAACAAGAACCTCATTTTTTCTGAATGCAATTCACAATTAAAAGAATTCACTGCTGAAGAAATGTATTAGGACAATAATTATTATAATAATTAAATGCCTTAGGATATATTCGATGGCCTATCAGACAGTTAAATGATAAATCTACTAGGAAACAAATTTCGTCAATTCACCCTAACTCTTTCCACAGGCCCCTATTTAATTTGGGCTTAAAACATTTTAATCGCAAGATACCAAAAGCAAACTGAAATTCAAGTATAGTTTAAAAATTTTTTTAACTATCCGTGAAATATAATCACCGTTGTTTAATGACTCTCGTGTATTTCAACATGAAAAATTTCTCAAAGTATTGTTGTGACACAACGGGTTTGTAAATACTTTAAGTGACTAACTATTTACTCAACGATGAGATTCACTGATTTTGAGTAAATCTGTATTAACATGTATATTCAATTTCCTTTTAAACTAATGGTTTGCGAAATAAGGCTGTGAAGGGATATTTAAATTCATATAAAATAAAAGTACGCCGACATAAATTCGCCAAAAATCATGAAAGACAAGTATTTCTAACTCAGCATACTAAAAAAATTCAGAAAAGTAATGGTAAGAAATAATGGGAGCTAAATTTTATTGCTCTTTTTGTCGATAAATGAATATATTTTTTAAAAATCAATCTTTTTCGGTCTTTTTGAAAATATGAAGGGCAGAGTTCTCTATCGGCAGATGTCTGAAGCTGTTGGTCGCCAGCATTTAGAAATTTCTCCTCCCCCCTTCCCTCTTACTTCCCCATTCTGAGAGCACGTACTTGCTACGGCAGCAAATTCATTTAGCTGTGCATTGCGGAAGGTTGTTTGCAGATGAGCTGAATTACTTTGCGGTAGATATACAAGCAATGCACGAAAGTGGAGAAAGCGGGAATAAAAGAGATAATGCATTTTACAGTCGGTGGCTTCGTTTTCTCCTTAAGTCATCAAAAGTTTTAAGGAAGAGGATAAGAATTTACTCTTTACAGTGTCTTATACATTTGCTGATGACAAGAAAGTAGACTTAGGTTCTTTTTCCTTCAGTCTTCAAGCAGATAAGAAAACTATCTCTTGCTACTTCAGCCTGAGCAGTTGTTCGATATGTATTGATAATATTGGGCAATTTAAGATGAATAAATATATCTGCGCAAGGAATCTTTTGATTAAACTTTCGCGATACGAACCCTCGGTTTTTCTCGAGTAGCAAAAACAACGGTTACTACCTTCAAAGTTCATTTGGCTAACGCCTTCAAAGTTCACTTCAACTGCCATAAATTATTTGTACATATTATACTGGCATTTATTGTCATAAATTATTATTATTTATCATAAAATTATGTAATTATTACTTATTAAAGTGCATGAAACAAGCACATACCAAGAATCATTACCATAAAGTCTAATTAATTAATTATTCCAACAATATGAAATCAATGCAAGCTTTCTAGAGAGCCAAAAACATAAACGGATGCGTTTATCAGTTTCCAGATATCCTTCATAAAAGTTGTTCACAATAAGGGAAAAATTAAAAATCGCCAATAGAAAATGTGTAACTTCTTAAATAAAATTATGAAATTAGTATCAAAGTTTTTTTAATATAAGCATTTTTAAGACCTACGTAGTGATGATGATGTATATTTCGATGGGACATTGGAATGATTAAATGAAGCAGCGAATTGCGAAAGATTTTAAAAATGAATGGAATTAGGCGGAAAATCGGAAACTATCAAAATGCAATCCGGTTGAAAAAAGAGGAGAAAGACGTTAGCGATTTAGGAACTGAATTTATTTTATTCGGAGAAAGCTCTTTTTAATCTGACTGCAAGGTTTATATTTATTTCGGGAGATACTACCCTAGTCTACGGCGGTAGTAAATATAAATTTGAAAAATATAAACATTCAACAAAAAAGGATTTTAGTAAGTTTAATTAAACGAATTATAGATGTAATCCATACAATTGAATCTACGCTATACCATGTACCATTTTATGTATGGTTGAACGAAGTGAAATCATTTAAATATATTACTTACACTTATATGTATGTGCCTTTACTAAAATCGGAAAACCTTTATAGAAAAACTGTTATAGTACATATAAAATCGATATGGACTGACTTTACTTGGTGGAACGCCATTTATGAAAATGAACAGCAGACTTTGTGTTTTCCACAAGAAATATTTTATTACACGACCGGTTTCGGCCTTACTTTGTCGTGTAATAAATTATTTCTTGTGGAAAATACAAAGTCTGCTGCTCATTTTTATGTTATAGTACAGTTGTAACGGATTTGTTTAATATGTTGCGATTAATAGCAAAGAGATTGGAGTTTGAGGATTGCCTATTAGGATTATGTACGACGGGAAATACGTGTGCACCATAGATATGTTAAGACCTTTCAGGAACTCTGGTAAATTTTGGATACTATAACATAAAGCATTTAACTTATAATTATATAAATAATTATGATGTGTATAGTTTTGACCTAGTTAATTAATTTAAATAGATTTTATTCATTGTAATATTTTAGAAAATTTTAAATAACTTTTATTACGGATTTCTTTTAAAATTAATTTTAGATTTGATTAATGCTGCAACTTCTTGCCTGATTTTGTGGAACATGATCTAAGAAACTCGCACAAATAAACAAAATCGCCTTTTGAACAAATGAATTGATACTCCCGGATTCACCCTGGAGAATCATCCTCAGGTCTTCATGAATACAAGTTAACCCGAGGATGACGGCCAAAAACCGGCCATTTTTGAATAAAAGTTTCGGGGAAAATGCGAAGAACTATTTACTGAGGTTTGTAATTTTAGATGTTATTCAAAATGCCCGAAACGCAATCTCTAACTATGATGGAAGATCAATGATAATGATCACAATATTGATAAAATATCCGCTCAGGATGGGGTATTCCATCATGATGTTTCTCCCCAAAAGCTTTGTTATGCTACTTAATATTTTTAGTAAAATTTAGCACTTAACCGAAGACTTTATGTATTAAAGACTCTTTGACGTGTCAACACTGTGACGAAGCGTATACTAACACCGGGGCTTATCGAGGTCATTCAGGGCTGTTATCCATTCCGGCATTATGAATCACAAAAGTCATGTAGAGCAAGGCTCATCGCGTTACAAAGCAAATCAATTCGCGACGCGCGTATAATGACAAATGGCTTTGTTATCGTTTCATAACAGTAGTTGAGATTCACGATTATTCATTTCCGAGTTAAATAGTTGCTGAGACTTTCATCCAGCAAACCTCCCTTGCAATTGCTACTTATGCACAAAACAGAAATTATTAAGTGGAAACAATTTGAAATAATTATCGTAAAGTATAATCTAGGTGAACTTGAATACGACCTCTAGCAGTCGCGATAATTAAGGGACAATTAGTGATGATCAGGAATGTTGAATTCATGACTGAAAATTGAAAGTTTATAATAATTCGTTTTAACGCTAAAGACGTGATTAATCGGGAATAACTCTGATAAACACCTGTAAAACAAACATAATTACAAGGAAAAACGGACTTTAGGATTTTTCCTGGGTGCACGCCCTTATTTGCAACATACCTTTAACCCTTTCCTTGAAACGTAATTACGTTATGCAGTCAAAAGTCGAACTTTTCACTTTGTGGAAGGAAGACATGATGAAAATTAAAGCTAACTATGCAACTTCCCCTATTTATTTATCTAAAGATAACTATTCTCAGGTGCAAGGCTGTATAGGATGGCAAAACGACCGAAACCGGTTGTGGATTGTTATCTTTAGATAAATAAATAGTGGAAGTTACGAAGTTTTTTTACTATTCGTCATAATTACGTTACGCCTCAAAGTAAAGGATCATGAAGAGTAAAATGATCAGTGCAGTTTTCAGGGAGAAATAATAATAATAAAAGGTCTTTATTCGGGCGAGATTGAGACTAGGAAGTCTCTTCTTACATCTAACCCAGCGTCATATGAGAAACAGAAAGAAAGAGATAGTTTGCAAAAGTACACGAAGAAAACTAGTACGTGGATTTAATAAAAACCTAAGCTGAGGGCTCAGGAAAAAATTTCCACTGCAGGAAAACACTCACAGGAAGGGGAGTGTGAAAAACCTGCGAAACCTACAGATAGAAAACTATATTTTGTGAAGAAGGAGAATAAAAATATTTATGAAAGGCAAGCAGAGAATAAATAAAAACTATACAAAAGAGACAGGGGAAAAATGCATATTCACTACAAGCAATCAAATCAAATAAAATATCTTTACAAATGACACTAGTTATAAATTACAAGTATAGTAGCATAAAAAAGATAGAACACTTAAGAATAAGAGAGAGATATCGCATAAGAAAATGTTTGTGCCTATACTCCTTGAAAAAAACCTATTTTTTTCCACTCATACATGCTCGACAGAATTTTCTTAATTTCAGTAAATATCCATCAAACTCGTAAGGTGTGTGCAGAATTTATTTTTACTCAGCAGCCCAAATATTTGACTGCTGGGTAAAGTAAAAAATTATCGCCTCAGCAGTGAACTATTTTACTCCTGAAGTAATAATTTTGTCGAATAAGGCTTCATCTCTCTCTGTATAGAATAAATATATCCAAATTTCCTCCTTATACGTATACGTTAATCGGAATCAGTAAGACTTCACAATTATCTATCCCAAGAAGGTAAAAATAGAATTTGAGAGCAAGGACGACAATAAAGAAACAAGTTCATTTCGCTTTTTCCTGATTCATTTGGAGGCGATGATTAAAACGAAATTTACAAAGTACTTATACTATCGTTCACATCAATAAAATCCTACGTTAATTTTCTTTTAAGCATTTGTGGCGATCTCTGGTCGATATTTTCAATTAAGTAACGTTAGTTATACATCTACCATCAGGGGCGGATCTGCTAATTGTAATTTCCTGGCAACTTTCCTTCGCTTTTATGATCTCAAGGATGCAAGGTAATTGACTCAATTAGAGGCGTTGGGAGTCTTTACAGCTTCTTGTTACGCAAGTTAGAATTAGCGCGAGTTTTTGCGAAAAGTCGTGCTGGAGCAGTGAAGTGGATTCGGAAGCATATTTCAGTTTTTCTCGGTGCTCTGCTGGTTAAAACTAAAGTTTTATACGCTGCGGAACTAAATTATATTCACCTTGAATATTTTTCCACGAGAAGTACGCCTATGCAATATGTATTAAGGCTTGATCCAAAATTTTGAATTGAAATTTTTTCAATATACGTAGGCGTTATTTAATGGAAGGTCATAATGAAAATATGGTACACTTTGTACAACGCATCAATTTATAGATCAAATATCTATGAACCAATTTTTTGTTAAAATGAGCGTAAATATAATTCCCTACAAATATTGCAGATGAACCAGTAAATATTTCATATGAACTGACTACCCTGCGAGTTCAGGAGACGGTGCATTTATTCAAGAAAGCTTTCGAAGAAAACTATGCTCCTTTAACTAAAGAAGCCGTGTGCAATACGATCTTCCCACCTGCGTTTATACACCGATTCCGTCCCGTTTTCGTACGCAAACCTTTTGAATAATTCTATCGCAATGTCCGCTCTGATTTCTAGGCAGAGGAAGCATGTGTACTAGAAAGCTCTTATACAAGTCTCTTGCACAGTTCCAGTGAAACTTTTATTGCTCTATTGCCAATATCATTGAGTTTCGTTGACAGTTAAACCCGTGACTCATGGATGACTCATCTATCGAGTAAAACCCTTTTATTTTGTGACCAAATAAAATAATTGGGCGACTACTTTACACGCTTAATGGAAATAATACTGAGAAAAACAGTCGCAAAATATTATCTATTAGGATGCGTTAATAATTTAAATTGAACTAAACATTTTGTCTTCCTACATTTATTTAGTTTACATATGAATAACCACGTAGAGAAATAATACAACTCCTAAATCAAACTTTAACTAATTTCGAGATGAGTAGGCAATTGATTAAAATAAATAATTATTTCTGGTGCCCGCGGAGTGTTTTAAGGGCCTTGATCAAGGGTAAGTTTTAATTGGAATAAGTAATACTGCGCGTCTGACTTCGAAAATTTGTCGGAAATTCAAACTTTATATATATATTATAATAAACATATTAAATATAATAAGTTTAGAACGATTTCGTGTTTTACTTTCTAATAAGTTTCATAAAAATAAAAATATGACTTTTTTATAATATACCAATCTGGCCTCGACTTTGTAATAGTCTTCCATTATAAAGAATAAAGCATTTACCTGAGGATGGCCTAGAAAGTCGAAATCATGGTCATGCAATAAATTACAGTGTGGTAAAGGAATAAGTTCTTTCTTCTTTCTTCTTTATATAATTTTTTATTATATTATACAATGGAGAGATATACATAGACACGCAATCATGATAATTTCTCCGTATCTTTCTTATTCCGACTTCCACTAGTAATTACAGCCTGGGAGCTATTCTCATATATCTTCAATGGCATTTCCTCTTTTCGTTTCTATGTCAGATATTGCTTCCTTTTATTACACGGGATAACAGAAGAGACGCCCACAGTCAGTAATCAGGTTAGCTTTCCTTTGGACTGGGTCTGGGTGTCATAAGGGAAAGCTTCTCTTCCGATTCATCTTTATTCCCATCCTACATCCGCCAGCCGTCAAATATTTTTGTATGAATGTAGTATTATATGGAAACGGATTTGAATTATTAAATCTTGGAAAACATTATTTTCACTACATGCGAGCTAACTTGTTTATATGTAAGAAATTTTCGAATTTTCTCATTACGTTTAAAATCACGTATTTTTAACTAATCGACATATTATGATATGCATTATAATATGAATTCTTGATGGCATTTACTTCATAGTTTTTCTGATGATAAACAAATATTATAGCCCTACTTCAATAAATGCTATTCAATGCTCATGAAATAGGAACATTCTTCTTTGTTAAAACTACCACACTTTTAAAACGTCATTAAAAATGTCCTTGTAACGAAATTTGTTCCACTCAGTAATGCTAACAAAAGCCAGAAGATTAAATAAGGGGATTAGAAAGCTTACACTCGGAATTATCAGAGCATAAATTTAATTGTAATTGTTTTGGGCTTACGTTAGTTAACGTGGGCTATTACAATTTAATAATGGTGAGCCGTTAATTTCATTAATGCGGTTGAGAAATTGGCGCTTACAGTCAATAATGAGAGAATGACAAAGCTGGAGTAACGGGAGAATATAATCCTTAATCCACGGTGAAACTCATAAATACTTTGATCCTAATTTCCAATAGCAACAAGTTCCGTAACAGTTCTTATTGTAATGACTTAGTAATCATTTTAAGAATATTTACCTTTTATCTTCTACTATCAAATGTATGTTATTTCCAAGCGATGTTTTCTTCCACCTCATAGCGTTGTTCCAAAGATGTGCTGCTCCAAACTCCAAAATGTGAGCACCAATCTAATTACTCAAGGAAATCTCTCCTCAAAAACCACACTTCAATTCAATGTTAATGAAATGAAATAGAAGGAACTGCCGCCGTTCGGCCCTTTATATTTCTAGCATTTACGCTTTAAACGGGAGTACAGGTGTAAGTTGAGTCAGATGCTAATATTTCAACACCAGTTACCCTATAAGGCAAATATGACTAATATAGCAAAATTCTGCATCGTCACTCACAGTATTGAACGCCATTTTAATGATCTGATTTCATTATTCGATTGCGATGTATTTTATGCTTATATAGATTTAAATATAAATGTTTTGGAAAAAATAAACACAATGTATTCAATTCCACAACTTTTAATGAATACATTGTATTTATTTTTCCAGTAATGGACTAATGATATGGCAAATATGACTAATATAGCAAAATTCTGCATCGTCACTCACAGTATTGAACGCCATTTTAATGATCTGATTTCATTATTCGATTGCATTCGAATGCGATGTATTTTATGCTTATATAGATTTAAATATAAATGTTTTGGAAAAAATAAACATAATGTATTCAATTCCACAAATTTTAATGAATACATTGTATTTATTTTTTCCAGTAATGGAATTCCACAAAGTGACGGCTGCTACCATTGATTTTATAATTGTTTTCTTTAATCTCTTCAACTAATATAAGTGTATCAAGTTTTTTAATAATATGATATGTCATTAGCTGATTAACAACTTTTTCGTCAAATAACATATCTTAAGTGTCTTACTTTCCTATTCCAAAAGTTTTTAATTTCACATTCGATTTTGACATTAAGGAAAGGACACGTGCGTTTTTGAACTTCCCTTGCCTCAGTTCAAAAACTCTCGACAAATGTTCTTCTTATCAATTAATTCTTTACCATTTTACCATTCCGTCCACTCTTTTCCAAACAGATATTAACATCATCTCGGTTATACCAGCTGATTTAGAAAGGATATTCAGAATTGGATTTTATAATTTTTACGTGAATTTATATTTATTTCGTTCAGAATACTGCAGTAAATAGTAAGTAGATTAGCCAAATATGTTACATTTTCGTAATAAAAAGTGAAGTGCATCCTATGCGGTCGGAATGAAATCGAAAATAAACAGGAAAAACCTGTTTAACATGTATATCTTCAAGCAATAAACCCTTCTCGTTTACTCATTGATAATTCTTTAGAACTTGCGTTGAAAATGTTTGTAAATGTGATATTTAAATTTAAATTTCAACCTATAATTACAAACTTCCGCATTCTATTTTCTTAAGTTATTCTATAAAGGAGAAAAGCGGGTTCTGGCTCAGTAGTGAGCTATGGAACGAAAATGTTCGCAGGCAATGGACCATTACGATAAGTATTCATCAACTTTAAGAAATGAAACAAAGAAAAACAAGGTTTGAGCAACACATGCCGTATATTATTACAATTGGTCAACATTATAGTATTTGTGATTGTACTGCTGATATATTTATTAAATAAAACTCCCATTCTTTCTCTTCAGAATCAATTTCTATGAAAATAAAATAATGTTCAAACCATTTAACTGTTTAAGTAGGGTTATTAAATAATTAAACGCGTTTTTAAATGGATCATAGCTTGGACACAATGATTTAAAGAATTATACTGCAGTAAGTTATAGTTTAACTGCTTACTGCTTATTTTTCGGAAGATAAATAAAATACATGGTTGAACTCAATCGTTGATTTCTCCTAACCAAAAACATAGCTTTTCATCTCATCTTCTATCTACGAGTTCCTCTCTAGTCGTGTGCTCAAAGGAGTAATCTGGAGTAGCGATATGTCTTCCGTAACCTCGCTTGCGATTTTTCCCTCATTCATTGTAAGGATATTTAAACTACAGTCATCGTACTCGGTACTGCAAATATTAATTAATTAAGTTTCACTTATTAACTTCCAGATGGTTCTTTTTGATAGAATTCTCTTCGTGTGATGATACTGGATGAGATTCAAATAGCTTAGAAAATGTTACCAAAGTAAAATGTGCGAGGCAAATGTTTTAAACAACTAAGAAATACGTTTTAACCGAAACTATTCACCTGAAAACGAAAGAGCCGATGTCACTGGTCCGTGCAATTTTTCCAAAATGGAGGACAATGACCCAAAAAAGGAGGATTCGCGTTTGTGTTGCTGTTCTTATATCCCCCGGAAAGTTGGCGATCTAGGTTAGGCAGAGGAAGGGGGAGGAATCCTCAACTTTGGGAGATTCTCGCGTGGGCAAGCGATCCGTCGGGCAGAACTCCCAAATCTCATAGCTGCTATCTCACCTCTTTCCGCAAGATACCACTGACCTTGACCTTTACAACGTGTTCTTGATGTCGTAGGGAAAAAACAGCGGGTTTTTCCGGCAGTTTGATAAAATACGAAGACGCGCATATATGTATATTTTCCTCTTTACTACGTTGTCAATTTTCTGATTATTTTCCTTAACGAATTTTCTGATTATTTTCCTTAATGACTCTCGAAAAAAATGCCTTTCGAATTGTTGATTTTCGCCATTTTTCCTTGCTCATCTGCACTCTGGAGGCGTTAAAAATTAAAAATTATTTGGAGTTTAAAATTAAAAAAAAAACTTTGAATGAGCTTCATACATGGCTATAAAGAGACATTTATCAATAATTAATTAATTCTAATACTGAAATTTATGGAATATTACTCGCACATGAGTCCTAATTAAATAGTTATGCTCTGATTGGAAAATTGAATAGATTCAAAGGTATAAATTGTAGGTAAATTGTAAAATATTAAATTAACCATAGTAACCGTAGCGCACAATTATATCGCATAAAGATTCATAATAATTGAGATAATAACCACGAGGTAGGTAAGTTTAATTTTAAGGATCACAAAAAATTTCAGAAACGGATCAACATGTATGAAGGAAATATAAACTCCGCAGCAAAAATATAATGTTACAGTTCTATATAACATAATAGACTTATTAAATTATTAACAACGTAGATATGATGTACTTAAATATATATTGCAAGATAAGATAGGAAAAAATAGGTACTTTCATGACAAATATGTTAAATAAATGTAGCAGTATTAACCTCCAAAATATTTATCTTTATATTTTAGGATAGGAATATAAACTAGTGTTGCTGAAAAATTGCAAATAATTTTAAGGAGGTTGTAAATATAAAAAAGGATCTACTTGAAAACCAACCTCAATCCGTCTTCCTTTTCCCATGGTTTATTTTGGCAACTAGCTTTAACAAGAATTTTTATTTCAATCGTTGAGACTATAGGCACCTTTCCCGGGATGCCATTTTAACCAGCCTGAAATTAAAATTTTCCGTTCTTCTAGAGGAGATGAAATTTATGCTCTCTGTATTTAATGTAGCATAAAGTAGTGCGAAAAGTATGCCATCGCCGAAGAGCCAATTTTTTGCAAATGCGTCATAGACACCCTTAAGGTTTCCTTTCTCCCGAGTCATCCGGAGAAAGCCGCATGAGTGAAAACAATCGCGGTCCAGGGAGGAAAGAAGGCAGTGTTGCCAAACTGAGCAAAAAATTACGCGAAGCAGATGTCAAAATTTGTTCCGGCCTCCTGAAATTTTTGCACCACCTTCTTTGTTAGGTGTTGCGATCCGCTGATCTTCTGAAAATCGCAGATGCGAATCGGGGGACTGAATTCAGTTAGAGATCTAGGACTCCTCTTCGGAGAGACCAATTTGGAGCTCGGGGATCTTAACGGGACCTTAGAAAGAAAGGATCGCAGAAGACAAAGAAGAAGACAAAAGTAAAAAGTCGGGGAAATCAGTCGTCTGGAACCCAGAGGCGAGAGGAAAGACTGTGGCTGATATTCCGTAAGCGCTTGAATATCTGTTTGAGATGAAAAACTGTGGTGACGAAGGTTAATGTCAAGGCAAGGAATTGCGATAACGCTCGACTGTGATGAGATGCGTTGACGAAAGACTGCCAACGCTGAGTCATTTTCGACTTTATTGTTCGATTCACACACCGCGAATGCACAGTTTTGTTTTTTTCTTTCTCTAGAGTACTTATCAAATCGGACTTAAGAAATTAGCGAATTTCTTATCTTAATCGAATCATTTCCGCTATTTAAACGAGGAAGAAGTCCCAAAGAAGTGTCTCGATGCGAATAAATTCGCTATTCCAGCTCGCTCCTTATTTCGTGGTCAATTTATTTCTATAGCAGAGATGGTACCTACCTCCGCTGATGGTAACTATTGCACTAACCATTTTTTCTGTATCATTAGCAAGAGAAACGAGCTCTGAAATCTCAAATTGTTAAGTAGAAGGCCTTTAATATTTTATCTTCATAAAAATACCGTTCACTCCAAAGGAAAGCAATAGCTATAATATTTCTGATTAATATACATGAATTATTCCTGTTTATAATTTTAATTATATATTAATCTGCTTTCTGAATTTGAATTAGGTATATCTGTTTTCAGTTACATTTATCATAAACTAACACTCTTCCGTCAGCTAGGAAAACTAGTACTGAAGTCTCAAATTATAAAGTAAGAGACCTTCATAAAAATCACATACCATTTACTCCAAAGTAATGAAATGGCAATGGTAAACTTGATTAACAATCAAGAAGGACTTCATCCGTTTCGAATTCTTTTGGATACTTTAATTTATTTATGATAAAAGCTCAAGGCGAAAGTTTTCTTGGTTCAAATCTATTTCATTGTAGCATATAAATTGTAGATTCGTATCATTAATCTTCCAAGGTGGCATAAAGAGAAATAATTAACTAATTCCTTTGTTCCTTTGGCCTCATGAATCATAACAAACAGTTAATCTTGACAATAATGGATAATGAAGATGTAATTCATAATTAACTAATATTATGAGTTACCGAAGAGTTCCGTTAATAATTTTTTGCGCAATAATTACGATAATTTAGCAGTTAAATTAGCTGTTATGAGATGACAGCAATTCCTCGGTAAGTTATTCAAGATTTTCATTTCACTGCACTAGTTACATCCTGTTTTCTAAGAACATTGAAAATTTACTCTATCATGGTTAATTGATTGCTAAATTTCTCTTCTTCTGGACCTTGGCCTACTTACACAAATGCATTTTGATAGAGTAATTGAAATATTCACATATCACAGTTGTCGAAATTAACTAAAATTAAATTTTATACATCAAAACAGTATACAATAGCATTGTGAAACTGTTCTTTCTCAAATCATTTAGACTGACTGAAATAATAAATTTCTTCGAAAATTAATGTATAAACTAGAAAACTTTGAAAAAAAATTATATTCTTCGCCAATTTCATTGATAATAGCATAATAATATCTTCCAAATCTCATCGATATACAGTAAATTACGATTTCAGATGCTCAATTGAATAAAATTCTCATCTGTCCTTTACTACAAAGGTAGAGATAAATAGTATTGTTATGCAATTCTTTGTAAAATGTAATGTAATTTAAATGTAAAATGTTAATTTGTTAATTTTTTTTGCATATCAAAATTTCTAATGTTATTATATTTTTCATGATAAATTTTAACTGAAATACCAGGGCATATCAACGATAATGTCGCATTTTGGGATGTATGTATATTGAATATTCAATGGGTGTCTTTTCTTCATATTTCCGTCTTTTGATACGTGCCTTGGAAAACAACTTTCCCCAACTCAGCATCTTTTTGTCTTCATATTATTATACTCTTTAATAGCTTTTTTGTTAATTGGAATAAACCAAAGACTCTACCAAATCAAAAACGTTCTCTAATTAAATCGTATATGGATAAATTGACAAGTTACTAAATCACAATAATTGAAGAAAAACGTTATTATGCAAACATAATACTTCGCTTGAACATTCCAGAAAACTCATATTGGACTTTGGAAAAGAGGAGCGTACGTTTTAACTCGTAATACATAATTAACGTCCAATACCAAGTAAAAGCAATAAACGCTTTTTGCATATTAATGTCCTCATGATAGAGGTGCAAATGGTAAAACTACTATTAATTTCATAAGAACCCAAAGAAGCTATGAAAATGCAAATCATATGGTAATTTTCTATTAATTTCTAATTATTCATTGAGCGAGATATCGATGAGAAAATCCGAGTCACATTTCTAAGGAAGGATTCTTATATTGTACAATAAATTCCTCAGTCAAGCGTCACATTAGCGCAACATTTAAATATCTGTTTGTTTTTATGTGACATACCAATCACTATTACACTGGTGAAGCTTTTTCGTAACGCAGAAAATATCTTGAATAACTCGTGTAACTCAGAGAGTGGAGTCTAAGAAATGAGCAAGAAAAGCTAGGATAAAATGGAATCGTGGTTCAACGAAAATGCATGTAGATAATATCCAATTACGATGGTTTGAGGAGTAATTCAGATGAAAACAATGCCAAAGATAAAAATCATTGGAAAATGGGAGGCAGTTAAATGGAAAGTAGAGTCATAAGATTCACAGTTTCTCGACCTCTTTGAGTAACATCAGGTTTTGCAGTAATCCGTTACAGTATCGAACTATTAATTTAATTGGCTTTGCAACTTGTAAACTTTGTTAATAATCCATATCAGTTTACGTATGGAGAGATTGAGACTCGATATATTTCAAAATGCCTTCGCTTGTAATGTCTTTGATTGTTTTTTGTTTATTTATTTATTTATGTACACGCTGCAATTTGTTATGAATAGCACGTGGCAACGGTCTAGGGGGATATAGTGAGATAACAATATTATCTGTCCGGCATCCTCAAGGGCGAGAGGGAAACCCATCCATAAACCTCCCGTGGACAGTTCAAATTTGAAAATACGATTTTAACATTTTTCGCGAGTATGAAAAAATAAAAGCCTCCCATCTTAATTGTCATTTCGGAAAAGATTAATTCAAAATTGAAAAGGTATATACATACCTACATTCGCTAAGATTTAAAATTCCAAATAAATTCTTTGTTAATATCTGAAGAGGAGGAAGGAAAAAGGAAAATGTAACTTCTCCGTTAAGTGCAAAAGAGACCATTACAAAATTCATTAAATTCAAATTGTGTAATTAGAGAAATCTGTTCAAGCATATATACTTCGTATCAATAAAGATCAAATACAGATTAATGCTTTCTTTCCATTGAGTATGTAATAGTTTGCCGTTAACTTACGATAACGAGTCAGTAGTTACGAATGTTGTATAAGGTTCTGAGTGTGAACTAACGTGTTAGTAAATACTTAAAAATATGTATGCTTACCATGTTCTCTTCGAGATATGGTAAATCTCCGGTGGAAAATTCACTTCCCATTTATAATCCTGACTGTTAATTAAACTGTTTTCTACCCGAAGATTTCTTCAGACAGAGGCAACCACTCCGGGGAGCAGTTCTTTATCAATAGGGCGCCAATGATTATTGGAGATAATGATAGTTCCAAAAATATAGATTGAAAATTAAGAACTTTCTTCAGTACATATTTGACGATGAGAAGAAGCTAAATTAAACTGTGCGTAGTGGTTTGTATAAGAAATTCTGAATCATTTCAAGAGCGACATCAATACATATCGAGTTTCAACTGCCTGTAAGGTAAGTCGATAAATGTTACATAATACAATACCTGTAAGAAAATTGTAATTAATGGAGATGAAATTAAAATCGTAATTATGTAGGATAAATGAACTAATTATCCTCACATTAAGCACACATATGAAGTAGGTAATGTTGATCGATGGTGATATAACTTTAAATACAATATGAGAATGATCAGACCAGAGTTATTCTTATTGCCAGGACCGGCAATCTAACAAGGAGGACCCGAGTAAACATTTGGCCATGGCCCTCAACTCCAATTATTGTTCCTGCGTAATACTTTATAAATGAAGCAAGATATTTAGCGTATTAATTATTTTAGGGAAATTTATACATTTACTTACGTTCTCTAAAAACCGGAAAGTTACCTTTTTAGAATGTGGCCCCCATAAATGGAGGATAAATTGATGCTAGGCATCTACAGAACCCGACGTCCCTGTACGAAGCTGCGATAAGAAAATACTTTGCTGGCCTAGTCATTATTATTTCCTTATATGAGAATAAGATAAGCAACTATGACTTTGATAAGAATGCGATTTCGGAAACAAGATGGGTAATGGAAGCTCCGGGGAAAATCCCGCCAAAAAGTTAGTATTCACTTGAAACTTTTATAAGCGTTATATTTACTTTGTTCATGAACATGTTATCAAGAGCCTCGGTAGCGCAGTAGGCAGCGCGTAAGTCTCATAATCTTAAGGTCGTGAGTTCGATCCTCACCCGGGGCATATTTTTTAAAACGGTAACATTTCTGCTTGCATACATTCTAATTACTTGCGATCTAAACTTTGACTTTTAGCCAACTCTTCTATAGTTGTCTATTTGAAAATGGTTAATGCACGCATATTTTAATCGATTTTTGAATCCGAATTCTTTTTCAACGCACAAGTCATGAAATGAATACAATTTGGTGCAAGACAATTGCAAAACCTTATGGAATTACGCTGTCTCTAACTGTTCCAACGCCTTGCGAAAGGGATGATCGACTTTACGTTACAATATCTTCCATCGAGGTCTGCACAGTATCCACTTAAATAAATTAAATTTATAGGTAAATTATCGTAGTCTTCGGCATAAAAATGCTACTAGCCTGATGCTTACATTTCGAGGCAATTTTAAGCTCATTTCAACGTTTGACGATTAGAACATTACGAAGTAGCATTAAAATATATTCCGATTTTTCAGTAAATATATTGATAGTATTGTAAATGTGACTCCACAATTTCAGCTTATAAGAAAGCACCTAAAATTCGAGTTAACTAAAGATTTAAAATCTCGAAACTTACTTAGAGTTTCAGAAATAGCTAAAATTCTTTTTATTCAAGGACTAATTTTAAGATTTTATCTAAATATCGACTTATCGAAAAACTATATTTTGAGGCTAGAAAACGTTCTAATTTAATTTAATTGTTTAACGTTCTAATATTATTCGAGGTTTCATAAGTGTACATGCGTATGTTTAATTGCGTGTTTTCATTTCCAGAAAATAATGAATGAAATTCTTTAATAATATAAGTTATCCATAGCACGCTTATGATATTGCATGTTACAGCATAGGTTATGAAGGAAGTCCCAGTTATATTGATTGCAGAGCTTGTCGTTTCACTCTTATTGCTTCCGTGTCAACTAGAATACGACCGCCAAACGTTTATAAGGAATCTCCGAGGTCCTATCTATAGCGTATTCCGGACTTGTTTCTTTCTTCCCAACACAAAGTTGAATCCACGCTGAATTAGAAAATATTCCTATAAATGCATTGTGTAATTACAAAATAATACCCGACCGAGGACGAAGAATATTTGTCAGTACATTTATCAAAAATACTGTTTAGAGATTCAAACATTATGGAAGTAGTTTACCATTACTTGCGATATTCTGCTACATTTCAAACGCAAATTCATTGATAGATTAAAACAAAACATTGAGGAGGGACGAATAGACTACCCTTTTACCATTCTGCGTTTTCAATTTAGTCTTTACAGTTTGATGGAAATATACTCCAATGTTTTCATACTTGCGAAAGAATTCTGGAGAACTAAAAATGTAGATAGATTCCTAAGCCGATAGATTTCATAGAACTTCTATGTATATTACCTGACCCAAAAGAAGCGGAACAAAGCGAATTATATTAAATTCTGTCAGATAATGAAATTTTAAGAAGCCCTTTTTCTGAGTAAAAAGTAGAAAATTGTAGGACTACCTGATTCTTATAAAAATGTAAGTAACTTTCTGATGGCAATCAATTTGCTAGATTATTACATTAGGAGCACAAAGAATAAGTATGATCCGAAATAGAATCAAACTGATATTGATGATTATATGAGATAAAAAATAAAAAATTGAATTTCCTGAGATTACCACTATAAAAATAGAATTATCAGAAGGGTGAATTCATTTCAATCAAAATGTAGATATGAGGAAATGGAACGGATTTTGCTTACATATGTCTCATAATGCACATTTTAAATGCATAAAACAAGATAACACCTTTAAGTACACCCTGCATTTCTAATAGAAAGGTTTGTTATTCATAAATGATGATTCGTTAGAAAATATTACACCTTGGAACTACTGTGCATTTATAACCCAACAATTATTCCTTTTTGTATTAGAAGCTAGCCAAATATTATTCTTTGGTCGATTATTGACAAGAAGCATGCAATGCAATGCAATGCAAGAAGAGCATCTTTTAATATATTCAAGAGCAATTTAAAGTTTAAATATGCAGTATTTACACCATGTCTGGTGCTAGGGGAAAATACCTATGTAAGGCTAAATCATCGAAAAGTATTCACGAAAGAAGAATGTAACCCGTAAACATTCGTTTCAGCACATTCCTCAACGGAGAGGGTTAAATTCTTAAATAATATTTACGCTAACAAGAGTATGCAAGGGTTTGATATTATCGAAAGCGATAAGTTTTCAATCTTCAATTCACATGAAGATGTAGAAAATTCTTCGCTCTGCCATTAATCGGACTTGGAATATTACCTACCTGATACTGACCAAGTAACTATATAAATTTCTGATGTTAAAGCCTAAACTACAACTACAAGTATTGATGAAGTAGATAGAGTGAATAATATCTTACCTCATTCTTGCGTTAAATATAGGTAATTTTGTTTACAATCAATCGAAATTACAAGGCAATCATTTACACGTGGAAAGTTTGATGGCGCGCTCTGAATATTTAGCACGATTAAATGTAACAAGGTGCGAAAGCTGTGTTTTTTAGCAAATAATTCCGCAAACATACTTGGGGAACACACGTACGTGATATTTTGAAGCACGCGTTTTTGTTTGAACGCTCAGTAAATGTTTTTAATGTCTTCAGATAAAAAGTTTTAAACCTTCGTCGAAGAGCATTCGCAACAGCAGTATTACGTTTGACGTAAATATCTAAGGAAAAACCGTTTCATAACGAGCTACGTAGTTGGGTTATGATTGAAAATAACATGTCCCGGTAAATGCATTCAAGGTGATTTTCAAATTAAGAGAATTAAAAAGGAGGGTAAAATGTGAGAATATTTTACAAATAGATTCCATTCGGTAAATTAATAATTATACAAATCATAAAACAAGTCAAAGCTCCTCACCGAAAATCTTTTTTGTAACTTGTCGTTTTAAATACTTCATGGAGAAATTCGCGAATTTCTTTTTTAAATCATTTGATACAATTGAAGTTTATTTTGCTGCAACAAATGATCTAACGAGCATGTAACTAAACGATAACCTCGGGTTAAACAACTCATCATTTATTGAAGCCCCGTTTTCCTGTATAACGGATACTAAATAATCATACTTATAAGAGTCCTTTTAAATCAAATTTAGGTCGGAGAATGCTTTGCCTTGTCACTCTGACCTTCATTGATCAGTATACAAGGGACAAATTCCATCATTTAATCGCTAGAATATATTTATCTCAATTACTTACTATGACGTCGTATTGATAATAATACCTATTGATGATAGCTTCCGCAGATAAAACAGGGCATAAATAACAAAGAAAAGAGCATTGGACAATTGCAAAGAGCCTTTATGAAAAACGCGGATGGAAGTGCTGAGTCATTGACAGGTGAAGGAGGATGCTTCTTTCTCTCTGGGACTATGGAGAGGCACACTTACATGAAGGAGGCAGCGTTCTAATTCGGATGTGAATAAGCAAAGTACTTACAATCCAAGATATCCTCATTACACACTAGACCTCGAATAGGAAGTCGGAAGGCGCTTCATTGAAAAATCATACGAGTGCAGAGAATGCAGATGGGGCAATCAGGGTCAACGCCACCTTATTAATTTCACATCACAGAATCATACGTAAAAGTCACCAGTTATATGAAATAGATAATGAAACACAAAGGTTGAGTTAATTCGTGGTATTCACTGTGAAGTTAGAACAAAAATTCTGTATTAAATTTTAACCTAAGAATCAATGTCAAATGCAAAGAAGACAAAACATATAGTTTACTGCAAATTTAAAAGACCAAACTAAAACACGATCAGTAACAAAGTGACACCCTTATCATCAGGCACGGATAATGCAAGTGAAATTGAATCTCGAAAAAGTCGTGTTTTCCTTTGGTTTATTAAATTGGTGAGATAATACGCTTTGTGTTCCTTTGTATTTAAGTTCCACCAAAGGTCAACAGAAAGCTTTCAATTTATTCTAAGAATGAAGTCGATATTAACTGCAAATTTTACCCCAAGTTATGCCTGTGGAAGTTATATTTATAAGAAATGTTTATAACAATATTTACTATTGAAAAGAACTATCAATATTCAATGTTTGTTTGGCATTTCCTCAAAACATGTGGACAGCGCGTTCGCCTTTGGTGAAAGCGGTACCGGGTTCGATTCCCGGTGGGAGCCAATGTGCGAAATGACCTAAGCTGTCGAAGCACTTTTAACAATACTACCCCCCATTTCCTCAAAATTTCTGAGGACGGTACAAAAGTAAACAAAAGGTTTTAACGCGTCTCGCCGTCTAAAGGTTCCCGCTGGGAAAATAGCAGCTAATCCACCGAAAACGTTTTAAAGCAAACCGGCAGCAAAATTCCTCAAACCTCACCAAGCATTCAAAGCATGAATCAACAGCAATTAGAAAGTACTGTTCCGCGAAAACCTCAACCGAGGGAGATCTCATCACCAACGCAATTTCACAACACTAACGCAATTTGACTAGAGCGAAATTCCGCAGAGTATGCAGTTCACGTAGGGGTAGACCTCGCAAACGAGCATCCGATAAGTCTCGAAACAAATAAGGATCTTTACCGCCTCCGATTCGAGCGGCCCCCAGGTTTTCCGGGCCCTCCCCCATTCCCGGTGGCTAACGGAATCTGCAAAGCGGAGGAACCAAGTGTAACGCTCTTGATAATAAGCGAATCCGCATCGCAAATCTCCGGTATTCCTCCTTCGAACACCATATATGAGGAAACCGGAAGATGCCGGTTCCCTTCGCTCACCTCTGGTGGGAGCGACGTCCTACGGCCGAGCAGCTGATAGTTGCGGACAAGGAAGAGACTTCGGCCGGCCGTCCGGAAGATGTAGCTACAGCCGGCCAACGCGCACCGCGACCACCACAGACTGAAGCGTGTTCGGTCATAGCGCTACGAAGAAGGAAAGGGAGGGGAAGGGGAAGGGGACCGCCCGAAGCACGCAAGGACTCGAAGGCGTCGGAAGGACGTTCGCCGGAGGGACGATTCCCTCGTCGGAAGAGTTTTGCCCTCCGCTGCCCTGAAAGAATATACTTCCGGTAATTAGGATCCGCGCTGCACTGCGGAGACAGAAGCGATCAAAGGACAGCGCAGCCCGAGGATATCCAGGTAAAATCGAGTGCAAGGGCGCCTCGGAAGGAAGTTGCGATGGAAGATGGTTAGGTGCAGCAAACGCTCTGCGTTCCCCACAATCTACGCTGGTTTTCTGGGGCGGAAAAGGCGAATTTGCCTGAGGTTCTTTGCAAGGCAGTCGTAGTATATGATCGACTGATTTATAAGTAGCGGTGAAACCCACGCAGAATTACAAAAAATTGATCTCCTGCTAAGAATCAGAAAGGTCGTACACTAGTTGGCGATGAAGGAGGTTGATTTCTATAGCAAATCAACCAATGGCATATCCTACAAGCAAACGTATTCTAAATTTCCTATTTACTTATTAATTACAATATTATATTTCGGTAAGTAATCATATAAAAACTTTTGAGGCTTGTAAATAATAAATATCCCTTCCTTGATGAATTCGTTGGCACGTTTCTACTAAATGTCAAATATACAGTAAAGTAAAATAATACATTAACAGGACAAAAGCACACAATAACGTAAGCCATTGTTTATAAGAAGTTTCGAGGTACCATACATTCAGATTTAATGAACCCTATCAGCCCTTAGCATAAAAAATATGCTATAAACGACCAAAAATAATAAAGGTGATAAACATTTAACTATTAAAACCTCACCACCTGCTTGGACGATGTTTTAATATTTTACAGCTCATTTTTTTGGGTTCGTAAGAAAAGAAGAACAGGCACAACATAGTACCCAATTACGAGTACTCCACCCCATTCTTTCTCCTTGTGCTTCGCGGTTTACCCAGCCTCCCGAAAGGCGATATAAACTTTGGGAAATTACTGATAAGAACTAAACCAGATCAATGAGAAACCGTTTCATAATTTTTGAACTAGGTATGGTAAGTTCGTCTCGTACACTTGCGGATGAAACTATGCATTTATATATTAACTTTTGAGATAATTTAATGAAGGGAAAACATAAACCCAGACGGCATAAAAGAAGTGCCCTCATAATGGCAATGAGTGTTACCATGTATGAGGCTCTCGATTCCATGGAAAACTTCTATAAAAGAATTTTATAGTATTCGCGACAGATCGTATTTCTTCAGACATCAAGAATGTTATTCTATGTTTAAGATATGCGTAAAATTACGTAGAATAACATTATCGGAAAACCTTGAATGATACGGAAATTTTTATTCGATTTGGAACGCAAAAAGGGTGTTGTTATCGAAAACATCTTAAGATTCCTTTACACCAATGATAAAAAAGTTTCCTTTCCTAAACATTTTCCCTACTAACCTTTATTACATTGTTAGCATAGCATATACTTAATATGCTACAGATAAAAAAATTCTATTACCACGTTTTCCAACTTCTAGCGTACATTAGCCATCAGTAAAGATCAATAATTAGAGAGCAGAATTGATCTATAGCCTTTACTTCAACGAGCTGAAATGTTTTCATAATTGCTTGAATGTCAAAATTTTTGCATTTCCTGCTCGCAAAAGTCATGAAATTCGTTTTTACAGAAGAAGATCATCTAACAATAAGTTTGAAAACATAAACTATACCTATGCAGTTTCGACTAATAGCTCGCCGTAATTATCATCTAATTGTTTAAAAATCTTATCTAGTTGATCTTCCACTGGCTACTTAAAAGGGCCGAAATAATACGTAATCGGAAAATTTTTCTCATTGGGTGTTGGAGATTTCAACGCCCACCGAAAAAGTAAACCAACCTCGAGGAAATAGAACGTAACATGCGTCCCTAAGAATCAGAAACTTCTTTTCGGCTAGAGGACGCATTTTTGGTTGATCTCGAGACTGATTTTAGAAAACTATATAACTATATTATAAAACTATATAACTATATAATATAACTATACTAACTAGATGTATAAGCATAACTAATATAAATAGAAAGATTTGGGTGAGGCTATTTCTTTATTTTATCGCATAATTATTTTCTGCTTAAGAGCCTATGAAATAATCCCATTTACTCCAAACTGGTTAATTACCTGTCTAAAAATCGAAAATGTTACGAAGTCACGATTTCTACGCCCGTTTGTTTTTTATCGCAAAAGCCAGAATAGAAGGTGAAACCTTTCCTTAAGCATAGTCTTGAACTACTTTCTAATATCAGGCATTTTCAACTTCAAAATGTCTCAGCTATTGAATTATCGGCATACTATAACCAATCGCAATAACTTCTAAAGCATGCCTCTTTCCAACTCCCCACTACCGCCGCAGATTTACTGAGATAGTCGACCAACATTGATTAGCTAATATAGCATAAATACTTCTCTCGAGAAAATGACATAAAATACCAATATTTAAATATGAATGCCAAAACACGATTAGGCTCTAATAGTTAAGTGATTGTCACTTAATCTATGATCACCAAATCTCCTTATGAGAAAGAAACCAAGAGCTTTGTAGCTTGTTTAAAATAAAAAAACAATTAGTCATAGATATAATTTGATGCATAAGAGATAGTAGTGATAACGAAAATGTGTATCAACTACTAAAGTAAATTACCGTATTTAACGGCGTATAACACGCGCTTTTTTCCGTAAGTTTAGGCCTGTAATTCATCTTGCGTCTTATATGCGTATATTACATTCTATTTACATTAAAGTGATTGAATTAAATAAATTAAATTCGATGTAATTTAATTATTTTAATTATGAATTAATTTTTATTTATTTTATTAATTATTTGATTTATTTGATTGAAAATCGAACTGGTCTTATTAATTTTTAATTCAGTTTCAAACGTATCTTTTTAGGTATTTACAGCATTTTATTTAGAAAAAATCTGATGTGGCCAACACATAACTTTCTCCATATTTATTGAAAACAGAAGCCTATGCCGTTAATATATAAATAACTCCAAAAGAATGAGTGTTACAGGAACATTTTTCATACAAAGGTTGTAGTAAAATATAGTATCTATAACTTTGATACATAACTGTACATACCTATATTGCATTTGACAGAGATATGTATGAAAAACTTCCAACTCTGGATAAAAAGCAACTTCCGGTTAGCCATTATTATTATAACACTCAAATTTGCACTAATCTTTCAAACATCGCATTCTTTCCCGAATATATACATTAGATTATTGTAATGATTAAATAACTAATAATTCACAGAAAAACAGGTATAGAGAAGCAAACATCTGAAATCATGTTTTTTATAAAAAAGATTTTCCCTATACTAATCTCCTCTTACCAGTCGAATTGTAATAATGGAGTAGCTTTTATAGTAGTTTGAAGCTGCTCTGCATTGAGTCCTGACCATCTCAAATCTTTTATTTTAAATTTTAATTTCTGATTAAAATTTATTTTCTAAAATCAGGGTGCCTATTATACGCTAATAAATATGGTAATTAGATGCATAAGTGATGGTTGTGATAATTAAAATGTTCATCAACTATAGAAATAAATTACCAAACTGTTGTATAAACCTTTGTATCTCAACTCTGTATCATTGCAGTTTCCTATTAACATTCTTTTACGTTATTCTGTTGAGCGATAAATATAGATTATTTGCACCTAAGTTACATCAATTACTTTATAGAGCATTATTTTCAAAAGTTAATTTCCATTTCAATCTGTGTTTTAACATGAATTTATATTTAACTTTAAAATTTTTCCTTCATGTAATGTACTTTTGGATTCCTCTAATCAAATTGAATAAATTCCATTTTGAAGATTAAATTTAAATTAGGACATTTTTTCAGTGAGAGATGATATGGAAGTAAGAATGGACATACAGTTGAGGATAAAAAAGTTATGCATTGATAAGTTTCACTCCAAAATTGAAGCTAGCAAGATTCTGACGAAACTTTCAATGCTATTCATTCCTAGATTTAGCCCTCCATAATTTTGTTATATTTGGAAGGCACCTCGCATTATATATTATACCTTCTGCATTGAGTATTCTTGCTAGTGTTAGTTGAAATAAGTATATTTGAGATGAAAGTAATAAATTTTGCCTGAAAATTACACTTTTAAAGATACAAAAATGTCTGGTAAACACACAAATCATTGATAAGGATAAATTTAGACAAGGCAAGAAGTAATAATGTCTTCCATTACTTAGGTACATACCTAACAAAGGTTTTGACCACTTCAGCCATTAGAACTGGATTCTCCTTTTCACACTCTAAGACATTTCTTCATTCCCCTTTATTGATGCCTGTGTTTGCCCCCTCACTTAACTAGTAGAAATTGGAACGTTTGGGTATATCAACTTCTAAGAATTCAGAAATAAGGTTGTGAGGTAATAAAAGAGGTTGAAAAATAAGATTGAAACCTTAAACAGAAAATTTCCTCAACAGGAAGTTACAAATGGATAACATGATTGAGTATGACCTTTCAATGGAGCATAGATCAAAGATGAAGAGAGAAATTTACCTGTATTAATTATTCACATGGAAAATTAATTATTTTTAAATTTCAAAATATTTAAACCTCTCTTCATTGTGTACTTTCACCTCATAACCTTCTGTAAAATCGTTTCTAAAGAATCTATCCCCCTTTTACCCACATAAAATTGGTTTTAGTATTCACATATTCACGGCATTCAGAGGAACGCATCTGTTTGGAATAGCAGGCTTTTCCTTATAATATGAACATAAATAGATCTACTTCTTGAATACTACTCTATGAAATAAATTTACATGAACAATTTTGCAATAATTTTAATTTTCCTTTAGTTTTTATTATAAATCCTTCTCTGTTTAATACAACTCTTTAACAAAAAATACACATTCTATTTAACTTTTTATCGTATTATGACGGAGGCTAACATGTATTGAAATAGCCTGGATTTTTTTAATACTTAAATTTATATGTTCAAAAAATGTTCTCAAGCCTAATGTGATGTAGCCTTGTTATAATTTGACTATTTTCTGATCGTCCTGATTCCTCTGATTCACTGTTTACTTTAAACATTCTATTGTAATCCAAATGCAGATCCTTCTTTACTTTTCGTGAATTTCCCTTTTATTTAGAATTGATTGTTAATCGCTTGACATCTTATTGCTTATTTTCTATTTTCATTTCCTAAAGCCTTGATTTTACTCCTTAGGACTAAATGCATCTTTCAAATCTTTGTCCTTTTTATTTCTGAAAATGTATTATTTAATTTATTGGTTGTTTTAATTTTTACAAGCTGCAATCATTCCTAATTCACATCTTATTATATTTCTTTGATTGACAGCCTTTATCGATAACTGTTTAGTATACTTAATCTGTTAATTTTCTCTGCTTGTAAAATAATAATAATAATTATTATTATTAATTGGTACTTCAAAATTAAGTATCAATAATTCTTTCAAAAATAATATTTAGAAACATTTTGAAATAATTTCTTAAGTTGAATTACATATTGAAAACTTAGAATTAAGTGCCTCGTGCAACTCTAGTTGCATCAAAATTTAGAAGCTTATGTTACTGCTCTCTCATTAATAGGAAGGAGCATATTCTTACATCAGCTGTTTCCAATGATGACCATGCTCATGCCTCATTTCATTTTGTAATTGTGTCATTAATTCAAAGCTTTTACATAGCAATTCCAGAGATACAAGCCATATTGTAATTTATAAAATTGATACATTATCAATTCGGCTGTAAGATATCACTGATCCAGAAATTAATTTTGAACTGAACTTTTAACATGTAAAAAAATAATTATAACAAAGCTCTATAAGAAAATTATTCTGCACCATAATAATTCCATATGATTATATATTTATTTAGCAGATGGTATGTCTGGCATAGTCTTAAAATAAATACTTGTTGTAAGTTACTGCTTACATACCCTCATAAATGGGATGTCCTTCATTGGTCTTTTTTGTAGGATAAAGAAACATTTATCCTTCATCTAATTTTGTCTGTCCTGTTAATGCTCTGATAACAAGAAAGCTTCTGAGGTATGAGTGAGACTGAATAATGGTATAGATTAATGTCTCTCCCAACGAAATGCTATGAAAAGTGTTACTCATAGAATCCTTGAGCTTCATTTCCCTGGGCATAGGTATTCTGAAAATATTGCAACTAGGAATTTGAGTAGTGCTTAACATAGTAAGATGACAACATCAAACTTGAATTTGTACTTGAAAGTAGAAATATCAAGTAATATATTTCCTGTTGTTTTGCATATTGAAGTAAATGAGTTATTCTCTTGTGGGTCTTCTCAATGAAGTTTATACTTCACAACTCTATTATCCTTCAAAAGTTTTGTTCTATATCTTCACCGTTGTCAGTCTTTCAGAGTAGTATGTGCTTTTCTCCACGTTTTTGAGAGTTATAAATAAACTCTTCAATTATACTTTAACTCAATTTCATCAACTCATTGGCTTACGTCTTGTTTTTAATGAAGGCAGTAATCTCAATGAAAAAATTATGTATGTATTCCTTAAAGTTTCTAACCACCATATAGTTACAGATATTTGCTAATTTGCTATAGTTTATAACCTATTGGGAAAATCTTCAAATACCAATGTGTCGTCCATAAAAACAAATTTATTTCTAGTATTTTTGAAATAACATACCTAAAAGAAGTAATAAATAAATCAATTAAAAGCATGTATGTCCTATGTGCTACCACCCATTTCTTGGGTCATATTATTATATCATACTCATTATTTGGGCTGTTAAGATTTCTCAGTGTGAGAAAGAAAAATTAAAATTATATTAATGAAATGTCATGGAAGGGGTACAAAAATGAGCCACTTAAGTTTTCAGCATTAAATTAGGCTAAGCCAATTAAATTGTTTTAAAACAATGATAACTAATTTCCTATTTAATTTACAGTGTCTTGAAGAAGGTAATAGAAAAAAAACCTCTCATCTCGTGAATCAAAATACATCATCTGTAGCTTTATTATTTGAACATAGAGAGAAATATAAAGAGTTGGCAATATACATTAAAAAGTTAATCAGTATACAAATACTCATATGAGGTGCTTGCAATACAATAATCACAGAATGAAACAAGAAACCAAAATAAATTATGCAATAAGAAAGTTACGGCAAATCTGGATTAGTAATTAGCGACTGATATTCAAAGGTACTTACTGAAACATACTATTTTTGTAATGCCATATAAGTGTACAAAAGATAGGGAATGAAGTGCAATAGTTTATGCAGCATCCATAACATTTACTGAATTATAACATTTTTTCATAAGCTTTTTCGGGATTCAATCTCTAATTAAACTATTTGGAATAATAAAATTTATTACTTTTAATTAACGGTCACATATTTTTAGCAAACTGGTAGGAGCCAAGTGAACTGTGATGTAAGAAAGATCAACCACTTTTTATCGAAAGTATTTTCACATACCATTTCCGATCTCTTCCTGTATTTCCTAGTCACATAATTCCGTTTCTTCGAGAAATAGGGTTGAGTCTTTTTATTCTGGAATCACATTCTTCCATGCGAAATCCTTGGACACGAATAAAATCCTGGTACAGTTGTTTTTAATTTCACGTAAGCTGTTTAAGTACTCAAATACTTCGCATTGGCAAGATATACTTAGTGGAATAAGGCGGCTCATAGGTAGTATCAGATTCATTTATTTAAGCAGGGTATGCAAATTGTACAATTTATATAAATAGTGACTCACAATGAATATAAGATTAAAAAGTATTCAACAAAAATTCAAAGATTGCTTCGCAGTTGCTATTCAAACTGATAACGTTGATAGACATGGTACTTGCTTAAACAGGATTACAATTTAGAGACACAGTAGTATCCCTCATAATTTAGGATAACCATTTGCTCTGCTTACCAAGTAAGTGCAACAAAGACCAGCAATCGCAGTCCGCTACCTACAACAGTTCTTAACAAACCTTTACGAGACGGAAGAAACAACCACATAATTAGTTGGAAAGCAAAGTGTTTCAAATGGCACAGTATTTAAGAACAATTCGAAGACTTCTTGAGAGGTTAATATACAAACAAAAAATGGTGCAGCACTTTGGAGAGGTTTAAAACATATCGGAGAAATTTTTTGTTTTACTTAAAAACGGGCTGCGATAAAGAACGGAAATAGTTGAACTTCAATGAAGTTGAACCGTGCTCGGAAGGCTGTATAAGATGTAAGAGTCTTCTCGATCTTAATATCTGCAACGGAATAATATCAAACTGGAGACCAATCTATCTCGTAATTCCATCTCCCTTACGGTATTTACCAGGTATTAACACTCTTAAAACGCCATGACAGTATCGATCGACTATGACTGAAAGTCGACTTCGAACTATCGATCCCTGAGTCTACGGTTTTTGAATGAGGGCGGCTGAAAAACTTTTCCTATTTTCTTCTTCTTCAGTGTTCATTTTATCGATTGATTTTCAGGAACTCGCCGTTCTTCTCGTTCTACTCGTACTCGCCTTCCTCTTCATTTCCGCGTAGTTTTTACGATATCCTTGCCAAGGATGATGGTATAATTCGACAACACATATACTTCTGATTAAAACTTCAATGAGGTAATTAGGTAACTATTGAATATTTTCCTATACAATTATGAATTCTTTAAGACTTGGATTAAGAGGCTGAGACATTTTTATTATCTAAGTTGAAAAGTCCATGCTTTATCATTTTCATCTAAAAAACAATGTTTCCATTTTTATTTTGTGAGAGTAAGAGAGAGAGCGCCAGAATAAGCAGTGCCTGGTTAGGGGGTGGTTCGTAGAAAATAAAGGACCACGCACTGTCCTATGTCAGCTTTCAGTAGAATTAGGTTACTATTGGTCACAAAGCGCTTCGTTTTTTATTCCAAAAGGGAAGTGTGGCTTCAAGTGGATTATTTTTAGAAGAATTATGAAGGAAAGAAATACGGGAATTGACACTCTTACGGTAACATTCCGTCATGTATGTTTCACTCATGAAATTACTCTGTTAAGGGCTACTCCAAAATCCGCTACGAGGTTTTTAACTGTCGAAGAACTGAGAGATTGGGAGGCGCGAACTTTAAACCGAAATTGAGGATGTCCTTGGCGTATTTGCAAAGCACAGTCACCCAGTATAAAGCTGTAATACCAGGGATGGAGTGGAGAAAATATTTTTATTTTTGAACTGACCTCGAATACAAAAGGGATAAAGCAAAGGAATTCCGATTTGCTCCCATCGCGCAGCTCGTAATCTCTTAGTTTTAATTAGCCACGAATTTAGCACATAACGACCAGGTCTAACGTAGAGTCAGAGTCTCCAATAACCTGGTTGCCCCTCCTACTCACTTTTCCCTTTTTCGTAGAATGTATAAGCAATGAGCAGTTTGCCCCTAAAAACAGAGTGCATGTGATTGTAGCCCTAGTCACGCGAAATTGTCTGCATCCATCGCCGGATCTCTGCCGCCTTCGCTCTTTTGACTTGCAGCTCTCTTTTTCCGCCGGTCGTCCTTAAAGGTAAATAAAGCTCTTTCGTTTTCAAAAACCTCTAATCTTTATTCGCTCGAGAAACCCTGACACTTGGCAAGAACTCCCTTTTTTTATCACTTAACCCCGGACTTTCTAGGAGTGCGGTAACAACTTTTACACTAGGAGTGACCACACAACTTTAAAATGCCAAATAACGTTTAACCCCCGAACGGAACGGAAGAAGTTTATTTCTTGTGGGAAGCAGGAAATAAACATCGATAAGCTTGCAAATAACAAGGAGTTACAGCTGGAACTTAGAAATAAATTCTCAGCCCTTCATGAGAAAGAACTCGGAGCCAAAGTAATGGAAGTCGCAAAAACCCAGCGAATGATGAAATGACGGAAGGAACTGAAGATTTGAGACATTCCAAGGGATAATATTGAATATACTCAGAATTAAGGTTGAGAAGGAAGTTCGAAAAGGTGACAGTCTATCTCCCATCTTATTCCCAGCAGTTTTTATACCCATTAATTAATGGATGTAGGAACTCATTAAAAAATACATTTTTCATGGTACCCCTATAGGGGTATATTTAAATACCATATACTTAAATACCGACTAATATATATATGCGTGCAAGTTGCAACGTTATGACAACAAGCAGGCATCGTTGTGACAACTTTGTGGCAACTTTGTGACAACGTTGTGACAACGAGCAAGCAACATTTTCCTTTTGGACGTTCATTACATCGACTATGTTATAAAAATGTCAGTTAAAACTTCATGTAGCATCGTTGAATAAATTTTTTCTGCAACATGAAAAATGAATGTTGCAGTATAACGTTGATGCAGCGTTGTCACAACCTTAACTTTGCAATATACCATTTAGATTGATGCAACAACGTTGATGCAACGTTGTGACAACATTCTCTACTACTGGGGTAAGTCCTTCATAATAGATGTCCTAGGTATAACAACGCCATAGAGGTAATAGTTGAAAAGGATGGGAGATCTCTTATGATGGAAAGAGATAACATTGCATCTTTGGATATTTAAGGACATTACATTTTGAACACACCAATCAGATATTTTTAACAGACAATCATTAAGTTCCTGGCATTCAATTGAGTTACGCACTACATTAAATATTTTAATATCATCTGCATACATTAAATGTAAAATGGGAGATATAACATAGCTTATGTCATTAATGAAGATCAAAAAAAGAACTGGCCCAAGTTGAAAGCCTTGCGGTACTCCTGAGAACACATCAAATACACGTGAGGCAGCAGATTTAAGTTTGACTAGTTGTTTGCAACCCGTTAAGTAGCTATGTAGCCATCTCCACATAATACCAAGCAAGTTCAATTTATGTATCAAGATTCACCTTATCAAATGCTTTTGAAAAATCGGTATATATTGCATCAATTTGGTAACTATCACCTAAAGCTTCAATAATGTAATTAGTGAACATTAACAAATTTGTTTGAGTTGACATACCTTGCCTGAAGCCATGCTGCTCAGGGACTAAAACGTTTTTTAACAATGGTGCCAGTTTGTCAACAACTATACATTCCATCAGTTTGGCTATAACAGACTAAATAGTTACTGGACGATAGTTAGAAATATCACATTTATCATTAGACTTATGAATAGGAACTATATAACTAGTTTTCAAGATATCAGGGAAAGATCCATCTCTGAAAGACATATTAAAGAAAACATATAGGGGATATGACAAAGCAGAATGACAATTTTTTAATAATGAGGAGGGAACACTGTCAGGTCCACAACCTTGACCAGCATCAAGCCCTTTCTATTTACCAATTATTTCATTGAGAGTCACTGTGGAAAAGTTAATTTCATAGGAAATTACAATGTGGTAGAACGTTAAGGTGGTCGCTGGCATAAACACCAGAAAAATGATTAGCAAATAGTTCTGCGATTGACTCATAGTTTTCGCCAACTGTATCATTTAGGAACATCCTTTTTGGTAAAGAATTATCCTTGTGTAAAGAGTTTACATGCTTCCAAAAAGGTTTACTGTTATTTGATAAGTCAGAGGAGAGATTATTCATAAACAATCGATAACATTCCTTTGTCATTTTCTTACATTTTGCTCTATGCTCTGAGAAAACAGTATAATCAATGACTGATTCAGTGGTCTTATAAATACAATGAAATGTTTTCTTAAGTTTAATATGTGATTTAAGTTCGTCTGAGTACCATTTTGGATAGTGAGAATAACCAAAATGTACTTTGGGGGTAAACATTTCAATATCACTATACATAATTGCATAAAAAATTAAAAATGCATCATTTACTGAGTTATTACACAACACAGATGGCCAATTAATGTTTTGAAGGAACACACTGACAGAAGCATAATCACATTTTGAGAAGTCAAATCCAAGATTACATTTCTCAGCGAGATATAATCCTGACTAGACTCTCTTTTATAAATTTTCATGTTACTACCAACTTCAACCACAACAGCAATATCCTTTCCATCTTATAATAGAACTATTCATCATATTTTCTAATGTGATCAGATTCATAAATTGGGACTTTGATCTGATTTATTACATAACGCTTATTCCTCTATAACTAAAATATAAAATGTAATTCAAAAGCATTAAATAATTAGATATTGTTTACATTTTAATTTACTCTCTTATTAGTATTATTTATCTTTCTTTTTATTCTTCTCAGTTCTTCCTCAAAGGCATGTATCTCCATTATCTATTCAGAATATGGCCCTAGGGGCCATATTCTGTATCTCATTTCCCGTCGGTACGGTAGCCAAGCAGTCGGTTGGGATCGCAAACCGACTCCGCGAGGTCTCGATGCTATTCTGGAAGCTCCTGCGTCGGTACGACGGCTAGCCATCGTCGGTAGAATCCGGAGAATTCTACCGATAATGAAAAGGAGTCGGTAGCGATAGGAGTCAGTCGGTTAGCAGACGAACTGTGGCAAGTGTGTGCATATTTAACAATATCATCAAGGCAAATGAGTTAATTGAATGCCCGTAATTAGCAGAATGTAAAATAAAGCCGCAATAAGACATGCGATCGCATAAAATGAATGCGATTCTCGCTTTTAGATGCAAAATGATGTACGCCATAGCACGTATGTACTACGTTTCTTGGAGCGTGCATCTGTGCAAGGACGTGGAATAAAATAAACGTTTTAATCTTTTAATAATAAATGTAAATAACCATCAATAATTCATTAGGTAAAGTGTTGGGGAACGCTTAACATCCGTAACATATGTTACTGTTTCCCCGTGCGAGACTCGACTATGGATAAATAATGACCCCGCTTGAAGAAAACTATGAATAATAGAGAAATAGATTAAACCTAGTCATAGGATTTCATGCGATCGAATTTTCTAATTTTCAAACGTATAATGATTAACTTTTAGTTGACGTGGATGGTATAATTTTTGTTCATTTTAAAACACAATTTGGTAATTTTCTAGTAGCAGACGAAAAACGTCGAAAATTTGTCGTTTTTGGATAGAATTTTCTCCGAAATGGGAGCACTTAGAGTGGATTGCTTCTCATATATATAACCTGCAATCCTTCCTCTATAATATGGTGTAAGAATGGTATGTGAATCTTCAGTAGTAAAGGAGATATAGAATTTCTCCCAAACACCGTGAAACTAGAAAATTACCCACAATTTTACCATTAGATTCCATTAAAATCATATATTTCAGCAATATATGAAAGGCCAAGATAATTGAATAATATTTGTAGTGTGTATAGTTAATCCAGGCGAAACTAATTACATGTATTAATTACGTACAAGGAAGTGCTACAGTCGAAAGTTGCAGTACTTTGGTTCAAAAGGAGACGAGAGGATTTTGCTTTTGTAGCAAATATAAAAAAGAAAAGATACCTATCCGTTTATACGAATCGAGGTCTTACTAGCTGACCAATAGTAAACTGATTTGAAGACAGCAACAGTTCCAACAAGAACTTTATGAAGCACCTGAGGAATTCGTGGAAATCTAACCTCCAAGAAATCAGTCAGTGAGTGTATCGAAGGTACTATGAAAATCACGCACCGACTTCCAGTCAATAAAATTACGAAATTTAGGGATTCACTGTAGGGCTGATAGTATATTAGATATCGATATTTTATTACCATAAGTATCCTTGTGCTCGAATTTGGGCACTGGAAAATCTTCTGCTATCAATTTATGTTAAATTCAAACATCAACCATTTAAGACCATACAAACCAACTAATGCAATTATAAATATCTTCCCTGTAAAATTTCTTTCAAAACTTTGGTAAGAAATCAACAAATGACAACAACAAATCTTAGTTACCTAAAATTTCATACATATCATCGACATTACATCTGCTTTTGCACGCCTTGTTTCATTCTTCATTTGTCTACTCGTTTGCCCTCTCATTGGTTGAGATGAAGCACGTGACCGTCACTTTCGGAAATGCTTGGATGTTTCCCCTTAAAGTGGGTGGGGGCAGTCGGTTTGGTAGTTTTCTGCCCGACGATGCTACGGAATAGGATTTAGAGGCCGAGTCCGCCGAGTCGGTGAGAGATCACGGTTTCCTCTCCAGTCGGTTGGATTTGAAATCGAACCAACTGCTTCCAAACCGACGAGTTACATAATATGGCCCCTGTTACGTGTCTTTCTCAATAAACTTAAAAAAGTCAGTGGTAAATAAATTTACTGTCTGTGGTATTAATAGTTTTCTTTAGTTACCTTATGTCCTTTGTGTGTCTGTTTTTATCTTTCATAAATAGTGCATGCCTGTACACAAATTAAACATGGTTGAAGATTTCATGTAAGAAAAGATTTTGATTGTTACCTGATATTTCCTCAGAATTGTGATTTACATTTAAATACTCACATTATGAATGATTTTATTCTCTGAATAACAACCATCGATGAGGAAATGCCATAGGTTTATCATAAAGTTCTTATTAATCTTAAAAGTCTCTCTGACATTCGATAGAAATCGATAGTTGCGATGATCGAGCCATCGATAGTCAAAGTTCCAAACTGCTGATTCCGCTGATTCGAACAGAGCTAAACAGAGCCATGTGTTAATAATGTTGCTTATATTGATAATAAGTTTTATTGGTTACTGTAGTTTCTTTTATGTCACAATAATTATTACTACAAACTATCAAAGTATATTATTTTCTAATAAAGGGTATTTTTTCCGTTAGAATTACGCGGAAAATTATTTTGGTGGTGAGAAGTATTAATTTCGTCTCTTCCTCCTACAAAGTTTACAAATTCTACTGCAAATGGGGATGATAGCCTTGATAGAAGTGAAAATATCAATATTTCTACAGATGTAGAACTCACTCTTACAAAGTATACAAATGTTGCTACAAATAGGCAAGTAAAAATGACAATTCTGCTACAAAAATAGTGCTTACTGTTGAGGTTGATGCTCGTGGATTCATGGTTTCGATACATTTTGTGAATTCCGTTGTGGAAACCAAAGAGAATTAGGTTTGGTTAAACTGCATTTTAGATACCTATTTTTTGTTTTCACAATTCGCCGCTAGATAGCATAAATGGCGCAGCACTTGTATCAATAAACAACAAAGCGAAATCTCCGCTTCTAATCGCGAGATATGCGCGGTGCTACTGTCATCTAACGGCGTAGTTTGAAAACAAAAAATAGGTTTCTAAAATGCTGTTTTACCAAAGGTTTTGTCGTCGGTGGCAGAATGGATTGCTATTCATATAAATCTCAATTTGTTGATAAAGAAAATATGGCATCTCCGAAAGGATTGTTTGTGGAATCAATGATGACAGTTCCGTTCATACCTCGTTTGTGACTCCATTGATCTCTATTGTGCATCCTGCATCTGAAGTGAATGATGTCGAGTAATAGAGGTCTGGTGATATTTCTTCAGAATTATTAAATCCAAAAGGAACTGAACTCGTTAGACTCAATAGCAAAAATACAATAAGATACGGGTCCCCAGGAAGTGGAGGAAAATCTATCTGAGATAGCATCTAGTTTATTTGCTGCTGCCCTGCTGGACAGTGGTTTTCCGCTTGGTGATTTTGAGAAGCAGAATACAAAATAAATAAACTAAAATGCATAAGAGACTAAATCCTAACAGGACAGAGGATGAGTTAGATACATGGCCCACTCTTTCTTGTCCAAATGGATATAATCATAAAAACGCAACAAAAATGACTGAACTGAATGAGAGTCCACCGAAGAAGAGAAGAATTGTTCCTATACTAAGAAAGAATCCAGTTAGGAAAAGTTCATACAATCCTTCATCAATAGGTCAAAATGTTAGTGAAAGCACTAGTTCAAATTTTACTGATTCAAATTTAATGAGTGGGATTCTCATAGATGATAACATAATCGTTTTTGGAGAACCAGAACAATTGTTGAGTGAAATGCACGGATCGCCTACCGTTAATTCTTTTACCGAGGTTGGTAGAAAGCCTAGGAAACAAACCTTTGATAAATTAAGAAAGGGGGCCGATTTAAAACATACCCCACATCCTCAGGAAGTGTATAAGATGCTGTTTGGAGACATAGAAGATGTAGTTGACAAGGTGCCTGAGGTTGATGATTCTTTTACCTTCAAGGACCCAGACAATTTGTGCGGAGATTTGAATGATTCAGTAGATAAATTGTATGAAAAGACAAAGAAGATTCACTTTGCTTTAACTCCTAATACTATGCCAGTAATTAAAGAAGAACTTTTTAATACTCCAGAAGAAAGTAATGAAACTGATTTATCTGAAATTTCCCAGCAATTAGCCCAGAAAATAATCACAAGTTCTAATAATATTAAAGAGAGGTTATCAAGGGTCTCACCATTCAGTTCAGTTTCTTCCAAACATACTTCTGACGTAAAATCTTCATCCACAAATGATTCTGTTTTGGAAAACATGAAAGTTGAGAAAGAATTGGATTTGGCGCTAGCCAGTAGTTCTGAAGAGAGTAAATCGTACTATGATAATGTACATATTAAGGAAGAATTATTTGAGGGAGATGATTCATCTGCCTGTACGGAAAAGAAAAATGGTAGACACCAGGAAGAAATCCTGGAAGTTCCTCCTGTGTTCCCTCTGTCCTCAGATGAGCTGGTTGATTCTTCCATAATCTGTCATGATGGAGAAAGTGATGATTGGATTCCAATGAAGGCACCTAAAAATGATTTAGAAAACTGAATTTTCATAGCTTCCTGAAGATTTGACCACATATCCAATAAAAACTTCAAAAACCTCATCTCCTGGTGAAAGCAGAGCTTCACTATATGAGCCCCTTATTGTGAGGTAAATCTTTTTTAATATTGTGCAAGAATAAAAAGGAAGAAATAACTACCAAAATAATCAAAGTAATTCTAATCCTGGTAAGGAAATTTATTTTCTATTTTATCATTTGTTTTCTTTAATTCTGATTACATGCAAATATAATCTGAATGTAATATTTTAAATTGAGTTCACATTTATTTCTTGGAATCCTCATCAATTTTTAAGAAATTCAGATGATAAAGAAGCCCTGAAGTATTTGTTAGGAAGGTTGCACAAGAAAGATTGAGGATATGGATAATTTGGTCAAAAGATTAAAAGATGAAAGAAAATACTTCGAAAGCAAGTATTTGGCAAAGTTGGACAATAATTAATTTCTATCCATTTGCTTTGTTTTGAACATTTCCAGTTCCCTCTGATAACTTTATAAAATTATTGGGTGAATATCCAAGTAATACCTCCATAATTCAGATAATACAAAATTCACCAAATTTTATTTTACAAGTACTTCTTGGCTTGATTACCCGAAAGCATAGGGACACAATAATTTACCGTATTTGACGGCATATGAGACGCACCGGCATATTAGACGCACCCTCATTAAGTTGGCCACTCACAAGGAAAAAAAGTTTTAATTGTCCATGCGAAAGTGCGGTACTACAATAACTTAAAATGTAGTTTCTTCTAGTTGTCACGTTTTGTAAAAGCCAAATATTAACACAATCATTGAATGCAATTACCAAAGATATTTATTATTAAGCAAAATTAAACAAGCGGAAGCTAAACAGCGAAAATAGCATTCAGTATTTAAAGTTTAAGTAAAGAACCTTCACATATAAGACGCAGAGAAATTTTTCGAGACATAATTTAGGGAAAAAGGTGTGTCTTACATGCCGTCAAATACGGTAGTTTTTCAGAAAGATTACAAGTTTCTAAAAAAGAATCAATATATCAAAAGTAACAACTTTGATATCAGCAAATATTTACATGGAAATTGTGGAGAAGATTATGTGACAATTTTATTTCAGAACACACAATACAGGATTGTAGAATTATTAATTTATACAAGTTCACATTTTGAGAACTCATAATATTTCCTAGTAGATTATTTTGGTAATGTAATTTTAATTTATTTCCTATTGAACATTAATATTTATAATTTTTATTTCAGTTATCTTGTTCGCTTATTAAGTAAGGAAGATGAAGATGATGTTCAACATCCTATTGTCCAAGGGGCACCTTGGCTTTCAGAAACACAATTGCGTGTCCTTTCCCTTGACCGGCGCTGTCCAAGGTTCAGCGATTTGATTGATGTCATACTCAAGGGCATATCCTACTTAATGTTTCGGCTGGGACATGCTCCTGAGGTTAACAAATTACGATTGGAGTTTAAGAATTCAATTTCATTCAGTGAATTGATTTCTCATTTCAGGAATTACATATCCTTTATGTGATTATCAGCATTATTCTTCATGTTTTTGTGTTCAAGCTGTGATTTTTTCTTTTTTAATTACAAAACAAAAATTTTGTAGAAATAGAAATTAATTCCACTTTCTCGTTGAACCGTTAATTATGATGTTATAAATGTTACTCTTTGTATAAATTCCATTTATAGTAAAATTTCTTGGATTTTGATTTGAAAAATTAATTATTTCCATCGAAAATATTAATAAAATTATTTGGTTCCAAAAAGTTAGTTAACGTAAAGCTGCTAGATACATATTAGGGCGTTTTAACAGATATGACAGCGTAACTGAAATGTTTGCAGAACTGTTTTGGGCTACACTGAAATTTCGTAGGAAAGTAAACAGATTGATGGGAATGGGCTTATACATGTAAACCAAATTGGAAGGAGATTCAGAACAGGTTATACGGCCCAATATTTATAGGTAAAAATGATCATAGACTTTTTCCACTGGAGAACAGGTAAGTGAAACCCTCACTCAAGTGTAAGCCGAGAGGAGCTTTTTCAGCTTAAACAATGTGCTGAAAAACTTGGCTTATTCAAGAATATATATGCTGTAGGGTCTACCTCGACGGACAGACACTCAATTGACCAACAGCTTGATTGAATGACACCCCAACCCAATCACAATTATTTTTAACTTCAGTGACATGTTTGTAAAAGCGTATTTACGATAGAACTAAGTCAAGATGTTGGTCAATCAAGTAGTCGGGAAATTGAGAGTTGGTCAGCCAAAGGAATCCCAATGGTGTATGAACTGTAGAACAATATGCAATGCAGCAAGAGTTGTATTATGCGGCACCTCAATTGGGTGACTGTGGAAAAAAGATCAGGGTGGGAGTTTTTCAATAGTTCTTCAGTGTGACAGAATCCAGTCGACAGGCAACTTGTTATTGCGGATGAAGAATAACTAAAATTCAATCAGCTCGGCCTTCACTTCGTGGAATTCCATAATAAATAAATTAAAGAATAAATTAACTAAGTCTATATTTCACAGTATTAAAAACATACAACACACGACCGGTTTCAACGTCATCATCTGGTAATAACTAAAATATTAATGATTTTTTTGGTTCTTATCTATTTAGATACTGATTACTTCTAACCTAAATTATGTCAATTGTAATTCTTTGATCAACATTGTGTACGCTCTCAATTTTCATACTTGAAAGGGAGTGAAGCCCTCAGTGGGATTTAAATGGTTAAAATAAAGGCTTGGTAACCTTCCTACTTCCTAAAAGATCTAACAAGGTGAACCAACCTAGGCCCCAGAACTTTAAAGAGATACTGGAAACCATTCGCCGACTTTAAAACCCCTCTGTATAGCAACTAGCTCAGGATATCGACAATGAAATATAAATTACAAAGGAACGCTCAAAAATAGGTATATTAACTAATATTATCAATGTTACACTAAGTATCATACAACAAATACATCACCAAGAGAACATTGGACTGCTCATTGAAAAGTTGGCACAAGTAAAACGGATTAAAAACACCTATTCCGCAAGACTCTGAATTATCATAACGTCTCTTAACACCACACAAGTCTCTCCTCATTACGTCACGATCAACAAGAGATTATAAAACAATCGCCACAAAGGTTCATTTTAGCAAGATTTAACATATAATTTAAAGATTAGGAAAATGCGAACTTTTATTAGATAAGTCATACCACACATTATATTTTGATATTGTTTTTATGATAGACAGGTTAGTAGACCTTCTAATTAATGTGAATTGAGACAAGAAGGAGCTCATAAGTTGGATTGATAGATATAAATACTTCTCTTTAATTTTCTCTATCCAAACGAAGATGGCTTATACAATGAAACAACAATCGTGTGATTTTCATAGAAAATACTTTATTTTCAGCAAAATTCTATAAAAGAATCAGGTACAACAAGAAAATAGAAACAACTGCATATGCCTATGATATGCTTTGAAAGCAGTTACAGTAAAACTGTTATTCATTATGGGTAACAAAATACAAATAACTCTTAAGACATGCATGCATACAAAAAAAACTAAACTAATAGAGCTTCCAGATAGCGATATCATCACTAAACTGAATAGATTGTCTTACACAAGCAAGTTCTTAATTCCATTGTGCTAATAAACTATGACCACAATTCATCAAACCTGCTGAAATCAACTAACACTTTGAAAGGATTTTCACAGCCAGAAAATATAATTAGGGAAAAAATTAAATTAAATGCAAATAACTCTTTGCATTAACTTAATAAACTCATCTATTCATCCTTAAATCACATAAACCAAACGTCTAGAAATTATTTGACTTGACAGATTTTTTACAAAAACTCATCCATCTCATCTGCTCGAATATAGCCACAGAATCATACTTTTACAAATAGGAATAAGAATTAGTTGAAAATAGTCTCACTGTATTCTATGAGTTTCTGGACCTCGCATCTCTCTGCACTAGGAAGGCTTGGCCTCTTAACCCAAGCAATTTCTTCCCACTTCTTTTCCTCTGCCTTTAGCCAATTGGATTCTTGTTGTAACATTCCCACCCATCTTGCATTCCTGTGCACTACCCTCGATGTACTCCCTCTATACCTAAACCCACCTCTCAAGTGACCAGCTTTTCCTCCCCTAACCTTCAAACCGTTCTTTCCCTTCGAACTACCAGTTTCACCATTTTTCGAAATGGTGCTCAAGTCTGCATCTGTGCAATATACACCTGACGTGTTCGGAACCAAGACATCTTTGGGAATCCCGAGTTTTCTCCTCCATTGTCCAAAATGCTTATGCCAAAAAATTTTATGGTTATAGCGGACCAGGTGGATCATCTTGCTGATTACTTCTTCTGAAGGATAAGTTTTAGGGGTCCAAAGGTCAAGCGCATTGGTCGCTCGATGAACATAGAAACGGGAGAGGCAGATTAGGCATTGGGCTATTGCCTCTTGAATCACCATTGGATCTGAAGGGGGAAAAAAACACATTATTAGATGAAGAATTTGATAAAATTATCTACTGTAGGAATAGAAACAAAAACCAGTAGCTCAAAAAAGCTTAAATAGAAATTGTTTTTTTTTTTAATTTTCAGTTCTTACTCATGTTTGAACAGTATATATTTCTTTATTTTCATATCCACTACCGGCAACTCTTTAAAAAACGAACCTGGCTCAGAGGAACAGTTAGCTTATACTTTAAACTTTGTGATATCAAGTATTTTAGTTGAAATATATTCTTAAGAAAAACATATTTTGACACTTATTAATATCTACATATTTTCATTTGAAGCATATTGTCATTCCATTAATTATCATCATTGTTACAATTAATTATACAAATATGATTTGTAAAAACAACTGTAGTTTAGAAAGAAAAATTTGAATGAAGCTCCAAATAATGGTTCAACCAAAATTAGATGTTTGAAAAGAGATGAATTTAATCACCTAAAAATAGTAGCGATAGAGAATAAATTTAAGAAATGATAAACAGTAGCTTCTCCAATAATCTTACAATTTAATTATGTTACTGGATATGACCGAAGTAGGTCTAGGTTTACACATCTTTATAGTAAATATAAACAATTATTCATAGATTTAGTGTTCTGAATTTTAAAATATCCACTACTTAAATGAGTTATGCTGGATTATCACTTACATTTTTCTTGCTTTTTTATGGCTTCAAATAGGTAGTCAATTATGGGTTTGACAGGACCAGCAGTCTCCATCGAGCATGAACGGGAAATGAAACCTGAATTAAAGTAAATAACAATTAAAGCAAATTTTAACAAACCTCAACATTTTTTACTAAGACTTACAAGTATGTAACTATAAAACTGAGGATTGCAAACTTCAATGCACAAAATCCCAGTTATTGTTTATTCTTTGAATAAAATAACAATTTATATACAGCAGAACTCCATTTACCATCCTCAATTTTATGAAATGACAGCTTTACGAACCATTCCGCCGCTCCTGATCTTTGTACATGTAAAATGACCTCAGTTTTACGTAAAACTTCGATTTCATGTTTTACAAAGTGAGAAGCCGGTCCCTAGGAGTGAATGAACTGCATTTCAGATGGGAAAATGTGGAAAAATCGAATATGAGTGAAGTGCTTTTTGACGTGCTTACACTGTGGTAAAAAATCCCTGGGCATGATCATTCAAGATGCACTTAAATCCGATTTATATGATCGTTTAAGTCGAAAAATTTTGTAAAAGGTATCACAACACCTTTACAAAATTTTAAAATTTTGGGTCACCTCCAGCAATGTTTTTCCCCTAGTGAACTATAGAAACAATGTGTTGCGTCTATACGGTAATAAATCGCAAGTGTGAGCAATCTCAAGTAAACAAAATTAAGCCCGGTTTTAAGGTAGGTATTTATTTGCTTATACTTGTTGTCAACTCGAATAACATATGTTCCTGAATACAAAGGCTTCTTTTCTAAATCAAGTTTCACTTCAGATAAAAGGAATATAGAAATTATTAAGTTTCTCCTTCATTTTCGGAATACTTTGCGCATATTATTTTGTTACTACAATCCTTCGAAGCAACAATTACATTGTAAGCTGTAAGCTGGTGAAAAAAGGGTGTCTGCCAACCTGAAAAATCAGGAATGTATAGGGAATTTAATTCATCCTGGAAAACTCGGGGAATTTGGAAACATCTGTATTTTTGCTCCTTACGAGGGATCATTCCACAGCTCTGGTTTTCAGCTGTGTATTACTTTGCTAAAAATTTCCTAGGATATAAACATTTCGATTTCAGTTTTAACGAAAAATGATAGCTTATAAGATGTAGCCGTGCTCTTTCTTTCTACATCCAGCTTTCTGGTAATATCGCAATCCGCGACGTGTGATAGTATAGATCAGCAGTTTCCAGGAGTATCTGGTTTCTGTTTGGACGAGAGAGAGAGAGAGCAAATAGAGCATGATAAGAATTTTTTTTCTGCTTGGGGAGTTTTGGGCTAAGATTTTGGCTGCTAAATTGAAGTGCGACAACTTTACATGTTTAAGGCTGCTGCAATGATTTTGGATTTTAACTGGTTAGTAAAAGATTGCAAAATAATGGTTGGATGGTGGACACCCTGAAAAATGATGGTCTCTAAGCGAGGAAAAGTCACGCGAATTCAGTCAGAATCACTCTCTGAGCGATGTGGCCTGTGTTGTGATATCCCATGTGCCTATCAGGAAAATAATGGATAAAACATTGCAGACCAAGAAAAAGAGTTTAGTCACCAAAACGTCAATTATCAAGGAAGTGCGATATCATGGGCAGACAAATACAGAAATTGCACGAAAGTATGGCATTTCTTTATCTACATTAGCAACATTCGTCAATTCAAGTGAAAAAATTTGAGTCACACAACAGCATCGTTAAAAACAAAGTACGTCTCATTGCACAGAGGGCTAGAATCGAAAAAAGCAGGCCAAAACTAAGAAAGTGGTTTTATTGAGAGCGGACTTCGCATAGTCATGCTTGGATAAATTCTGCGTATAACTGCTAAATCATTTTTGTTGGTCCCCGAGCATTACAATTCTACACGGGGTCACAGTTGACCAAATTTCACAAAAAATGCTGGTCTTCGATTTTTCGCAAAATTTTTCAACTTCAAGTCCATCCTGAACCAAAATGAGCAAACTCATCTGGTAAAAAACGATGCAGTATTATAAGGATAATCTTCATGCCTTATAATACTGGGTTTGAATGATCAAGGTTGAATGTTTGCAATATTTACACATCAAAATGGCAAACCATTATTTTACGACAAATATTCACTTAAAGTGAGGGAAATAGTAGTGATGTACACTCGAGGCCAAAATTAACGCAGCACCTCCCTAGCGATCCTTACGGCCGGTGCTGCATTAATTTTGGCCAGGACTGTACCATGATGTACACAGGTTAACTTATACCACAATGTTTTTAGAAGCTTTCTTAAGAGGAATCTAAAATAAAATCCTGCAACAATTAGCGACCCTGACAAATAAAGCGACTTTATGTGATGCAAAAGCAATATCCGCATGGCGGAGCACCACTTTCTGAAACGATCTCAGTTTTGAGAGGATATGCAGAGAAAAATGCCTCTGAATGGGTTTCGGAGATATCCTGCTGAAGCAAGATACATTTTATCTTGAGATGAAGAAATAATAAGATTTTAAAATATTCTCATTTAATCCTTAAAGAAAAAGTGAATTTAGGAGTGAGTTACCTTTTCCCTCAAATCTCTTGATAGTCATAATTTCTGAAATTTTAATTTTTTTTAAATAAATCCTCGAAGCTATAGATTCTCACTCTTTTCTCCTTTTTCGACCTTCAATTGCTAGATGAGTAAGCTCACATCTATCGTCGTCCGCACGACCTTCTTTTGGGAGGAAGAGCGCGCACGGCAGTGAGTGCTCTAAAACCTAAGTAAAACTTTTTGAAGGGGCTTAATTTATAACACCCAGCTGCGTACGTTTTAGGAAACTGGTTACCCTTTATATTGTATTTCCATCAGTTTCAGCTCAAAATGTTCTTGCTGAGTCAAATCCCATTTAGCATTATGCACTGTGCTACTGAACCTGGATTTGTATTGTAGAGGTTTCGATTGCTTGAAAGATAACCTCAAATTTACAAAAACCCAAAATTTACAAAGCTCAAATTTTTGGGTCCCTTCAACTTTGTAAAACTGAGGTTCTACTGTACAACCTTAATATGTATAGTAAGTTATACAAGAAAATATTTTATTTGTGAAATCCATTTTCTCTGAGAAAAATACTGATGTTTTGATTTGATGTTTTTATAAATATTAACAAAAAACATCAAAGAGAAAAACCAACCAAATCAATTTTAAACAAATTTTTTCAATAAAAAGCAATGAGCAGTTAAATAATATTAGAGCCTACAAGACATGGAAAGGAACATTTTAAATTTTAAGACAGGTGAAATATAACAGTAACATTAGCCAATGTTTCAACATAGAATTTTAGAACATTCAACACAGTGAATGTTCTAAAAGATAATTATTATATATACGCCAATATAATAATAGGAGTAAAATGTAGCTTGCATACTGCAAGCAGATCGACAGCACTAATTTCATATCGGCATTATATCGGGACGGTCCTCAAAAGAAAAAAAAGGATTGAAAATATTCTTAAAATTCGCTGCAATTTAATCGTCTGGCATCAAACCAGGGTCTTACTGGTGAACATACTATGCTGCACTACAGAAAATCCTCAAATGACATCCTACTTTTCACATATAATCCTTAAATGAGAAATTGTAATGTGCTTTGGCATCGAACCATTTAGTATACATATGGTTTAACATGCATTAACGCTTAAGTTAAATCTGTGCAATGCAGAAAAACTAAAGAAGTATGTACTAAATTAAGCTAAGCCCATGTGCTTGAAAAGTGGAACATCTAGGATCTCATCCCAGCCTCATCAGGCAACTACATCTCTGTTTGAGTCTATTGAATTCTAAAAATTGTAAAATCATAATAAAGAATGTATAAATTACCAATGAGTTTCACTGCAGCAGCTGCTGCATCAGCTGTAACCTTTCCCCATTCATAATCTTCAAAGATAGACACCAAATTCTGGCAGAGAAGATTTTTGTGTGTCCAGTCCCAACCTTTTTTCTTACAAATCAAAATTGTGGCAGACTCAGCCCCTTCTACCTTTTTTATTCCTAGAAGTATATACAGGTTATTTAATAAAAATTTAAAATTAGTAAGGAATTAAAAAGAAATTAATGTACGACAAATAACCTAGAAATGTGTTAGCACTACATTGCAAAGTTTTAAAGACAACAGAATATCATTTTGAAAGAAGAGGAATTTTACTGCTATGAAAGTGACATCTTCATAAGTTACGAGTAAAGCATTAAAACTGGAATGATGCCAATTTCCAGATACACCATTAAGAAATGAAATAGAATTTGTAAGTATTAAAAATGGAATAGCATTAACATTACATATACTCCATGACTGCTTTCACAAAGTTCAATTCACAGGAACTCAAACTATTTTTAAAACATACACTGAATAATTATTTTTTGTTCCAATATTCCAAGCACTTACCTCTCATATCTAGCATCAATTTCTGAATAAGATCATCTGATTTGACCAATTGATCCTGATACCTGTAAGAATTCTTGATAATGCTTTGTACTGGTGTAACTTTCAAACCGGTATTCCTCTGGGCAAGTTTCAGCTCCATAAGGGCAATTAAAATACTGCTCTCCAGTATATCTGCATCTAAGGAAAATAAAACAGGTATCTTTGAAAAATAAAAATACTTGGCCATCATAAAATCTATCTGAAAGCAAAATTTGACTCATTTCATTAGCAGTACAGGTATACCTTGGCCTTGCAGGAATTATTTTTAGAAAGACCAAGTGGTTAGTGAAACGTTACATAAATGGGAAAGCTGGGGTTAAGTTTTGTGAGCCGGATTACAGTGAGTGAAATTTAGTGTAACTTCATTTTTGCTGTATTAATACATAATAAATGCAGGTAGATGGATCCTCAAAAATTTTGAAAAAAAAATGTACCCGATAGACCTGATAACTGTTTCCATAATGAAGAGCTGAGTAAATAATATCCTCTGCTTTGGATTTTTCTTGCTCTAATGGAGTCATGACACTGCTACACAAATTTAACTGGCCAAGGGAACAATGTAACTTAGCAGGATAAATACATCCCCTAGACTCATTATAATAAATAATATTTTTACTACACAGTGGAACCTCGGTTCACGAACTTAATCTGTTCCTGGACCCAAGTCGTGAACTGAATTGGTGATGAACCGAGACAAATTTCTCCCGTTGAAATTAATGTAAATACAATTAATCCATTCCAGACTCAGTAACTTTATATTTTTATTTTTTTTTGTTTAGAATGCACGTAAATTACATGTAAAATTAGTTATTAAAAAAATAATAAAATATTTAATTTGAATACTTTACGTGAATATTATTTTTTTTTAATGTTTTCCTTGATTCGTCTTTATGAGCGTCATTGACTGCGAACAGCTTGCATATACGGAAGAAGACCCATATGGGATAAAAGAATAAAATGAAATTCGAAATAAATATAAAATACAGTAATTAAAACTTAAGATAGCTAAATGTTATTATATTGCTATGGAATTTGTCCTGTTTCACTGATAAAGTCATCCGCAAATTGCTCTCGAACTGTGTTCACTGATCAATCTGTCTGCAACTGTTTCTCAGGAACGATGCTGTGTTATGTCGGGGTTTCCTACTGAACTGGCCTTGGTCGTGAACCGAGTTATTGTACGCCAACCGAGTCAAAATTTGGTTGCCAAAGCTGGTCGTAAACCACGTTGATCGTGAACAGAGGCGGTCGTGAACCGAGTTTCCACTGTAGTGGATATTTGTCAATAAATGATGAATGAAGAAAACTAAAGTCAATGTGAGCTCTTGTCTCACAGCTCAAATAATTTTAACCTACTTTGAACATAACTTTAGTCACGAAATAACATCCACCATTTCAGCACACCATGTGCTTATCTACTCATGTTGTATAACGGCAATTGTGGTAATATTAATGGAGTAGTCATGTGCCAAACCCAAAAGAGGATTTTTTCTTTTCTATCTTGAAAAATTGGCTTTCCCATCATCAAACAAGATGAATGCTGAAGATAATGTTTTTGCCTCTTACACCAGAATATGAAGACAATCTTCCTCAAAACTAATTCTGTGAGAAAAAATTAGAATAACTTTCTACTCAGCGCAGAAAAAGTGGTTGATAGCAATTCTGGGTATCATAGCTTGAGCTCTTCAAATAACAGTACAACTGTACACAAGTAAAAGAAATTTTTATTGGTCAATCCTCGTGTGATGTGGAAAAATATCTAAATAATTAGGCAAACTGTTTTTGTGGCAGAATGAAAATTTAACAAACATAGGAGTAATTTTGTAATAAGAGTTTGATTTTTGGAGGAAAATATGTCATAAAAAGAAAAGGGAGCAGAAGAATACTGGGTATGATCAATTATCATTCTGAGATAGATAAAGTTCACAAAAAGTCAGTAAAAAGTTGAGTGACAAGTATATATTGAATCTACATAATGGGTTACCACATTAGGCAACTTGTAGACCTTGGGTTGATGAGGGAAACCCCCATGGATGAGAAAAATGGGTCCCAAAAACCAAAATGGGAAACCTGTGATGAATAATAATTAAATCCCTACTGAGAGCATAGTACAATTCTAATTAGAATTTAACTATAGATCATAAGAAACATTGCATAAGCAAGTTTTGTCAGCTCTCTCATTGATGGTATACAGACAGAGGTGACTTAATACCAAAATATTGAAGAAGAAAATCTAGGTTCCACACCTAGCCAATTCAGAATTTATTTCCTATTATCTATTCTACAACACTTGAGAAAATATTCTACAAAATCTTACCTTTGCCATCAATTTTCCTTCGAAAAACCTCTGGCCAAATGCTAAGCACAATAAAAATAAGTGCATAGGCCTTCAGTCCAAGGCAGAACAGTGCATCGTAGCAAAAGGTACGAGCTGTCTGCAGATCCTTCCGAATTTTGCAGAATACTGAAAACACTCTTGCTAGAGACATTACGACCTCGACCTGTAAGTAGATGAAACATTTAATAAACTGAAGTGAAAAATCTAAAAATCACATTTTTTTATCCATAAATTAAAGTTAACCTAAGCTTTAATGTCTATGGTATTAATCATGGTACAACAGGAAACAAAATCTTATTTTCTGGAAGTTACAATTCATAGAATTTTTAGACTATGAAATAACACCAGAAAATACATTTTTAAAGATGCACTTACTCATAATGCATATACATAAATACATACAAAAAATCACAAACTACTATCATCAATGAGGTGAGAACAAAACAACACTCCAGTAAGCAGAACAAAAATTAAAATCCATCCAACTTATTTAGTTAATAACTCAGCTATTTACAAAAAAAACCTTTCAAAAAGTAAACACTTTTTAATTTGCAGTGATCTAATTGTCCATACAATTCACATATTTCTGCGATCAATCAATAAAATGAACCTTTTGGAAGATATCTGAAAAAAATAAATGGATGATATGCAAACTTGAGATCAACAAGCTTGCTTAATACTCAAGCTTTATAGCTCGAGTACCATAGAATTTGTAAGTCCAAAAATCCATCTATTGTGAGAAAAATAACTACAGCTAACAGTTACTTCCTCATCTGAAACTTCAATGATATATTACAGACATCTGCAGTCAAGCAGATGAAAAGAAACTCCATTCTTTAAATATTTAGGCACCCAGATTATAGAATGCACTAAAATTTGAATAGAGTTCTTACAGTAGAATTGGATATTGGATTTTGAGAGTAGGAATTTGAACAAATGCTGCTGGACGAACTTGTGGACCAGTAATATTGACATTGCATCTGCAATGAAAGGTTTAAAAGATACTGCAGAACTTAAGTCACACAATTTTCTAGCTCCTGCATCAATATTTTGAATATTTTTACACCAATTTCTTCTAATTAGGCTGCTAATTAACTGCCTACTTTTACACTAAGGAGTCGTACACAAATTACGTAACGCAAAATTCTCCAATTTGTGACCCCACCCCCATGCAGCAGAACCATAATGCTAGGCTGGACTTCCCCACTTTGTTACATAACAAATTCTTTGTGAAAAGTTTTGGGCTTATGTTCAGGAAAGAGAGATCTTTAGTTCCCAATACTAATTCACTTTTTAATAAACAATTTCAATTTTAAAGGCCATTCATACATCTCACGTAGATTCCATGCCATGACCTGTTAATAATTAGTATCGCACAATACACAGACCCGTGCAGCCTACTACACTTCACTTGCACTCAGACTACTTCCGTTCAACACTTGTGCTCACTCGGATCAGAGCTGACAATTATCCCCAGTAAATTGCGCACTAGCTTTAAATTCAAACTTTAACACACACAGAAATTTTGGTATTTTTTTCAGTTCTAAAACCGTGACATAACACAAACCATGTACCAGGACCCCAATACCAGGACCCCCATACCAGGACCCCCATACCAGGACCCCAATACCAGGACCCCAATACCAGGACCCCCATACCAGGACCGTAATGCCAGGCTGGACCCCCCTCCCCTCAAATTGCATTACGTAATTTGTGTATGGTCCCTAAGTAAGAAAGGTGATAAATTGAGGTAGTTAAATTCTTGATATTTCTTATCAGAGTTAATTGAGTGGTATATTTATGTACAGCAAGAGATAGAATATTTTTCAATGTACACCGATTGATATCTATTGGCAGCTTAGTTAAGTATCTTATCAAACATGAAAGTATTACCTGGCAACATGTGCAATAACTTAAAATGGACAGGAAAAGATGGAACAATTAGCAAATTCAGTTATTGCCACAGAGTGAATTCTAACCAAATTAAAGTTTTATGAATTTTTGCTCAAGCATAAAGTAAGATATTTACCTTTAATCAAATCACGATGGTCATGAATCTACGATGTCCCCATACTTGGAAGACAGCCTATGCAGAAGAAAATTTTTGTAGCCTATATCAATGAAATTTCTGTTATCAACTGATGAATCAGCAAAACTTGCAAAGAATTCTTACCTCGAAGGAAAAGGTCTTCCGCAGCATTCCTCAAATTTTAATGTGGTTAAAGTAAAGCTTTGGTGCAACCAATTACTCACCCTCAAAACCCAACTATAAGTGATCACATAACTTATAGTAGACATATATATATAAATAAAGCGTACCAAACCTTTAAGTAAAACATTAAGATGAAACTGGATACCTGGGTTCTGTCAGTTGCATACTTACGAGATATAATTTAATCTAAACCTACAATCATACCATATATGTCAACTTTTGGTCAGAAGTAAGCTTTTGATTAAGGATGCACTATGTCACCTTCAGAAACTTCTGAAATGAACTCAAGAGTTACCACATTCATAGACTTGATAATTGCATGAGCAATTCCAATTATTTGGATGTTCTGGTGAGTTTTGGAAACCAATTACACCCTTTTGAATGGACCATATGAAGTCAACATTGAAATTTTGCATGAAATAAAGAGAAAACTTGGGAAATGAAATGATAAATACTTCATTTGGATTAATCCTATTTTGAAAAGTATATCCATATGGCGACACTACAGTCGTGAAAATCTTTCTCTTAAGCTGCAACTGACAGATTGTTATCAATAGATTACAAAATTATCTTTCCACCTTGGGTAAAGAAAAATAAAATGGATGAACCTGCAATCTATCCATAACTCTGGATAAAAAAATATAACCCATTGAGATTTTTATAAAAATTCAAAAAATGTACCACTAAGGAATAAATTAAAATTATTAAGTAGCATGCTTATATCACATAGATAAATACAATTTGATTTAATTTAAATAGAAATTTTATCAATAGTTTTACAACAGTAACAATAATAACATTTAAGAGATAAAATAAGGATTAAGCACGTGCATTAACTTTCAGATAGAAAATTTTGTATAGCAGTATAAAATTCCCTTCACCTGAAACAAGATACTAAGGTGATATTAGTAACTTACAAATACTAGTTTTGGAAAAGCATATTGAATTCAAGTGGGCATGCATGTAAACAAATGCAAATTTAAGATGCATTCAGAATATGCATCAGATTGTCAAATCTCACTTTGCTGGTAACACAGCAGCTAAGAAAATGAAGTTTTTATTCCATAAAAAGATATGGACCTCTTTCCTCATAGTTTTAGCTGCATTATAGTTATTCCAGTTATGGATGGATTAATGGCAGTTTGCAGGCTTATCAAACATTTTAATTGTAAGGTTTATGAGAATTATAGAAGTAACAAAACCTAAAACTCCTAAATCACAGCTTGAACTAAAAAACATGAAGAATAATGCAGATAATCACATAAAGGATATGAAATTCCTGAAATGAGAAATCAATTCACTGAATGAAATTGAATTCTTAAACTCCAACCGTAATTTGCTAACCTCAGGAGCATGTCCCAGCCGAAACAGCAAGTAGGATATGCCCTTGAGTATGACATCAATCAAATCGCTGAACCTTGGACAGCGCCGGTCAAGGGCAAGAACCAGGGAAAGGACACGCAATTGCGTTTCTGAAAGCCGAGGAGCCCCTTGGACAATAGGATGTTGAACATCATCTTCATCTTCCTTACTTAATAAGCGAACAAGATACCTGAAATTAAAATTAAAATATATACATATTAATATTGAACAGGAAATAAATTAATATTACATGCGCAAGAACAGTTTTCTTTCTATACATCCGAGGCTTTAGCATAAAAAACTACCATTTCAGTACATTTTTGACCCCTTTCTACACTTTTCAGCACAAATTAGACTTCATATTGATACCTGAAGAGTAAAATAATTCTACCACAAAAAACCTCAATTTCAAAACCAAGTCACCAGAATAATCCAAAAGGAAATATCCTAGTTCTAATAAAGTGAGCTTTTAAAACAATTATTGACTTACTTTGCCACAGACTTGCTTTTGAATTTTCTTCTTTCATCATTTAATCCTTCGATCAAATTATCCATATCTTCGGTCCTATAATCATTCTTGGACAGCCTTCCTAACAAACCTTTCAGGGCTTTTTTATCATCTGAAAATTAAAAAAACTGATAAAGATTCCAAGAAATAAATCAGCACTTGATTTTAAAATAAGTTATCCCATTCATGTTATTTTTTCATGAAATCTGTACCCAACAAAACAAATCACAAAATAAAAAAACAAACATCCTTACCAGGATTAGAATCTTGTTTCCGTAGGTAGAATCCTTTGTTTTTTTTCACAATATTAAAAAAGATGTCCTTTATTCCTTCTTGGGATTGCTTTTCCGCACACTCAGCAGGGGGCTGATCAATGAGTGCTCTGCTTTCTCCAAGGGATGAGATTTCAGAAGTTTTGATTGAATCTGTTGTCAAATCTTCAGGAAGCTTTGAAAATTCAGAGTTATCTGAATCATTTTTAGGTGCCTTCATTGGACTCCAATCATCATTATCGCCATCACGACAGAGTATGAAAGAATCAACCAGCTCATCTGAGGACAGAGGAGACAGAGGAGGTACTTCAATATTTTCCAGGATATCTTCCCGTTGTCCTTTGTTACTTGATATGTTATCGTTAAGGCCAGATGAATCATCCACTCCAAATGATTCTTTTCCTTCCTTGTCAGAGTTTAATTTACTCTCCTCAGAACTCTTGGCTGGTGTCACATTTGATTCTTCCCCAACATTGTCCTTTTCCAAAACAGAATTATTTATGAATGAAGATTTTCTTTCACAAATATTTTTGGAAGGGTCTGAGCTAACACATTTTGGTGACATACTTGATAACACAGGCTGGGAGGTCTTTTCACTGTCTCTATCTGAATCTAAATCTGATATTACAGGACTTTCACTATCAAATAACTCTGCAGATGCTTTTCTTTTCTTGCCTTTATCAGTTTTCTTAGTCACAGTTTTTTTGGGAGAAATCCCATCTAGTATAATCTTGGATGACTTCGGTGAGCTATCTTCATCTTTCTGAGCTAACTTCTTTTCCAAACCTCTTTTAGGAGAAATAATTTTCTGAATTGATAAATCAAGATCTGTCTCTGAACTGCTTTCCTGCACATAGCTATTTGGAGTAACAGGTGATTTTTTCATATTACTTTTATTTCTATCTTTCTCACATTTACTCTTTACTGTTCTATTCCTAGTATTTACAGATTTCTTTTTCTTCAAATCTACTTCCTCATCTGATATCACTTCTTCACTTTCTGTTGCAAACAGTTCATCCCTCAACTTCTTCTTTTTACTCTTGTTAGTTCGATTAGCCTTTTTTCTCGTTTCTCTTTTTTCTGCACCAGATTCTTCACATTCCTCATTACAAGAAGACTCGTTAGTTGAAACTTGACCTTTCTTAGACGTGTGATTTTTCACATTGCTGCTCCTCTTGTCCTCACTAATTCCCTTATCCAATTGAGCAGCTTTTGAATCACTGGCTGACTTGCTCATATTAATCTTCTCTGCTTTGGCTGACTTTTCAAACGTTTCTTCATCGGCATCCGTATTAGTTTTAACTTTACGTTTAGTGACTTGACCAGCATTAGCATTACTAGTGGAAGGCAAATTGCAATCATCATTTTTTCTTTTAAACAACCCTCTTGCCTTAGCTATTTGTGTTCTAATTTTTTCTAGCTTACTCTGATTTAATTTGGGCTTCTCATTATTAGAACTTGCGGTTGATTTCCTGGCTAATGGTTGGGAAAATTTGGATAAATCAGTTTCAGTACTTTTTTCTGGAGCATTAGTTTTAGGAGTATGAGCAATGCGAAACTTCTTTGTCTTTTCATACAATTTATCTACTGAATCATTCAAATCTCCGCACAAATTGTCGGGGTCCTTGAAGGTTAAAGAATCATCAATCTCAGGCACCTTGTCAACTACATCTTCTATGTCTCCAAACAGCATCTTATACACTTCCTGAGGATGTGGGGTATGTTTTAGATCATCCCCCTTTCTTAATTTATCAAAGGTTTGTTTCCTAGGCTTTCTACCAACCTCGGTAAAAGGATTAACGGTAGGCGATCCAAACATTTCACTCAACAACTGTTCTGGTTCTCCAACAATTAATATGTTATCATCTACGAGAATCCCACTCACTGAATTTGAATCAGTAAAATTGAAGCTAGTATTTTCACTGACAGTTTGACCTATGGTTGAATCAGCTCTTATTGGTGAAGGATTGTCTGAAATATTACTAACAGGATTCTCTTTTGGTGAATGAGCAATTCTTCTCTTCTTTGGTGGATTCTCATATACCTCATCTACTGTTTTGGCATTACTTTCAGAATCTCTTGGTTCAATCATCTCTTCATTTGTAACATTTCCATGTTTATTTTTATTTGGACTATGAAGAGTGGGCCCCGGATCTAACTCATCCTCTGTTCTGTCAGGATTTAGTCTCTTATGCATTTTAGTTGAGACAACTGCTTCTTTTGTACTCTGTTTCTCAACATCATGAAGCAGAAAACCACTGACCAGCAGGGCATCAGTAGATAAACTACATCCTATATCAGACAGATGTTTGTCCACTTCATGGGAACCCAAACCTAGAATGAAGTTGCTATCATTTTCTGGATCTAGCTCAATCATCAGTTCATCTTCATCACTTCCATCAAATGACTCATCACTTGATAAAGCTTTCTTTGATTTTCGAATAATCTTCTTTTCCAAGGGTTCTCCATTTGATTCCATATTATCCAGAAGCTTTCTCTTAGACAAACAACTTTCTTCCTTAGATAAAATTACATGAGAACTGATACCATCAGTGGGCACAGCCAAAGAATCTACTGAAGCCAGATTGTTAGATGATCTCAGATCTTTAGACACTTCCACTTTTTCAGAAGTGGAAACTACGCAGCCTTTAGCTCTATTAATAGGTGTAACAGATGACTTCCGTCGAATAATGTGAGGTAAGCTGTGCTTTCTTATGCCAGAAGGTGAAAACTGATCATCAACTATATCAGATTCTTTAAGCTTTTCTCCTTCATAGATATTCACTATACCATCAGTGGGCACAGCCGAAGGATCCACTGAAGCAAGATTGTTAGAGGATCTCAGATCTTCAGACACTTCCACTTTTTCAGAAGTGGAAACTACGCAGCCTTTAGCTCTATTAATAGGCGTAACAGATGACTTCCGTCGAATAATGTGAGGTAAGCTGTGCTTTCTTATGCCAGAAGGTGAAAACTGATCCTCAACTATATCAGATTCCATAAGCTTTTCTCCTTTATAGATATTCGTACTGCTGGGATTTCTTTGACTACCATTAGGTCTAATGAGTTCTGTATCTTTGGGACTGGTAAATTCTGGAAGAACATCACCAGATCTCTGAAACTTGACCTTATTAACTTCTGTGGATGCAGTATTCACAGAGGAGATTGGGGATACAGAAGAGGCATCAGCAGAACAAGAACTACTATTCTTGGTTCCACTATCCCTCACAAGCAATCCTTTAGGAGATGTCACATTTTCTTTACCAACACATTGAGATTCAGATGAAGAGCAATCCATTCCTGTCTCCAGCGATTCTACAATATTCTCTTGGCTTTCTTCAACAGAATTCACAGATTTACTACCATTAAACCAAGATTCATAGATGGAATGAGCATCAACCCCAGCAGTGAGCGGTACATTTGTAGCAGGATTAGTGTTTTCACTTCTATCAAGATTATCATGCCCATTTTCAGCATAATTTGTATTTTCTTTCATAGGAGTAGGTTCTACATCTGTATTGGGATTGGCATTTTCACTTCTATCAAGATTATCATGCCCATTTTCAGCATAATTTGCATTTTCCATTGTATGAGCGGGTTCTACACCTGTATTGGGATTGGCATTTTCACTTCTATCAAGATTATCATGCCCATTTTCAGCATAATTTGCATTTTCCATTGTATGAGCGGGTTCTACACCTGTATTGGGATTGGCATTTTCACTTCTATCAAGATTATCATGCCCATTTTCAGCATAATTGGCATTTTCCTTTGTAGGAGTGGGTTCTACATCTGTATTGGGATTGGCATTTTCACTTCTATCAAGATTATCATGCCCATTTTCAGCATAATTGACATTTTCCTTTGTAGGAGTGGGTTCTACACCTATATTGGGATTGGCATTTTCACTTCCATTAAGATTATCATGCCCATTTTCAGCATAATTTGCATTTTCCTTTGTAGGAGTGGGTTCCACATCTGTATTGGGATTGGCATGTTCACTTTTGTCAAGATTACGATCCATTTCTATATGCGATGTTTCATCAGCTTTTCCTTGGGTTTCCACAACAGAAATTACAGATTTACTGACACTTAATGATGAACTCGAGATGAAAAGAGCATCAACCGCAGAACTGAGCAGTACATCTGTATTGAGATTGGCAAGTTCACTTCTGTCAAGATTAATATCCATTTCTATCTCTGAAGTTTCAATAGTTTTTTCTTGGGTTTCCACTACAGAATTTACAGATTCACTGTCACTAAACCATGAACTCAAGGTGGAAAGAACATCATCATCAGCAGTGAGCACTACATCTGAAGTAGGATTGGCATTTTCGCTTCTGTCAAGATTACCAAGCCAATTTTCAGAACACTTTGCATTTTCTTCTGCAGAAGTCGGCGCCACATTTGTAGCAGGATTAGTATTTTCACTTTGGTCAAGATTGGCAAGCCAATTTTCAGCAGAATTTGTATTTTCTTTTACAGCATCACTGACATTAATGCGACAGTTGCCTTCAGATTCATCAAGCACTCCCAATTTGACAGGAACCTGATCTTCACTTTGAGATGAATTTTTCCTTTCAGGCCTGTCTGTAATATTCTCCTTTATCTTCTTACCACAGTTATCAGTTGAACTTAAATCACCATCTTCAACAACAAAAGCTGCAAAATTTGGCTTTTTACTAAACAAATTGAGCAAAGGTTTGGGCGGTAACGAATATTGGTCGACATATGATAAGGGAGCTAAAGTTCCATCCTTAGAGTACTTCACTCCACTAAATTTGGGAGGAGATGGTGTTATACCATTCAATACTACATCTCCATGGACGAAGCCACAAACAGAAGTTTTGTTAGTTGAATAAGCATCTACAAATGATTCCATAGAAAAATGCCCACCAATCCAAAATTTTACCTTATAAGCAATATTGGGCTTGCGTGCACCAAAAAAGAAAGAAACTACAGGTCTTTTGATAACATTAAAATTCATTTTAGGTTTTCTAGCACTGGGAGGATTTCTCCTATTTTTTTTCACACCACTCTCCAGATCCTTAGACAGAGATTTAGGAGCAGTAAACTGATAAGGAGTGGAGCTGACAGGCGTATTTGGGGTTTTCATTAGCGTTCTTTCATGTTCCAGCACGATACTGCTGTCATTCAATTTCACACCACTAACATCCTTGTTTGGACTTTTATAATTACAACGAACAAGGATTGAGCTCTTAGGCTTTGGATTTCCTTCAACTAAGTAACCCAATGGAGAATTGAAAGGTTTTTTCAAGAAAGATAAATGCTTTGATGAGAAAGGATAGTGACTGCTTGAATCTAAGTACTCTTCTGCCTCCTTGGCTATCTCAAGATCCTTTGACATCTCCTTATCAGAATTTCCCTCTTTAACGCAGGTCGTTGAATTTTTACTTGTATCCTCGTTTCTTGAATGTATTTCACTGCCAGTGAGAGAGACATCATTTTTTATGGATTCATTTGATTTATTCTGAGGGTTCAGAACATCTAAAAATTGTTTGAAGGCATGTTTCAGGTCTTTTGGAAGGCCTGAATATTTAGAATTTGGGGTGGAACACTCAATATTCAATTCATTGAAGCTTGTAATAGATACAGATTCAACTCCGGATGTTTTAACTCCTTCTGTCTGGCAGTACATCTGAATGCTATTATTTAAATTGTCTTTTTGATCGTCACTTCTCTTAGGAGAGATCTTTGGCATTACCACAGAACTGGTTTCCTTTTCCACCATGTTCCAAGTCTGAGGATGACTGGAATCTGTAACCTTAGCAGGATTTACATCAATTTTATTGCTTACTATGGAATTTTGTTGTTCATTAGCATTGGAGTTGGGGCATTTCTGCCCACCATCAGAAGACGTTAAATGATTTTTTCCAAAACTTTCCAGCACCTCCTCATCAATTTCAGAAGAACATGACATCATTTCATCATCTGAAGAATCGTCTTCATATTCTGACATTTTATCATTATTTTCAGCCTTATCTGAAACAGATAACCTGTCACAACCAGGGGAATATGGGACTACGTCATTTTCCTCTACGTGGACATTGGTATTGTCAAATTCCTTATCTACTTGAGAATTGGTGTTAGGTAAATCATTAAGTTTTTCTACATTCTCAGAAGCAGGAACTATACAGCTAACATCAGTTTCTTTATTGCTGCTGCTAATACTAACTTGAATTTCTTTCTGCAGCAAGGAACATTCCTCTCCCTCCTTTGAGTGATCATCAAGATTCTTAAACCCATTTTCGGGGACTTTTGCTTCATCATCACCTTCCAAACTCTCAAAAGAAGCATCTGTTGGATGCACTTCCTCTTCTGATGTTTCCCCCATTTTACTACTTGTTCCGCAACTGGATTCTACCATATCATTTGTTTGAAGATTCTTCAATTTGGGGGAAGAAGTTATCTCTGTTTTCTTGGCAAATTTTGGTGATACACAAACTTCTTGCATTTGCAACCGACTTCTTGTCTCGACACCAGAAGCTAAAGATTTTTCTTCCTCTTCTGCTCCCTTCATGAATCTTCTACTCCTTCTAACATTAGAAACACAGTTTTCATTATCATTCCCAATGGATGGTTTCAAAAGAGACTTCCCTTTCCTTGGTGACTTCTTTGGCCTTTGAGATGGTGATTTCAATTCTTCAATGTAGCTGTCCTCCTCAAGTACTCCATTTTCAGAAGTTTCGGGCAAAATTTTGGGCTCTTCTACAGTAACAACATTTACTACCACATTGCGAGAATAAGGATGCTCAATTGAATCTTCTAAAGAGAGAACTGAATCTCTGAGAGAAACTAAATCCTTTAGAGCTTCTGTTACGCAAGAGCTAGAGCAATGATCTTTTTCAAAAAGAACATTGAGTTCCCCAATTTCAGCAACAGGAGATTCAGGAGAGTTGAATCCAGAATCTGGAATATTATCTAAATCACTGAAAGGAGGATTGACGTCGACATTACTTTCTAGAATTCTACCACTGTCGCAGGGGGTATCAGCTATTTTGGGCAATTCACACACTACACCTGCATCCTTCTCTGCTACAGCATCTTTGTGATTCACACTCAGATGATCTGTTAAGTTAGAATGATTAGATTGATCACTGCATTTGTGTAATGTCTTAATGGATGAAAACTTATGGTCAACACTATTAGTTTTGATTTCACTGTTGCAATTTATGCTAACAACTTTCTTCATCGTCTCTAAAACTGGATTTCCTGGCTTAGGACCCACTGATTTTTTCTTATGGCTCACTTTCTTTCTAATAGAACTGTCTTCTGTATCTTCCTCAATTGAAGGCAGAATTCCCCAATCATCCGTAGGACTTGAATCATCATCTACTTCATCTGATGATAGATTTCCAACAATTTCTGTCGTTCCAACATGATCAGTTAAATCACAAACATTTACTGGGGAACTGCTAACTATTTGCTGACCTGAAAATTAAAAAAAATTATCATATCACTCATCATAAATGAAAATGGTAATTTTGAATTATCATAGCTTACTTTTTAATTTAATTTTTTTTATTATTTTATTATACTGTTAGACTAAGAATGAAAATACCTAGGTAGCATTGCCATCCTAGGTCATTAAAAGCTCATCAATATTCATATGCACATGTAATATGTCTTATGCAGAGATGCTTATCCTTACAATTGAATTGCCTTTTGGGTTTAAATTAGATAATTTACAAAAAAATAGGTCCATAGATAACCATTGATGATCATTATTAAACAATTGTACATTTCAAAATTGACACACATGGTTGATCTGTTTACATTACAGAAATATCTATTAGGATAACTCTGTAAAGGCAAATCTAAAGCTGCAAACACTTCTTTCATCTCCAGTATTAACTTTCTATAATAAAAACTCGATGGTAACAAATGTTTCTAATACAGAATTTTATATCCATCCATTTAAAAACCAAACCTGACACATGAAAATGTACAAGTGGAATGGGAGGAAAGCTGATGAGCAAAACTATCAACAATTGAAATGACAGCGTTGATGTTTACAGAATGTGTTCTTTGATAAACCCAAGCAATCAAAACATGCAGCAGCATTGATTTAAAAAATACTTAGAGGCCCAAATTAAAATAATTATTCAAAATGGATTCCAATCAATTTCAAAAACAGATTTAAAAAAGGAGCTTAGGCACATTTATGGAAATATGTGCTCATTCAGGCATCAAAGTTGAATGAAAGCAAACAACTTGTCTGCATCTGTCGAAACTTTCTCAAAGAGAACGTATCATATAAATTAGCCAACATTAACCTCATAGGAAAAGCAAAGAGGCGTATGAAAATGTTATCCAAACAGGAATACCTCCAATAATAAGAACTTTCGTACGGGTATAAAATTAACGAAATCATGAAAATTAGGAAATTATGAGGTATTATGAATGTGATTGTACATTTACAAAGAGTGAAAATTAGGCAAGCTTTAACATAAATTACTTTCCAGCCAATAAATAACAAAAACCACCATCCTAAAGTTGAATAATTCCTTTCCAACACCATTAAAAACAAATCTAAGAGTACATAAAGTTGATTCCAAATGTAGAAAAAGAACTTACTTGTATTTTCTTCCTCTGTTTTGCCATCAGGAATTTTTGGGTCATCAAATGGCTGTAGTAAATTGAGGCTTATTACCATTTCTTCCAGGATAGTCCTTAGGCATGCGGAATCAGATGAGCTTTGCTTGTCTGACTTGCCTTTTTCACTTGTCTCTTCCAAATCCATCAGATTCTTCTCTATCTCCATACCATTTGCCTCCAACGCATCTGAGAAAGAAGAGTTACCTCCATCCTCCTCCACGTCACATTCACCATTTTCTGTTGAACTTTTCTGATTAACTGTACTTATGCTTCCTTTAACGTCTTTGGCTCTACGAGGAGAAGTTCTCTTTTCCTTTACTTTCACAGACTTAGTCTTAATACCAGCATTCTGATTTTCTGTAGAACTTTTCTGATTAACTGTACTTAAGCTTCCTTTAAGATCCTTGGCTTTACGGGGAGAAGTTCTCTTACTCTCAAATACCACAGACTTAGCCTTTACACCAGCATTCTCATTTTCTGTTGAACTTTTCTCAATAACTGTATTTATGCTTCCTTGAAGATTCCTTGCTTTACGGGGAGAAGTTCTCTTACCCTCAAATACCACAGACGTATTTTTTACACCCACATTCTCATCTTCTGTTAAACTTTTCTCAATAACTGTACTTACGCTTCCTTGAAGATTCCTTGCTTTACGGGGAGAAGTTTTCTTACCCTCAAATACCACAGACGTATTCTTTACACCAACATTCTCAACTTCTGTTAAACTTTTCTCAATGACTGTACTTACGCTTCCTTGAAGATTCCTTGCTTTACGGGGAGAAGTTTTCTTACCCTCAAATACCACAGACGTATTCTTTACACCAACATTCTCAACTTCTGTTAAACTTTTCTCAATGACTGTACTTACGCTTCCTTGAAGATTCCTTGCTTTACGGGGAGAAGTTCTCTTACCCTCAAACACCACAGACTTATTCTTAACACCAACATTCTCATTTTCTGTCAAATTTTTCTCAATAACTATACTTATGGTTTCTTCAACATTCTTTGGTGTGTGAGGAGAAATTCTCTTATCCTCAACTTCCACAGACTTAGTCTTAACACCAGGGTTCTGATTATTGTCTTTGAGAACTGGATTTGAAACTGTTTTCACTTTCTTGTCAGTTTCCTGCTCAACACTATTTTCTTGAGGGGAAGGTTTGTCACTTGGAGACGAAATTGATGTAATTCCTAATCTGCTTAGGAGTGCCTTTTCAGATGGGTGTACCAATTTTGTTTTGCTTGGAGACGTTTCATCTTCAGAAATTTCTGACTCACTCATAACTGCCCAAGTAGCAGCAGAGCCATTATGTTCAAGCTTTTTGGGAGTGCTTGACTTGGGAGACAGAAATTCAATTCTCACTGGAGGTTTTTCTGGACCATCTGCAAATAAAAGTTACAAACTGCATTAGAGAAAAATTACAGTTACAATTATTCCCTCATTCCTCATTTATTGGTTGCACTAAAATGATAACATTCTTGAATTAAATCAATCAAATATATTTCATTGAATTTAACATGAAGAATAGCTAAACCATGTTCTCCACTTTTCATGATAACCATGTGTAGAATAATAACACCACCAAAGCATTTTTTTATAATATGTTCATATTGTATAGGATACAACGCCTTATCATCAATTGACTAAATCATTTGCAGAATTCAAATTAAATTAACTTCCTTCAAAATTCACAAGTACATAGATGATTGAAGAGTTCTTAAAAAAAGACAATATGTAAGAATAGGGTTACGAAAGAAAACAATAACCGACTCTGTTTGTTGATAAAATGTATTTTCACTAAATCATGACATTGGTCCTTTTATTAGTGAAAAAATATTTTACCTGTGAATAGAATAGGTTGTTCCTTTATTTGGAATTATAAGAATACAAGGTCCTCTTAGTATGCCCTGATTTAGTTAGATAGAATGACAAAAGGAAGAGACAATAATATCTTCAGTTATCATCTTAATCTTTAAAATATTTTTGCTATAGATTCAGATAGATTATAAAAATAACTACATGACCAGTGGCGGCGCGTGACTAATAATACAGGGGGTTCACTTCAGAATTAGTATATTTTTAAGTGGCCGTGATTATGGCTAAATATTCTGTCTCATACTAGAATATTGCCTCTGCTTACATGGACGCAGTATAATTCAATCTTACTTACTCTCTTAGAAATCTTACAGATGCAGAAACTTATGAAATGCATGAATTTGTTAAGAAGTATTTTGCCAAGTACAACGTAATTATTTCTTTAAAGAAACAATTACAAATGAAAATTTTTGATAAATTCTTATTTAAAATTGATTATCCATATATATACGAGTAAAATTTGCTTGCATACTGCAAGAATATTGATGATACTAATTTCAAGTCGATATCAAATCGGGAAAGTCCTTAAACGTAATTCTACAATCCACCTTTGAAATATATGGTAGAATACACATGGCGCCCCAGCGTCGGACCATTGATCGTAAGGTAAAAGATAAATTGTAAATATGAAAGGCTCATTTCTTCTGTTTACATGACTGGCCATATAATTTTCAATTTCTCGGTAAATGAATCATAAAGAAAAATTAAATTCCCACCATACATTTCAAATGGTAGAGCCGCTTGGTCTCGAGCACAAGACATTTCGCGAGTTATGAATACATATAACGACCTGGTAGATATAAAACTTATTTAATCCAAAGTTTTATGTTGATATCGTACTGGGATGATCTTAAAATACGATTTCATTATCCCCATTCGCAATGCATAAAGGAATTTAAATGGCGCTATGGAATCGAACCAAGAATAATCATGGAAACATTAAACAGCGTATATGAAATGTATTTATGATCTCTATTCACATGCCGGGTTTTAAGTTTCCATGTCATCGGGAAGAAATTTCAAAAAAATCTGAAAAATCGCCACAATACATTTTAAATTGGAGAATATTTGCCCTGATCTAGCGTCGAACATGGGGTAATCTTAGAAGGTGTCATTATAGTTTTCGTTGAACATACACGGCTTCCAGCGATTCCTCGAATTTCAACTCTCTAATTTGCCGGAAAGTGCCTAAAACAAATTTCCGAAAATTCTATGAAGCCATTCTTGTCGGCTGTCTCTGCAATGCCCATGTTTAAAGGCCATATGCTCCTCTTTCCCCTCACCGCTCTTCACCTATAACGCGACGTCTGAAGGGGTTCACTTCGGGGAGTGAACCTCGCGCGGAGTCAAGCTAGTTGGAACCAAAAGCGGCAGGAATCGCGGCTCAAAGAAGGAAAAGTTAGGTCCAGTCATTGGTGTTATGGTTATTTGGGTTATGGTAAAAACATTGGTATAAATGAAAATAGTACAGTAGTTTTCTCAGGGGGTTCAGTGAACCAGTGAACCCAATGGACCAGCCGCCACTGTACATGACATTACTTTGCACTTTCAAAATACGACATGGCTGCTTAATAACAGTTGGCTTGTTTTTAGGAAAATTAACTCTATATATCTATATATAATAGATAGTACCTTTTAATAACTAGTATTATTGCATAACTGCGTATTTTTTAAATTTACATTTTATATAATTATCTACCGTATTTGACGGCATATAAGACTCACCTTTTTTCCTAAATTATGTCTCGAAAAATTTCCCTGCGTCTTATATGTGAAGGTTCAACCTCCACAGGTTAACTTTCAATACTGAATGCTATTTTTAGTCCAGATGGTCTATACTACCTATTTCATAATTGCATTCAATGATTGTGTTAATATTTGGCTTTTATGAAACGTGACAACTAAAAGAAACTACATTTTAAGTTATTGTGGTACTGCGCTTTCGCACGGACTATTAAAACTTTTTTCATTGTGAGTGGCCAACTTAATGAGGGTGCGTCTTATATGCCGTCAAATACGGTAATCTATAACAAATAAGTAATGGTACAAGGTAACTTCATAATACTAGTGGCTGCTTGGTGAAGAACAATGGAGAAATACCACTTATATAAACTGACTCATAACAGATAAGGCCAATAGCCAACCAAATACTCCAGATAATGGTTACAGAGATAAAGATGAGCATGAGGGAATGGGTTAGGGTTCTATTCTTTAAAATTTTCATGACTTGCATGCCCGCATAATGAACTGTCACAGCAAAAACAAGTTAAAGGGGAAAGGAATACTTAAACATTTTAATGGAGGATAAAGGGTTTCAATTCTGTAATAATTCTGACCCGAATGGAATTCAGTTTTTGTCGGAAATGTATATCAGCTTGGTGCTTTCTTTTCTCTTTAGCAAGAAAGAGAATAGTGAACAATCCAATTAGTCATCTTTTATTTCATCTTTGAACTTTAGAAGATATACTTCATATATATTACTGCATATTGTAAAGTTCAATATTTATACTTTACAATAATTCAGTATAGGAGTTCATAATTAGTAGTTACAGAATTGACGGGATGGGTTGATATGCAAAAACATGAGATACATATACACTAGGAAGTTAAGCCATAAAACAGAGAGAAGATAAGTAAATTAACTATTTGAATAATTACAAGACTGAAGTGATCATATATTAGAGAAGATTCCCATAGATGACAATCAAATAATAAAATGAACCAACCCTCAATAAGTGATGATCACTAAAATACTACATTCCTCACAATATCCTTCACTATTTTACCAATATTTATCATTTACACTGTAATGGAGAATTTCATTAAACTAACAATCTTAGTAAGAAATTCGTTTCCATAAGACATTTTCCAACATAGGAATATTTCATCAAAACAAATTTCTTCCATTATTTAACATTTATGTTACCTCAACCATCCTTAATTAAAAAAAAGAATATATATTTAAAACATGATATGCAGAAAGACATACTAGGAATTTTATATTTAATATCACCTGAAACATCATCGAAATCAAAAGTAGAGTCCCGATCTTCAGCATAATCTAATTGCCTTTTCCACGATGCATAGCAGCGATTGTACTTCTTGGGGAATGATTCTGGGAACAAATTGTGAAATCATATAGATGCAAAATCAGTAATTAATCCTAAATTATAGCATGAAAAACGAAATTATATAAATATATATATATTATGCACTTAACATTCTTGCAATACAGTGATAGCCAAAATTTATGGAAATTGAAGATTGCCAGCAAAACTACAAATATAATTCAATGAAAAAATCCTCAAATATATTTTACTTTGATTATACAGGAAAATTACTGTTAAAAGAATTTTGAGATGATGGAAATTTTTCACTGAAATGCCTAGTGGATCAAAATTAACTCTTGGAATAAAGGCTTATGAGTAACTTTCTTTTCAGGGCAGTATTTTAAGCATATTTTTATATGCAATGGGCAACTAACTGGTTTTTAATAGAACTAATACCATATGAAAATATTCGCGACTTAAGAAGTAAGTAAAGGTTGAAACAGTAGTAAAAAATTTTGAATTAAAACCAGAAGCAGTTACTGACAGAAAAACCTGAATCCTAGGTAAAAGTAAGAGTAATTACCAAATTGTATTAGCTCTTCCGATAATTCAACCAGAGATTTAAGATACTTTTTTCTTTTTCTCTTTACAGCATCTTCTTTCTTCTTGCAGTCTACTAAGGACTTTTTCAAGTCCCTGATATTCTCTGTGGAGAAAATCAAAAGAAATTAAGGTTTCATTCTGTAAAACACAAAACAAATTTCTAATGTTTAAAAAGTTATGCAAATCTCAAAATTTACATTTTTTACAATAAGTCACAAATGAAAATTAATGGTTTCCAGGGTTAAGAATATGTCAGTAGTTAAATGAAAAAGAGATAGGGAGAGAATACTAAATAGGGTAAACCGTAGAGTTATTGGCCATTTGATGTTTCTAAGGTCATAGTAAGACTTCAGTCAGTCCTACTTTACATTTATCATGCTAGATGACATGGGCAGACATTTCTGTCACCACAGCATTTTTATAATTACCATCAGATGTCGCGTTAATTTTTATGAAGGGATTTCCCCCCGCGTGCATATATAAGGAGGTGTTTCTTGCGATTTTCTTAAGGAAAGAAGTATTTTAAAAACTTCACTCTAGCTGAAACTTTTACAACCTGTTGTTAAGGGTATTTTGATAGGTAAGTGTAGGTTATTAATTAACTGTTCACTTGATATTAATGCAACTTACCACATTAAGTAGCCCACACAAACGGTGGCCAATAACTATTACCTATTTACCTTCAGATTCAGTTACTGGCCACCCCGGCCAATAACTATACTTTGAAAAAAAATGCAATCACATTTCTTTTATCTTTATTTACATTCCTGTTCATCATATTTTATTAATTTTAACTCATTTGAGTTCCTGGATACCGGAAACAGTTATTGGCCGCCTGGCAAATAACTGTTACTCAAACCGGCCAATAACTATAATACTTAACTTTCAAATGTCTAGAATGCCAAAACTAGACGAATATGACCATACAGCTATAAGAAAATATGGAATTCCAAAAACAAGCTTGCAATTCAAATTGAATAATACTGGATAAAAAAACACTTGTGATCCATCACCAGTTCTCTCCAAAGAAAAAAAAAACGCTAGTTCGGTAAGTATACCCAGAGATGCAGGCTGGATTTTAATCTTAGTTTGAAACCAGTGAAGAGTTACTCTGTTGTATTTTAGTTGGATAATAGACACGGCAAGAAAGGGCTTTCCCAGAAAATGGGAGGATATAATTAGCAGTGTCCAGGAATTCTTAATTACGCACCCAAGACCTAATCCATTCGAGGAGAATCGTCCAGGAAAGGAATGGTTGAATTTAAGGAGTGAGCTCTTTACACTATTAAAAGGGAAAATGCTGCCATTTATATTCCCAATGATTCCTAAGTTTTATCATAGTCTTGTGTAAGGTTGCATTTTCACTGGCAGCTTACATGAAAAATTTACCGCAGAGTGTGCGAAAAGTTGTAGTGTAGAAGAAAAGTTGTTTGCAAATGATTTCTATCTACAATGGCAACAATATGCTTTCGCGAGAGGTACTTTCAGAAAACTTGAATTGACCACTTACGTCATTTGAAGTAAGTAACTTGAGCAGTAAAAATTTTTGTTATCTTTCGGTGGTAGAAAAGATAAATTCTCAAAGCGATGACAATTATAGGAATAAGTTAAATTCTATAAAACTGTCAAGTGATTCTTTTATATGCAGAAATTACTATCTTTCCTAATGACATTATTGTTAAGTTAATTTTAAGTAGTAACTGTTTACTTCTACATTGATTGTGTGTGCTTGGTAGGATTGCATTACCGGAATGTAGGAAATTACGTTGTTTTTAATTTTTACAATAATAACTAGCGTATTTTATAGTCACTTTTTAATCAAGCTAATGCTCATCTACATCTACATTAATACTCTACAAGCCGCCTTTCGGCGTGTGGCAGGGGGTGTAAACACCAGTCGAATCTAAATTACTTCCTTATTCGGTTATTGTCACGTATTGTTCGCGGAAAGAATGAATCTCTAAAACGATTCGTCCTAGCATCTATTTCTCTTAACTTACGGTCATTATAGGATCGACCGAGGTAGCAGGGGGGTTGCATAATACCGATTGTATCTTCCGAAAATGTAGTTTCCCTGAATTTATTAAGCAATTGCAGCCTAGCTTCCAATCTCCTTTCTTTCAAGGATTCCCAACCTACATCTTAGAGCATTTTTGTAACGCTTGCTTTTTTATAGTAGCATTTCTTAACAAAACGAACCGCTTTACGCTGCACTTTCTCGAGTTCGCGGGTACATGTTTCATCTGCCGGATCCCATATACTTGCCGCATATTCCAGAAGGGGTCTGACCAAGGTAAAATAACATCGCTCTCTCACCTTTTCATCGCATTTACCGACAATTCTACTCATATTTCCATATTGAGTATTACAGAGAAGTAATCTGAATGTATTGAACGGCACCTGAGTTCAAGAGGCGATGAGATCTCATTCTACCTATAGCATTGCCTATTTGCTAATCTTTAATTGTATAAAATGTGAAAACAAACTGTGAGCAGAAATTCAAATAATTTTTAAGTACGTGTGGTCTAATGAGATATATATTTCAATACGCTTTCGGTATTATAGCCTATTGAGTGAAAGTATGATGTACCAGTGAAGTCGAAGGTCACGTGAAGGAGAAAAAATTGGAGGAAGCAATGGCTGATCCATACAGAGTATTCACTGGAGATGAAACTGGGTTTCAAATTTTTCCGTCAACAGGTCAAGTTTTGGAAGTTAAAGGAGCAAAAAACGTGTATGAGATTGAAAAAAGTTCATCCAAGGAAAATATCACAGTAATAATTTCGTTTTCCGCAGATGGAAAAAAATGTTGCCCCATGATTGTTTACCCATATGAAAGGATCCCTGAGAAAATTTCTGATTCGGTCCCAGCTGATTGGGGAATAGCTCGAAGTGACAGTGGATGGATGACTGCTGAAGTATTTTTCGAATAACTAGGTAACGTTTTTCACCCGTATCTTATGAAACAGGGTGTTCAATTCCCCATGGTTTTGTTTGTAGATGGCCACAAGTCACATCTTACCTATCAGGTCAGTGTTCTATGCACTGAACTGCAAATTGAAATAACTGCGCTCTACCCAAATGCCAATCATATTTTACAGCCTGCAGATGAGTCTTTCTTCCGGCCAATCAAGATGCAATGGCGAAAAGCTGTGAGGGAGTGGCAATCGATGCATCCAAGAGAAATTTTGAATAAGTTGTCCTTTGCCCCTCTCTTGAAGGAAGTCATTGAGAAAACGCTAAGCCAGAAACATTGACCGGAGGTTTTAGGGCATGTAGTCTTTACCCATTTGATGTAGATGCATTTGATTATAGTAAATGCCTCGGTACCTCTTGCTCAAAGAATACGCAAAAGAGTTACGAACATGTAGTAGATCATGAGTTATTCCACACTTATTAATATCTTTAACAAGGAGAGAATTGAAGAGTTTGCAAGAATAAAAGAATTTTTGACTGGCGAAACCCAGGAGTTCTTCGTGCTCTTTAGAATATGGAAATATTTCCAGAAAGGGAAGAGCGAAATTGAGAAGCCGTCTGTCGGTGTCATGCACTATGAGAATTATCCTTCAACTTCCAATGGAAGCGATTCAGATGGCAATAGAACAATTAATACATCTGAGACAGTACATGATGGCTGTAGTGCAAGATTAGGAAACAGCAGTTCAATGGATCCAACCAACTGGGAAAATGCTACCAGTGAATGCTCAATGAATGTTAGTGAGGTAATTATGAGCAGCGGACCATCTTCAGTTGCAAGAGTTTAAGGCACTAATGAAATGAGTGAGTTCTTGACTTGGACAGAGACTCCAAAACGCAAAGGAAAGAGAGAAAGATAGCCTTTTGCCATAACGTCAAACAAATATTGGAAGATTTTTCCAAATAAACGCTTGGCATGGGTAGCAGAAGCGGAGGAGAAAGAAGTCAGTAAATGACTACGCATGGAAGCACAAGAAGAGAGAAAAACAATTTTAAAATCAAAGCAAGCAGGAGGAATCCACTCCAGGAGGGAGTGAAAAATCTAAAAGGTAGATCATACAGTGACCTATGTCGAGAGATAATAATACCCAAATCTACTTAAATGTGAAAATTGCCCGAAGTTCTTTCATGAACTGTGTGCACCAAAACATCATTATCAATATACTACCAATGTAAACGATGGTATGGTATGGTATATAATTTCCTTTGCCACAAATGTTTCAAAGAAAATGATACTGATGCAAGCGAAGACAAAAACTCAGAAGAGGAAAATGACGACAAGATTAACAAACTACTTGCACTTGCTATTTAAAAATAATTTGTGGAAATAGTATAGAGACATGCTTAAAGATGTTTTAGTATCAATAGAAGTGAAAAGAACTGATAATTTAGCAATTAAGTGAGTGTGAAAAAGTGTGGCCAATAACTATCAGTGAGATGTCCAATAACTGTGCGAGATGGCCAATAACTGTACCAATAGGTAATGTTTCACTATAAGGTAAATATCATTTTAATGTCAAGATGTTATTGAAATTACATTGCTTCAAATCTAAAAGAAATAAATGAGGTTTACAAATATGTTAACTTTCATTAAATTCTAAGTTTTTTATTTATTTTGTAATAATTCAAACTCAAAATTTTCCTTAAGTGGCCAATAACTGTACGGTTTACCCTACTTGTAGTTTACAAAGATAATTAAAAATGGATAAAATTGGGGCGGATGAGTACAGCAATCAATAACAGCGATATAGTTACCAGTAAAAAATTTCACAGGCAAACGTCAACTTCAATAATATTATAATTATAACCTTGAAAAAGTAGACCTACACACATAACTGGACAAGCTAGAAGATACCCACTTATCTGCCCATAATATAAATATTTCTAATCATCTTCTATTTTACACGGATACGATAAGTTAGTTCTGTGACAAAATTTGAATTTAATTTATTACCAACGCGATATTAATAACAATTAATGCTGATTAACGGTTATAAGAATATAATATAAAATTTTTGCTTATGATGATATACATTATGATTATTCATCCAGATTAATGTTTACCTTGAAAATTGAGCAGCTTTTCCGCCCATTCTTCTTTTTCCTTCTCATGTGCATTGGATAATTCTTGAAGTTGTTTATTCAACTGAGCAGTAGCCTCCACACACAAATTGGCTTCCTCTAACTTCTTCCCAAAATCTGCATATTTGCGCTGCTCCTGATTAAAGATTTACATTGTTATCACTGCGCCGTACGTAGGAATTACTGACTACGCGTATTTTTAAAAGGAATTCTTAAGAATAAAGAGCAACGATAAATATATGTAATTAAAAGCCTAATGAATGCAACATCATTCCTTCAGAGAACGAACTATAACCTTTTACAAATGAAAGCTTTAAGGAAGGACGGTAACCGATAAGAAAAAATCATCAGTAATGACGAGAACGTTAATTACCTCTCTCAATGCCAATTTCTCCGTTAGAAGTTGTGTCAACCTTGTTTTCTGCTGGTCTAGAGCTTTACCATACAATCTGATTCGATTACGTAGCTTCAAATTATCTTTCTTCAACTTCTCCACTTGTCTGAAAATACAAACAAATGATTGATTAGATGTCACCAGAATAATACAATCATACATACGAGAGAGATTGAAGTCAATACTTACTCCAAGTTCAAATTCGGTAAAATGAAAGAATCCACTGCCTTAGTTTCAGAACAATTTGAAGATGGGGGCTGAAAATTAAATTGTGTACAAGAAAATGAAGCACGTGTTAAAATATAATTTTGTATTTCCCAGAGAATAAAGTAGATCACCTACCGAATTTTTTATTATGCCCTCCGAAAAAAAATCATCCAAAAAATCGAACTCTGAAGACATTTTAGCGGCATAATTCGCTGAAAACTTGATTTAACCCAAGGACACGCCGGTTACAAAGTACATGAACGCTGAAAGCGCCTGAAGCAGGCAAAGCGTTCCTCAACTGCTGGAGTGACCAACGTGATAGTTTGCAGTAGTTTCTTGGCGTGTAATTTACGTTATGTATGAATAATACTGTACAGAGAGTAAAAAGAAAACTCATACTGAAAAGAATATTTGATGATGATACGTATTTTGTATCAGTAATAAAGAATCCTCAGTTATTAGTTTCATTTTGTCTGTTTTAGATTCAACGCAAATATTAATTTCAAGGAAGGCAATCTTCAACAAGTTCATTCGGTTTTTGCTTATTATAAATTAAAAGCAGATGAATAAGTATAGGTACAAAACATATGTTATTTTAATTTGTATCGATTTTCTATTCCATTCTACGTTGAGTTTTCATTCAAATTAATCAGATTGGTTTGAATCAATTGGCCAGCTAATTGAAGGATTAGGCATTCTTTTGAAGGTTTTAAAACCATTAGCATAGTTTGAATGTTTTTACTTTATTCTAAAATCACACATAGATCGACAAGAGTATACATATGTATACCCAAGGAACTATATAGTTCCTTTGAAAACTCAACTCTATTGTGAAGGGAATCTCGTAAGTTGGTGGGGCTGAATCGGCTGAACGAAATTTTATGCTGGGAGATGTAAACACGAAAAGGTTTATGGAAAGCGACTTCTTACTTTTTTGCTTTGGGAATAAAAACTTCTTGCTGATTCTGTTGATATTTTGTAAGATTACAGGATATTTGAAGAATTGATATACCTGCATAAATGAAAGCTTTCCAAAATTGCTATCTGATCCTCTACCGCTCAAATTTAGTGCATTTTTTACCTAGGAGATGTAAATCAAATTATTTTTCCCCTGAAAATTGTATCTCGGATAATGAAAGAAGTTTGGTTCGGGTTAGATTTGCTCCAAGTCCAACTGGTATGTAACTTACTTGTCGTAAACATCATGTTTGAACCTTATTCTCAGAATTGATTCAGAAGTAAGCATACTTATAAAGCATTACTCATCACATTAACAGTTTAAAAATTGAATATATTTTGATGATGATCATTGGTAGTAAATATGATGAATTATTTCGTTCTAGGATTACTTCACCTAGGAAGTATCAGAACTGCACTTTATAATTACTTATTTGCCAAGTCATGTGGAGGAAAGTTTATTTTGCGGATAGAGGACACAGACCAGAGCCGTTTAGTCCATGGGGCCATGGAGCAATTAGAGAAGGATCTTAACTGGATTGGTCTAAGACCTGACGAAGGTCCAACCAACGGGGGTTCCTTTGGTCCATATGTTCAATCTCAAAGACTTAATACGTATAAGGTATTTAACTTTATCAGGTATCCAGCAAAAGTAGACCAGTATGTATCGTCAAAGAAGCAAGATAGTAATTTAAGTTAATTGGTCATTTACGAATGGGCAGTATATGTAAATACTATTTAGTTCTTTTAGAATCTCTTTGTTGAAATCGATTGCCTTTTCATTATTGCAGTTTTTGAGACACTTTGGTTTGGAATATGGTGATTAACATGCGAAAATTACAGATTTTTGGCTTAAAAATTCGGAGTCGTGTGTCTCTTCTTTGCAATGTTGTCATCAGTATAATTCTACTGCATTTGTGTAATTTTTTTCAATCTTAATAGAAATGTATTTTCAAAGCTATTAAAGAACTTAGTTGTGATAGAAACTAAGTAAGTAACTTTTATTCACTTAGCTGTTTTAAACTTTGTTGTAATGGTTATGATTGATCATCCATATCATTTCTATAATATTATGTTGTAAAGGAGTATCAAAATAAAATAATGACATAAAATGAATTATAAATCCAAAATGAAAATATTTTATCTTGTGCATGTTTACATTCAGCTTCTTTTGGATACTTCAACCATTTATCATTTTTAATCATTGACTCCACACTACCCACCTTCGACCTTCATTCATGTATCTTTGTCTTCTCCATCCATTCTAAGACAATATTCTTACTAATGAGGCAAAATCATTCACCAGTTATGCTCAAGTTACAATAATTCACAATTGCCATCATTTCATACTCAACAAACCTCGTTTTGGCAAATTTTTCCTTAAGCCCAGTCTCTCTACAATTGCAATCATATTACCTTCAATTTCAGCTCCATTAGTGAATCAGTATTCAGTTAAGCATTGTTAACTCACAGTAGCACTCCTTTTTGAGCTTCTTGAACTTAAAACTTCTCATATTTTCGTAAGTTTCCACAAGGTATCTGTCCATGTCATCTTCTGACAATGAGGGTTGTAATACATGTCATAAATCACTTAAAACTCCTTAAAATTTGCTTTCAACACTATTTATTCTTTCTCTAAGTATATTTTTATCTTAAAATTATACATATATTATGTCAATAATTGCATATATTCTGTACAATTTTACTATCCAAGAAATTTCTATCAAAGGATTTCTAACTATCAAGTTAATCACTTATCTGATGATGTTTATGATGCCTTTATTGTGCATAATGGAATATTTATTTGAGGAGATATAATATATATATATATATATATATACATATACATATATATATATATATATATATATATATATATAAATCAGTTTCTTTATATCAACTTAACTTTGCAAGTGTTATGAATCACTTGATCAGCATATATAAGCCATCCTTAAGAAATATAATAATTTGGACCATTTAATTTTACAGGAGGTTGCAACGGAGTTGATTGATCGTAAAGCTGCATATATGTGTTTTTGTACTGAATATCGTTTGGATCTGCTTCGAAGAGATGCGTTGAGAAGAAGGCAAGTTCCCCGGTATGACAACCGATGTCGCCATCTTGATCCAGATGAAGCCAAGAAGAGAGCACAAGGTGGTGAAAAATACTGCATTCGTTTCAAGGTATCTCAAGAATTCTGTTTTTAATTTCCCTGTTAATATCATAGATGAAAGCTTCAAGGGTTTCCAACCAGGTTGTTTCTTTGATAGAAGTTGATTTTAATCGAGTTTTATCTGTAGAATCGTCACAGGTTAAGGATAATTCTGGAGATAGGAGTTGAATGATCAATTTTGGTTGAAGAAACAACTGGTTCAAAACCATTGGAGCCCCTTTCCAGTTCTATAAGCGTTATAAAGATGATAATGAACAGCGTAGTAGCTAGGCATTTTATCTTATCTACTTGTGTTATGGTAGTGGGTGCTTTACCAAACTAGCCATATTTTTTGTCTTCACCTTTTGTGTTCAAATAAGTGTTCATTGTTTCTCCCCAAGCATGGAAAAAAATGCCATCCTTTTTAGAGTATCAACTTTTCATATGTATCTTAAGGATATCGCAATTTTTAACCAGTTATACTTACAAGTAGATAAAATGTAGATATCATCGTTTCAATAATAGCTAAAATACTTCTAAAAGATGAGATTTTGATAATGGTTGGATATTAGTAGACAAAGCACAAGCTAAATGTGAGAATTTTATTTTGTTATTTTTTGCTTCAGATGGATGGAATGGAAAAAGTTACGTTTGATGACCTAATTTATGGTTCCATCAGCTTTGGTGCTTTGGAGGAGGGAGATCCTGTTATTCTAAAGGCCGATGGATTTCCAACATACCATTTGGCCAACATAGTGGATGACCACACCATGTGCATAAGCCATGTACTCCGTGGGGTAGAGTGGCAGGTTTCAACACCCAAGCATATATTAATGTATAGGTCTCTATAAATTGTTTATTTATAATACTAAAAGTCATAAAGGTCAAGATAAATGGATGTAATACTACCATATCCCGAATTAATTGAATTTCATAAGAAGAACCATATCTCAATGTTAGGTGCACACTTAAATTGAAAATATCTATAAATATCAACAGATGAAGTTCAAATTGCAATTAGTGTTCTCTCATCAGTGATTCACTTTTCTCCACACTTGCAGTTTGTTTGAGTTTAGTGAACCTACAATCATGTCAGTCGGAAAACATTGAAGTTCAACCTTGTGTGATGTTTGGAATAAAAAATATATTTCTAATTCATTTTAAGACAGTATTCTCCATTGAATTCGCCAATCAGGACTGCAAACATTTTGTTAAATTTTATACTTGTCATTCAATACCATTTATACTCAGGAATTGGTTAGTTTCAATGTAGAATGATCACTCAATATTTACAGGTTCTCCATTTCTCTCAATTTCTTCCCTTTAGAAAATAAGGTACATATGTAATTACCAAACTGCAAATAATCTATATCTAACTCATTTACCCCAATGTTTGACTCTTATTCATTCATGAGAGTTCTCCCTTTCGGTAGGTTCATGCACAACAAAAATCCCTATTAAGTGCCATCTCCTGCATTTTGATATAGTCAACCCCACCCCTTACGTCATCATTTGTCTTTGTCTTCCCCTCTGTTTTTTCCCCTGAATTCTACCCTCAATTACAGTCTTCACCAATCCCTCTCTCAATATTTGACCCTACCATTTCTTCTGTCTACGCTTAATCACTTCAATTAAAGCCCTCTCCTCCCCAACCATCTCCAGTACCTCTGTGTTTGTTTTCCTCTCAACCCAACTTACTTTTTACATTCTACGCCATATCCACATTTCGAAGGCCTCCAAACTTTTGACTTCCTTCTTTCTTAAAGTCCATGTTTTGCATCCATAAAATAACACACTCCAAACCAAGGATTTCACCAATCTTTTCCTGATTCCTTTGTCAGACCAGACCAGGTTCTTAAGGAACTGCACTGGGATCTCACCAACCCCCGTTGCTTTATTCCCTTTCATATCCTGCAATGCCCGTTCTATTTCATTATCAAGTAACACAGGTCCAACATAGTCTTCTTCAACTTCTCCCTCACTTTCCATTTCTATACTGGTGGGTTTCATATTTTTCTCCTTCAATTCCTCAACATATTCATGTACACCTTCCATCGTCCCTTTATGTGATCTTTTGAGGAAAGAAATTTAAGCATAAATTTTTAACTCCTCTATGAAAATGACTAGAACAAAAATTGTTCCTTTCATATCATTGTTCTGAGTACTGTAAATATCAGTGTTTCATACCATTGGTTTCTAATAAACTCAAATAACTTTTGTTTTAACTGACCATAAATATTTCTTTTGCACAAATCAACTCAACGTATTTTTCATCAAACTATTGTATGGAAATGTTGATTTATGAGCATTTACAGTACTAATCATTTCTGTTTCTTACAGAGCTTTGGATTGGGATCCTCCGTTATTCGCTCATCTTCCACTTATACTTAATGCTGACGGATCAAAACTTTCAAAAAGACAAGGTGACATACAAGTTGGGTATTATCGTGATAATGGCATATTTCCTACAGCCTTGTTGAACTATGTGACAGATGCAGGTGGTGGATTTCCCAACAAGGATAGAAACGTTAGCCTAACTCTTGAAGATCTTATATCCCACGTGAGTAGGAGTAAAGTTTGGTTTTAAATTTGTTTATAGAATGATTCCTTCTTTATTTGAAGATGCTAAGATTATCTCTTTTGTGGGAAAGATGTTAGCATGTAATATTTGTTCTTTAAATGAAATTTTGAAAATTAAAAGTTGCAATTTAAAAACAGTGTGTATTGCCCCTGGAATCCTAATGCCTCTAAACTCAAACAACTTGTAATAAAAATAAAATATTTGAGTAAATTCTGCCTCAGAATCCAAATGCATTTGGTATGTTTTGTAATTTGCATGTGTTAGATCATACAGCTCTTTATTTTTACAATAAATATGTATTTAAATATTATTATTTTTATGTTTTAGATTTAAATCAAGTGTTTTAATCATTAAAATAATTTAAAATTAGATTTTTTATACCCAGTAATGGGTTAATCTAGTTTCTACTATTTCAAAGGGAAAAATTTTACTTGGATTTCAAAAGATATGGAACAATCTAAAACATATTAAACTTGGATTGCAAGGTATCACTGTATGTATGTAAGTTACTCTTCTACTCATCAAAGTAAGTTAAGCCAAACACAATTAAAATGTAATTGAATATTTTAGCCTGAAATTTTATTTAAAAAATTTGCTTAGTTTTACTCGTCTTTGCATGACACCATATTGACGTATTACCTCCTTTTAATGAAAGAGAAGGCAGCACGCTCTACAGAACACCCTCCATCTAGAATAATCCTGTGGGCTGGCAATTTTGCAATTCCCTAGTTTTCCATATCTAAAAAGTATTCATTCTATAAATGGAACAAATAATTACACTTTGATGAATGTGTATTTCACCTGATGTTAATTTAATAAATTTAAAGTAGAGTATAAAATGCTCAAAAATCTTGAATTCAAAATATGTACAGACAAATCCGAAGTTATGTTGGTCAGAATGAAATGGTAAATGAAAAATCAGTTTAACAAGAAGGCAAAGATGCATTTCTTTACAGCAAATTTTAATATGTTAAAACAGAATTAGCTGCTTTCTCACTTTTGGTGATATCCCTTATGATATTGAGTATCAGCCCAAAAGATTAAGTTAATTCAAAAAATGAGCTGAACAAGATTCTCAGTAACTTCAGCTACCTTACCAAAGCTCATCTTGATTTTTAATACTATATTTATATGAGCTAGGAATTGATTGACCAATTTTCTTATTTCATCAGTTCGATATCTCAAGGGTTGGAAGTAATTCCTGCCGTCTACAACCTGATCGCTTACCTGAATTCAACCGAAAAGAATTGAAGAGATTGTTACTGAGTGAAGCATCTTCTCAACAACTAGTAAAGGAAATTCAAGACATGGTGAAGAAGAAATTCTCTGTGTAATCCTATCATTTTACTTTTATTTGACAAACAAATGTGCTTTATGAGCAACTAACATCTTAAAATCATGGAAGATTATATCTAAAGTTTGAACATTAGGAGAAATATTCCCCAAACGAGGCCTCCCAAATAAAAACAGATAACTATCTTAATCAGCAGAGCATGAAATAGTGCTCTATGTTTGCATTGTTTTGCCATTTTCAAATTAGGATTGTATATCTTAGCAAAATATATTATGGGAAATTTAGCAGATTTTGATAACATTTTAGTGTTGCAATATTCAAAGTACGACTTAAATTTTCTGATTGCCAATAAGGAAGATGTTGCTTTATTAATCAAATTGAAAAAATTAATGTAATAATTGCATATGCTTCCCGACTTACAACCATCCGTCCGTCCTTCCATTACGACCATAATCTTTCGAAAAGTGTAATTTCAAATTACGATAAGAATTAAACAAAATTTTCATTTGAAACTGCTCTTTTAGAAGTTTTGAGCAGCTATGTAATACTTTGTGACAAGATGTGGTATTATCATACATGCGCATCTCATGTTTCATTTCTAATCCTCAAGTCTAAGCTATTTCGTTCAGTTTCTGTTTGGCCATCTTTGTGTTAGTTTGTTTTCAAGTCAAGTATGCAGCCGAAACACTCGGTCTGTGCATCGGAGAAGATAGTCTGAGGAAGCCTGTATTGCATGCTGTTCGAGATATAAATATACCTCATAAATGTTTAACATTGGTTCACTTGACCAGGCTATTTTAAAGTTGAGTTTTTTTTTCCTTTGCAAAGCTTTCCTCCAATGCAACAATGAAGTAAGCAACCTCTCAAATTTTCTAACTTCCTAACATCAGAGTGGAGAAAGAATTTGGTTGAATACATTTTAATGTTAATTAGAATTTTCATTCACTTTAATGTTGTAACTATTTTTGATTGTGTATAATGTCTACTATCCATTATTTCAATTATTTATTTACTCAGGATATGTAGTCACTATCTCTTCTTCACCCTACGTAGTATAAATTTACCATAAGATAATGCTTTACGTTGCAAAACTTCATAACTTATATCGCGGAAGCCTATTTACTTCATATTATATTCACTATTGCATGTTTTAGTTTATTTTCAATGGGCAATTTTCGTAATACGAATAATGATAGCATATTGATATGCAAACTTAGGCTTCCAATGACATTCAACTATGAACTACTGCTATACTACATACTCATTGGGGTTTAGATAGAAGATAACATTATGAACGATTCAGTCTTTGTTTCTGCATTTGTAATCAACCTATTATTTCCTAACTTTTCAAAAAAATATTCCCAGTTCTAAATCTATTCATATCACTTTGAGACATTGGGCTCAGCTGTAAATTTTTGAAGAAAGACGTTCAGATATGTTGATTAAATCAATAAAACATACCAAAGGAGGCATCACAACATAAACTTAAAATATAATGATAAAAACAAAGTCAGTTCCTCATCTTCGTAAAGCTGGAAATCAACCTTCACGGTGGGCAAGATATGCTACACCTAATATCATACATCCAACTTATAACCAATTTGACTTATGATCAGATATACCAAATGTAACATGTTTGTAAGTGGGGGAATGTCTGTAGTATTTAATTATCCTGTAATTCATAAAGATTTCTCAACACCTGGAAAATGGATGAGGAGATTTTTTCAAGTGTTTAGTTACAAAGATTGAACTAAAGAGTCCTTGACAAAATCATCTTAATTGTCCCTAGAAAACACTATGAGTTAAAGATTGAAGGAGAGAAACTGGTTATCGTAGACCAATTTCTGAATTACTAAAAGTTATTTTAATCTTAGACTAATCCATGAATATTTGAAATCATTATTTCTATTGTGAAACCTCTTTAAATTATTTTCCTCGTAGGTGTCAGCTTTGACAAATAGTGAACTGAACATAAATGATGGATTATTAAGATAGTGACATGTAGATTGCCTTATCATAAACACGTAGCCTTCATCATCATCTTTGTTATTTGTAGCAAATGAACTGCAGTCATTTTCACTTCATATTAACCTGCAGTTCCCAACCTTTCTTCAAAAAGACTGCTAAGGAACAAACTCTCACTTATTTATCAGCTGAGTAGGAGGACAAAAGATTCCCTCATAAAATGAATGGATATTATAATTTCTTTGCATTAATTGATTAATTTATCCTCTGTACAAATAGGAATATACATGTATGTTTACTCGTTGATTGTATTTGATCTTGATGAAACATGATTGATTTTATGATCAGGTAGTGAAATTGTATGGGTAAGATAAGGAAAAGTCTTATGGGAGGTGCTCTTATGAAGCGTTTTGATTTGGTGGGAATTTTTAATGGAGAGAGGTAAGTGAATGCAATTTATGAAAGCTAGTTTTGATTCAAGGGAGAGTATCATGCCAGTAAAGAAGCAGAAGATGGGATTGAATGCTTTTATACAGCAATCAGAGCACAAGTTTTTTTGATAGATTCCCTTCTTTCACTCTATTACAGTTCTTGCTGGCATGATAGACTGATAGGATTATTGTTTCATAATACTAATTACGGAAGTGCTACTTTATTTCTTAATCCTCACAGTTGTTGCCCAATGCAAGAATGTTTTGTGGAGAATAGTTGTATAAAATATTGATAGCTTGTTACTTTACAACTCGAAGTATTGATCATACTCACAAATGTGCTCTTATTTTTGTCCATCAATGAGATTTACGGTATGGAGGTCATTTCATTTTCAAGAATTTTAAAAATAATCATCTCCTATGTTTTCATTATGATTCTAGATCTGATTGTTCCTCCCAGCTTGATCTCCATGAAGAGCATATACGTAGAATACTTCACTGGGGATCTGATCGAATACACTGCCTGAAAGATCTCGTATCTCCAGACTTTGCCTTTTTGTGGGTTAGGCCAACATCCGAACATAAATTGGAAAATAAAGGTTTGTTCAGATATGAAGGTGTGTGCATACCAAATTATGACATGCATTTTGTAATTATCAAAACTACACTACAAACTTAAGTGGACAATTTTTATTCTAAGAATGAATTCTCAATTAGAGGGAACAAGGTCTTTAATAGATATAGTGATGTTGATAACTGCTCTTACCTCCAAATTTTAGATTGTTATAATTGCAGAGCTATTCTTTGACTACAATTCTCTACAGGCTACAAATAAGTTGTAATAAGCTCAATAATTATATTTTTATTCTTATATATTCATACTATTTTCCTGTAGAAAAGAATTTGTTTGTCTATTATATTTCTTTTTTTTTAATGGTATTGGCCGTTACTTGGTCGAATTCCATAATGGATGAAAATAAAAGAACACTTTGTAGTAATTCCACAGAATATATTTCAATACATGACTGGTTTCAACGTTTTAAAGTCACTTCTGGTACAGTAAACTCATTAAAAATACTTAAATAAAAATAAAAAATACTTAAAAATTACTTACTAAAACTTTCACGTACAGTGACTTTTAAAAGTTGAAACCAGTCCTGTATTGAAATATATTCTGCGGAATTACTACAAAGTGTTATCTTATTTTCATCTATTATATTTCTTTTCTTATACAATTAACATGCATCAAGATTCACTTTTAAATGTTTTCTTTATTGCTACTACAAAATAGAGATTGATGATTTCTACACATAGCCTATATATTGGACTGTGGTTTCATGAAATAAATAAAAACCTGCTTATTGTTTCACTATATTTTTAGAAAAAACTAAGCTTTAAACTGTTAAGTCAGAAAGTCATCTAAAAATTCTCATGTCTTTCGATGCAATTTGCTAGGAAGGGTCATCACCGAAAGTACCAATTTTTAGAATTAACGAATTATTAGAATAAATGAATATTTTGATCCTAATAAGATTGATTATGCTGAATGATTACGAAGAGATTATGGAAACTTCCTGAAGTTACTTTTACATTTTAAAAATTTAGTTTCTTATTATCACCTGTGTTTTATGTTTCCTTTCTCAAACCATTTGTGAGATTCAATTTAGTTTTACATAATTTCAAACATTTCTTTGCAAAATGATGCATATTTATTGAGTGAACATTTATTGTGTTTTATATCATCAGGCTTGATAGAAAAGCTCCTTGCTGAATTGATTGATTTGCCAAATGAAAGATTTAGGAAGGAAGTGTTGAGATCCCTACTCAAGGAGTTTTCTCAGAAGAATGGAGTTGCTTTTGGGCAATTTATGAAATTGCTTCGTCACACTATAAGTGGACTCAAGGTAAACATAAATAAAAGTGGAATTATGCATAATTTCGTAATAAATATAGGCATTGAGTGAAGGTAAGCTGGGGGATGATTATGGCTCTCATTTGTGGTATACAGGATACTATTTGAATTCTAATTCCATTTTATCAGAAACAAAAATAAATTTTCAGAAGATAATGTAACCGAATGGGCCGAAATTGTAAGAGGTCAACAATTTTGTGTTGCTTAATTTTGATTAGTTGGGTTAAATTGAAAATACTTGAATTTCAAAAAGCCCACGCATTGGAAAGAAAAAGCAGCTCTACTAGTCAGATCAGAAAGGTAATTTAATGGACTTTTAGCAATCCAAAGAGTTGGGATTTCGATTCATAGCAACCAAATGCGACTTTACAATTGAAATAGATGACAGTTCTGATAGCAAAATTGTTTTCTTCTCTGCCGTTTTGTATTAGTTTTTTTAGAGCTCTCATGAAATTTGCCTTGTTATTATCCTTACTTTTTGCACCATACATTTTTTTCCATTTTATCAAATGCTCAGTTTTAATTATCATTCTGAACAATTAATTAGAAAAGAAGAAAATTATAAATTAAATAATCTGTGAATAATAATTTTTCTTTGATATTCACTCTGAAATCTTGATATTTATGTGCCTAACTAGAAGAAAGATTTCCTGAACGTTTGTTAGTTGTAATAGCTATCATTCCTAACTGCATTCTATTAGTATTAGTAATTATTAACCTATCAATATTTAATCCCTACATTCATGATACATTATTGATTAATCAATAATCAATTTGATGCTATTTTTATTGTTACAGGATGGTCCAGGAGTAGCAGAGATGCTTGAACTTTTAGGGAAAGAAACTTCCATTTCACGTCTTAGAAAAGATTTAAAGTGATTCTATTTATGTACAATCTCCAATTTTCATTTATATTACATCTTTTAGATGTCTCTTTGATTGTTTCCATTTATTTTACCCATCCCAGGAATTTAAGAGTTAATATTTAATTTTTCTAAGGTTTCCAGATGTCCCATATCAATTGAACTTCCAGAAGGAAATGAGGGATGTCCAAAATTTGCATTTATGTTCAAAAATTGAAAAAGCATTTCTTAACATGCTTTACTTGTTCATTGGATGCTTTCATAGTTAAAAGCATTCAATTCAATTTAATTTACTTCATTAAATTTAATTGTTCGTAAGTCATACAGAATTTCATAAAATCTGAAGACCTAATCAAAAATAAGCAATAACATGATTTTCAGGATATTCTTCTTGCAAGACCTCCAAATATAAGCCCCAGTTTGATGGAATTTATTCAAAAATTGCGACATGCATATACATATCAAAACTATGTATTATTAATCTCTATACACCAAAACCTCTACTTAACGAACTCCTACATAACGAACACCTCCAAATAACGAACAAATTTCCCAGTCCACGAATTTCCCATGAAATTATGTCCCCCCATGTTCACATGTACGTATGAAAACCTCCCTACAACGAATTCGCGAATTACGAAGACCTCCAAATAACGAACACCTCCACCAGTCCCTAAAAACTTATTTTCCATTTAAGTGGAAAAATTTCAAAAATCTCGGTGCCAAACTAAAGGCATGAGATGAACACGCCAATCAGAGAGTATTTTACTTGTTTGGTGAAGCAGTCAATCAGAAATCGTCTAGTGAAACTCGCATACTCTCGGCATAATAACGCAACCCGCAGAGAAAATCTTAGTGTTCGCATTTGAGTACGAAGCGGAAAGCGAGTGGATTTCAAAAGTGATGCAGAAATCGATGTTTGTTTTTTACGCATTCCACCGCATTAATACGACCTGATTTTGGCTGAAACAGCATATTCAATCTTGCAGTTATTAATTGGGTTGATCGCTATTGAAATATTTTTCAAGTTCACAATTTTAATTATCGTAAATTCTGGCAAATAGGCCAGCGTATCTTTGGCTTGAGAAATACGTAACCTTTAGCGTTGTAGATCCATTGTAATTTGAGATACTTATTTTGGGTAAAATGCTTTGCCCTCGGAGTCGGGAAATACAGTATGTTATGGCCCCTTTGAGGTATGCAATTGTGAATACGCCTCTGAATAACGAACATCTGATTAACGAACAGTAAAAAATTCGGTCCCGTCGCTTTCGTTAAATAGAGGTTCTGGTGTATTTGGAATTGTATAAATCTAGATATTTTGTATATAAGCCCCCTGAAAATCCCAGACCCAAGATGTGCATAAAATAATTTAATTTCTTTCAAGGAAACATGGAGCACATATGTGCTGGAGGTTCTAAAAAATATTAGTATCTAAATCTTTTTCCATTTATGTTTCGTAAGTATACTTTTGAATAAAAAATATTAATGTATTACAGAACAGGCTAAGTAACATTGCAGAGAAAACTATATTGGCAATATAAGAATTGACTGTGAAAAATGATGAAACGATACAATTGAGACTTATTCAGCTTATTATCACATCGTAGCATCATTGGAAAACCAGAACCAGCAAGTGGTTTTTCTCAAAATATGCCAATGAAGATAAAAAATATTTAATAAATTTTAATTCTTGCTTTCTTCAGATGATGATACTTTAAAAGATAAAACATTTTTACCAAAGTTGTTCAAAAATCATTAGTGACATTTTCAAAAGAAGTTCTCCAATAGTTAACAATCCAAAGATGTTTAAAATCTAGAAGGGCCTATGGATCTAGAAAGTTTGGTAGTTAAACAATAATATAAAAAGTTTTTAGGAGGAAAACTTACAAGTTGTCGCTAGGGAAGACTCAAAGTCTAGAATATTTTATTTCATATATTTAGGGTATGGCACAATTATTTTCTGAGGCAGATGGGATATATTGATAAATTCCTGAGGTCCAGATGAAATAAATGATAAATAACCTACCATACTTTTAAGATTATGTTCTAAAATTGTTGCCATCATGTAACTCAATATGTTTGCAATTTTTAAAAATCATACCATTTACAATTTTATTTGATTTTTCTATTTCTTTCTTTAAGCATGAAACCCAACTTTTACTACTTTATTCCTAGTTGTGTGATTCACATCTAAAAGATTTATAACATGCCCTTACAATGAAGGTTTTGCAAATCTTTGGTTACTTTTGTTTTAACATTTTAAGTAATAAAAGGTAAAATTTTCATTTGCGATTCATGCTAACAATTCACCGGATGTATCACTAACTTAAAAAAATTGAAAGAGATATAAAGTTAGAAATAGCCCTCTGTTATAGGAAAAGAACCTTTGATTCAAACAGTCTCTGTTCTTTAATTCAAGAATGGGGTTAAGAGATCCATGAGCTGAGTAATGACTTCCTTAGCACTAAAAAATCCTTTATCGGCATTAATAAATCCTCACATTCATATCCATGCATTACTATATGCGTAAAATTTCTTGTGGCACTAAAAGTTGTATAAATGTAAATTCAGATCAAAATAGGTGCATTTCTTGACTCATGGCATCTAATAGTCTTTTAGTGAATATCGTAAAGCAATGTATTATAACATTAAGAGGATATTGACATTGAACAATAATTTATATTAAAAGCCATTCAAAATTATGATGACTCAAGTTATGACAAGAATTAGCCTAGATAATTATTATTTTATATCATTGCAGTTAAAGCGGAATATGGAACCTTTTCTCATTTTAAGTCCTCGTATTATTTGGTTACATAAGATATCATTTTGCTGCATATAATACAATCTGGAAATGCATTTAAGGTGTGTTGACTATATGAAAATTGAAATTGTGCGAAGAAATACGAATTTAATCCATCAGTAAACCTAAGTAGAATATTTTCTATTTTATTTCCACATGAATGGATCAATAAGATTGGGAGATAACATTATTGAAATATTTAATTTTTAATGAAGTGATAAAAAAACTGTATCAAATGTTCAATAAGGCTGCAGGTTGACATCTGATCTGGAGGGTTTACTAGATTTTCTTAAAGCTATCAAACCTATGCAATTCATCTGTTCAAGCAAATCAAAAGAAAACCCATCTTAAGAAGTACGCAAAGGAGAGTAGGAATAATTTTAAAGGTAAAAAATCTTTAAATATAGAATTTGAATGTTCTGGTTTAGATGCTCTGCCACTGGGTTATTGCTAATAAATATTATTATGATTAGAATTATTAAAATTACAATACTTATAATTACAACTATAGTACCTAGGTATATTACGGTCCTAGGTAATTTAAAAAATATATTATAAGAATGCAAATTATTAGGTAAAACTCATCAGAACTATCTAAATTACAATTTAATACTTTAGGAAGTCAAAATTTTCCACATTTGCCTGATAGCTTATGATCAGATATGGAATATACTACTTGAGGTGTATAACCATACTATTATAGTATACTCATACTATTTGAGGTGTATAAACCACTCTCCAAAACATTCCGAATATGAGCAAATATTATCTGAGTACTTTAACTTGCTTATAAAATTTTCACTTGATTTTATTTTCATGTCATTATATCTGCATGAGTATTTTTAACTTATGATCAGGTGCTTGCTAAGGGTTGAGGAATTCTTAGCTTACAAGAATTTTAATTTTGATGGTTTTGTGCACCTAGGTTGTTACAAAATCTCAATTTATTGCTAAATAATGATTTGAAATAAAATGATTGATGTAAATAATAAATCAATACTTTACAAACATTTGTAAACTCGATTGATGTTGATACGACTTTCGTTATAATTTGACAATTATAGTTAGCATTCCCGCGGTTCCCGCACTCGAAAATTAGCCACTAACTACACCACTGGGCAAGATAACTTCAGTTTCTAAAATAGATTGCTAAAAAGATGTTTCGTGATATCATAATACTGTATTCTACATCTAGTTGTAGATCTCTCGATGAATTGTTTAGGAAAACTACTCACCGCTATAACTGTTAACTTTCGCTAAGAACTCGCAAGCACCGTTCAACCTTAAATTCGTAAATCTAATGATGCGAGATTTGGTTTCGATTTACGGGTGTCTTCTAGTATTTCATTAGCAGTCTCAAGTTATTTATTCTTCATTATACTTTGTCGACTATATTAATATTAAAGGCGTACATCCCATAATGGAATAAATTCGGTAATACTTAAATAAAATGTACCTTGAGAATGAAAGAAAACAGCTAGAATCGCGATTAAATCGCTTCGAGAAATATCTAACTCGCTTTTCCAAAGGATACATGTGGTGCTGGTCGTATCATTCCCCCTAATTCAAATCCATAAAAAATATAATATTTCGCTACAATCTCTGTGTTTGGCTGATTAGTTATTTTACCAGTAAATTTGAAATATAGGCCATCAACCAGCAACATCATTCGTGCTGAGGGTCAAGGTTCGTCTCAATGATAGAAAGTAATCTATGACTTACATGCTAGAGTAAAGCTTCATAAATGAAATACACGTTTAAAACCCTCCGACGCTAACCATTTTGCATCTGATGGAATATGTGGTAGCTTTTAGCTTGACTTTTCAAATCATCTACTCCTTTGGAAACAGAGAGCTAGAATCATTTGCGATATTTTATATTTCCCTCCACTATAGTTGAGTGCCATGGGAGAGGGGGATGGATTTTAACCCCCCCCCCTCCGACCGGTCTATGCGGTAAATCTGTTTCATCTTTAAAACTCTCACAATGCCGCATAAGGAGCTCCATCTCTGAGAAACGACTAAAGGGACTAGCTCATAACTTCTCGGATGTAGACATTCATTTCACTGCTGATGACATTCCTTTAGTCCTAACTGTTTATCCAAAAGAATTATATTTGATAAAAGGAAATTGATTTCTCCAAGTCAATACAAAAAGAAAAAGTGAGCAATATTAGTACATATTGGTCTTACGGTAATGAATAGGCCTTTGCTGGCACTGGTCATTGACACTGTCATTTTTCTTCTTCAAAGCTGTACTCTACTTTTGGGTGGAATCATACTGCTGAGGAAATTACTTTAACTTACTCAATTGTACCTAGACATTGTATGTGAGAACACGAGGATCAGGTTTCCTGAAATCTTTCCTAAGTTACACCATAAAAAAGTTTCAAATCTGATCATCGACTGAGTTACATTTATAACTTATTGATTATAAAATTTCTTGATTGTCTTTTTAGCAATGAATGGACCATTGTATTAATTCTTAATTAGCTGATGCAATATGGTAAAATCCATTTCAGTGTAAAGAAGATGGGTTGATAGAGAATTCATTCTTGTGCTTGTGTAATTCCCAGGCTTGTCAGTTAAAATTTATGAGAGATTTGTAAAGTTTTACAAAGGTTCATAACTGATGACTTTTCATAATAATAATTTAATGATAATAAAACTCATGGGAGAAAAGAGATTAATAATCAGTCTAAACAAATAGATAATATCATATTTTGTCATAAACTTCTGGGCTGTAAATCCAAAATTTTCTGTATATTAATAAATGCCTTTGTAACAATTAGGCTACAAGCTTAAACTCATAAATATTTTAATATCCAAAGGAATCTTGAATGGAATAGTATTAAGATATGTTTTCAATCAATTCTGAATTTTTGGAGGTAATGGAAATAATTTTTGGCATTCATGTAGGTAAATACTGTAAAATACAGCCTGCAAGAATGATATTTCTTTGTAGAGATAATTATATCACTTTCTCAAAATCCAGTGTTCCAAAAGGTGTTGCTATCTCCTTTCTTAAATCTATTCTACTTTTGGTCTCCATTAATCGAGCAAAATACGACTTTCATGTTGTAACCAAACACTCTGTTTTAGCTTGAGAAATTGTTTATTTATTTTGATTTAATTTATGTTACTTTTATTTAAGTAGAACAGTAGATAGTTGATACATTTAATTTATATTATACAATTCTTAAAATGTCAATTAAGCAATTCAGGTGTTCAGTAAGGACACCTTTTATGTAGAGTTACAAGATTTACTGCTTGTTGTGCATTCAATGTAATATTTTTAAGGAATGTACTTTTGAGATGAAAAATTATCAGATACCTTACAGCTTCGATTGATTATCTTTTTATATGCATGAAGGTCTTCTTCCAAGTTTTTATGCAATATCAATACCGTATTATTCAAATTACTCTCACTATTATAACTCTATTATATTAAAACTCTGTCAAGTAAAATACAGAAATATATTTTCATGATTTATTGCTCTCTGGATTTATCAAAAAATTTCTTAATTGCATTTTTTTCTTGCTTTTAATAATTCTTGGATGGTAAAATAATTCTTTTCTTTAACATTGCCATGGATTGTTTTGATATTATGATTAAAAATTGAATTATAAAAAAGTGCTTTGACAGAACACAATTATTCTCTGAAGCGTGACTTCTTAATGAAGCTTAAATATCTCGATTTACATAGAAACAATCTCATTTTTATAAGTGATTTTTAATACAATTAATGAGAAATTTTATTTCAAATATATTTTACATGGCATAAATTGCGTCTGTGCATTTCATGCCATCTAAGCAGGTACTTTTGCACTGTTTGTAGAATAGAAATCATATGCAACGAATAATAATTTGCTTTAAATACTAGGAATAGGACAAGGGTGTTTGTACAGGAAATGATAAACATATGAAATTATTATAAACAAAATGTTTATTTTCTGCAGACATTAACTCATTATTAAAATAATGAAAGAGGATAACAAATGAGCCATTTTCTAGTTGAATTTATAAATCGTGTATCCCAATTATAATAGAATTTACAATATCATGCGCTAGCAGCATGTTTCCTAGTGAGATAATATGAGGGACTTAGGTGCACGCCATTCCAGTTTATCTTACATATTCCACAACTTTCCACACTCATAACATCTCATGTAGACCTTGTTTTAAAAATATTCAATGTATATAGGCAATGAAAAACAAAACATACTCCCAGGTCAGGCTGATCGATCAAAACATATACTGCAAATACCCAAGTCCCATTTTTAATTCAAGATGTAACAAACTGCAAACAGGAATAGAGAAAAGTGCGACCGCACTTTACAAAAATACTTGTCATGAGAATTAAGCCAAAGAATTAAACAAATACTTTCTTACTTCTCTGCTTACAGGGACTTTTTTCCATTTCCAATTATTAATGGAAACATTACAAAACTTTACCAATGGTAGTTGCAAGACATCTTGCCAAACTAAGACACTGGCTGGGTCCCAATACAAATGAAACCAACATGGCCATTGAAATTATCGAATTTCATTGCAATGAGAAGGAGAAACTGAAGGTGGGATGAAACAGTCATACCTTGAGATGATTAATTTGTGCTATCTCAAAAGAGCTTTTCTTAAGGAACAGTAACAAATCAAGAATCGGTACACAAAATGTGCTGAGAACTCACTAGAACACATTAATAGAGCTACAATGGCTAACACAGTCATATGCAGCCTTAAAACACAAAAAAATTCATACACTTATAACTACACATCATTGGAAAACAGTAAAAAATGAAAAGGGTCTGTACATTACGGGATAGATGATCCATTTCGACTGAATTATCATGATGAAGCACTTAAATTATTGGGCATTAAATAAATGGAGGGTGCAAAGATATACAAAATGTTACTTATCACGATTTCCATCCCGTTGTGACATTGCTGCCATACTTGTGGTAGTCTCTTTCTTTGGAACAAGGAAAATAGGCACATGCACCAATGTAAAGACTCATACATTCACAAACAAACAAAATACACCAATCAATCTTCCCTCAAGATATTGAAACACTCTCACGTGCATATATACAAACAAACACATACAACCATTCCATCTGTTTGACTAGTATTACATTTTTCATGGGAAATTGACTGAAACAAAGTCAAGCAAAAGTATTAGGTGCCACCAAAGGGTGCTCAACTGGCCATCTCACACTCATGATAACCATTAAAACTGCATGAGAAACAAAATTTGGAAATTGGATCAAATTGACCAAAAGGCGAAAATCAAAACATTTGCCAATAACGTAACATTTTAATTTAGATTAAGTTTAAGGGAACTTAACGCAAGTCATGAATGATGCGAGACATCATGACAAAATAGTGAAAAATCACAAAAAGGATGATAGAAAGAAAACAACAAATTTAGAAAATCGAAGAAGGCTCTCTTTCAAGTAATTTTGCAAAGGTAACAAAACAAATCATAGAAGCACATGGTACATTCATCGGATGCATCAATTTTGAGGTTTTTCACAAAATTAGCAACAAATTTGTTTAGAAGGAGGAAAACAACTGCATTTAAAAACTCCCCTTTTGCCTCAAAAACCAAAAAAAACAAGCACAGTAAAAATAGTCACTGCAGCTAGATGAGTAGCTTAGGAAAGACAACCTCTCAACGAGGTATCTCAGTCTACTTTTAGCAAAAATTCGACTTATTTGCTCTTTTTCAAAGAGGAAATTATCATTTGCAAGAGACTGAAATGTATTACCTCAGGGACAAAATTTTACAAAATCTAAAATACAAAGTAACAGACTAAGTCTATTAAAACTCGGGAATTCTTTCAAATTAAGAATATAATTTAAAAGCGATCAAAAAGGAAATGTAACAAATTACAATCAGGTTTTGTATGTACCGAATATAAGTGGGTTTCCAATGGATTTGCAATAAGATTTTTCCTTTACTCCTAACATTCAGAAAGTCTCATTCATTCAGTTATGTTTTCTTATTGTAAAATGGATGCACTCTCACCCCCCCCAAAAGTTAGCAGATAGAAAACATGAATAGTGTTTAAGATCGATGCTTTGGTAATTTGTTAAAATTTGGTGACAATCATTTTCCCTATCTTTGGTATTAAAATACATAGCCATCAAATTCAAAATTCGCATATGCCAAAAAAGAAAATGCGCTATGGTAACTAACCATTTCCCAATACTTGAGCTCTGATGGTTCCTTCCATTGTTCAATCTCTTTTCATTTTGATGGGAAATCACTTCAAAGTGTGTTAGAGCGTGACGATGATGATGTGGTGCACACTATGGCATGATTATATGTCAAATTAACTGGGAAACAGAAATCTACAAAGACCAGACGCCACCACTCTTGTTATAAATCTCACTATTAGACAAGGCTAACAATATTTTTCTCGCTATAAAATAAATAAGGAACCAAGATGAGTGGTGATGGGAGATATATATAAGCATACTTTCATACTGGCAGACAACTTCCTATCTACAAATTTACACGTTTGGTGCTTTTCCTTTGATTCCCCTTTTCTAGGATGATGCATTTCGGTGTAAACCATGCTTTCAAACTACTTCATCATCAATGAGTTACAAATCAGGTTAATAATACATTTGACCACGAACAGAGAATTATGAGAACCTTACTCAAAAGGTTCATCATTTGATTTCATAGGCAGTATCTATTTACTGAAGAAGAAAGATTTTCAACTAAGTTAACCTGTATAAAGATTTAACTCCCAAAATAAATTGATTTTCTTAGACACTTTCTCATTTCCCATTAATAAGTTATTGCTTTATTTTTTTATTCAAACAATGAAATCCGTTCAGAGCTGTTAAATCTTCCAAAACTTTTTGAATTTATCATAAGTACAAAGCTTAATGTACAACTAATTAAGTTGTTCTGTAACTGGCTAGGTTTGCGTAACCTACTGATCAGCTGAATACTGTACTCCCATATTCCATCAAAAATGTAGGAACAAATAATTTCATCCAAAGAAAAATTATTGCTTTAAGCTATGATGAGTTGAACCTGAGTCGAATAAAAAATTGGAACCAAAAGCCATAGTAGTAATAATTGAGTCACAGGAATGTAATCATCTTCTAAGGAATATATAGGACAAATATGAGGTATGAATGACCCAAAAAAATGAGGAAATTTGGAGAAAACAAGAGGCCAATGGAAACCATTGATAATTACATTAAAAAGAAATCAAATACTCTTTGAGTTTGTATTCTCCCACAACTAATCTCACGCATCCATACCATCGCTGATGGAAAAAAATCCAATCGATCACGACACAAACAATCCACTCAATCACTCACGCACATTAAAGATGCAGCACCAAATGCAGTCATTTCTTCACCAAGAATTCAAATTAAGGATCACCGACTGCACCCAATAGTTCCTGGCACATCTCTTTTTCTTTCTTTCGAGAAGAGTGCCAAAGGATAGTCAAATGAAACATCTTTCTCTCTCAGCAGTCTTTCCTTTCTTTAAGTCCTTTAAATAATTTTCTCTCAAAAAATTCCTTTCTGCAGTAAAGAAGAATAAAAAAAATATATATTTTCAGCCTTTCTCAAAACAAGCTTATCCCAACTTATTGAATATTTCCCGTCGTTATGCTGTCCAACCAGAGTTACGTCTGAACACTCGTTTTCTCACTATGCATTCTCCTCTTTTTTTTCTTCTTTGCTTTTGTCTCTTTGAGGGCGTGCACCATGCTTTCTCTTTTCTACCTCAATACAAAAAAGGACGGCCTGTGCCAAGCCACCTCACTATTATGACAATTTATTTACACAACAATAAATACACATCCGATTTGCTTATTCGGCTCATTGGTAAGTAATATGGGCATCACTTATCACTTTGCGACATTTTTGAAGGCTACTTTTTACATTTTTAAGACACCTTGACTACACTTGTGGCACGCACAGCTCACTGGCTCCTCATGTCATATTCCACGGCACCATGTGGAGGTGGGGGAGGAGGTGGTGGATGGTGAGAGGGCACCCGGTCTGGGGGCCTGTCCCGATGACTGTGCCTTGGCTCTGAGCCTCTTAATGGCAGCTGATAGCGGGGAACCGAGAGCACGGTACTAGAATGAGGTGCCTCCATTCCGTGACTCCATGGTGGCATGCTTGATGAAGCAAATGGTGCCATGGGGTATTGGGAGGGGTGAGGGTCTCCGTATTCTGACATAAACACCCCAGGACCCTGGTCCATGGGATACGGCCGCAACCTATGCTGACCATGGGTTGGAGCAGGGTAACACTCCTGAAATAACAAAGAGAATCGTGGTAAATTAAAAGGAATGAAAACAGTTACATTAGTAAGTAAAAGCAAATGTTAAAGCCAATTTATTAATTTGTATCTCCAATTGGCAGAGAGAAGAAGAATAGAAAAGCTTCCAAGAAGTTTTTATTGCTATGAAAAATGCACATCAGATTTACATAAACCCAAATTATAACAAGTGCAAATTTCCATTTAACATAGAGCTTATTTAGGAAATTATCAGACGTACTATTTGAACTTCTGATAGGCTGTAATTAATGAATGTATGTCTTTTTTATCCCAGCAAATATTGCTTTGCAAAGACTTTGGATGAGTATAAATACTTATTACTTTTGGTGATGTGAATTTTATGCTTTTTCATCATTTCATGAGTACGCAAGCATAGAATGTACGATAACTCAAAAGAGAATACTTACTGGACTGGGTATCTGATGAGAATGCCGCATAGGGACCAGTGAAATGGAAGGCGGCCTACCGCTAAAAGGCCTTCTCCTTTCCACCCCATCCACCTGACTGTAATTGAAAAAAATATACATTAAAATCACTCATTTACCTTGAAAATTCTACAAAGTTAAATTAATATAGTGAAATATCAATGGTGGGGAATTATTTGTAATCACAAGCCACATATTAATTGCTTAGCATTCCTCTTATGAATATTTTCCATACTATTTTCACTGAGCACTTTGCACAGAGAAGCAAAACTACTAAAATAAATACATATATTCAGGAAGGCCCAGGTAACCCAAATTTGTCATAGATAACATTTTACAATTCATTATTATCTTGGTAGGAATAGGTTATAGCCTTTTGACTAACTTAAAACTAATTAGAAACATTATTGAATGGATAAGACGACGAACTACACTTACCAGGTCCCTGGTTCTGAGGACATGTTTGTGTCAGAAGGAGGTTTATGCTTTCTTTTAAAGTGAATATAGAAAGCTAAACAGACGATGACTACTAGAAATACAGCTATTGTAGCTCCACTGGCTATGCTTGCTGTCTCCAGCATCACACGTCGTCTTGAGGCTATAAGGGAGTAAAAAATATTGCAACAATTAATTTTCGAAGTAAAATAAGCAGATTGACAAAACAACAAATTTAACACTATTTATTTTCAACCAAAACTCTAAGAAATCATAACAGTTGGAACTACGAAGATTTTATAATTTATGACGTTAAATTTTGAGGAGTATAATCTTAATAAAATAATATGAGCAACAATGGTTACTTCATTCTTGCAGCAAGAAATTTTCATATTCAGCGATGTTAGACAAATTTTGATTATGCAATACTATCCTCCTTTAAAAACAGATCTGAAGAGATGAGATTTGGACCCAAATAGAACCGAGCGTCCTAGAAAAGAGTGATAAGGAAGCGGAGAGATTAAAAAATACTTACGCAGATAAGAGTTTTCCAGGTCTTTGAATTCGCACCTCTGCCCCATATAACCGTCTGCACACCTAGAAGAAAGAAGAATAAAATTAATATAAACCAAATTAACAATCAGGGAACATACATTACAAAGAGCAATGACAATATTCATAATTTTAAGTAGCAAATACTGTTTCTTACAGATTCATTTACTTTACTTCATAAGGATCGCTTTCTCAGTAAAATATTAGAAAGTCATCCAAAAGGAAATACTTGAATGATACCAAGAATTGAGAAGTTTGGTACCTAAACGAACAAAACCAGCGTAAAATATAAAATTAAGAAATAGAATCGATGGAAAGAAAGCACGAACGAGAACGGTGAAAATGATGACAAAGGAGAGGAACAATCCAACATTAAAAGACGTTTAAGCTAAAATATTGTCAATCAAAACTTTGCAGGCGGATATTATTTACATTACGATTCCCGTAAGTTTCAGATTCGAACTACTAACAAACACGTGTACAGCTGTAAACGAAAATGCCTCAGAACAAAGACAAATAAATGAGTCGGAACTATGGCAGGCCACCAAGTACACCTCCCAGCCAAGCGAGCAAAGTCACAAAAAGAAAATGACCGTATTTATTTATTGAGTCAACCGTCCGATCGGTAAATGCCGCGCATAAATTTGAGCCGGGAGGGCACCAAATCACCAACAGGTAGAAAACGCACCCCTCCTACGCTCTTCACGCATTCGGTGATTTATCCCGAGAACATTCTTTCTCCTCGCCCCTTTCACCTGCGACCTCCACCAACGTGATCTATCACCCAAAAAAAGAAGAGACGAGGACCTCGACGACAACTCCGAAAAGCCCTACGCGCGGCGCTAATCCGAGCGCCTTCGCGTTGGTTCCCGAAGATGCGTGGGTCGACGTCTCCCATTCATCCGACAAGGCACCCCACGCCTCCTTTATTGCACCTCGGCGCCCCTCCACCGACCGCGGCATTCCTTTCGCGGGAGACGTCGTGAGAGGACTCCATCGAGAGGGATTATGAGGTGGAGGGCCCACAAGACCTCCCCACACCACCGCCATTTCCATCCGTGCTAATCCCGGAGGCAGTTGCCCGCTCAGGGTTCCCAAGGGCAAGAGACGCCCTCCCACGCAAGCCCGAAAGAAGGTCTTCTTTCGGTACCACATTCTTACACCACTAATCCGGGAATGCGAGGGCCACGCGGGTGGTGTTCCTGGAACACTTCGGCACCCTTTTATAGCGCCGCCGGATTCGGAATGAACTGGATATTTGGTGCTGGTAGTTTAACGACGTCTTGGGGAAAACCTAGGTGCAACTATCCCACGGCGATCTGCGCCACCCAGAGGGAGTAATTAGCGAGTGTAACGGTCTCTTGGACTTACAGTGTACCCGAAATGGTCTGGGGAAGTACGCGCACTTAGGTTAAAACAGCCGTGTCAAACACGCAGGGGACAAAGGGTCTTTTCTGGGGTTAATCCGAAGATGAGGGGACCTCCTATGAGGGAAAGTTAGGTGAAGACCATTGTGCCCTGAGAAATTGTTCACTGGCTAAAATACAGGAATATTAATTAGTATTGATAATCGGGATAGGAGTTGTTTTTTCTTCAAGCCAATACAGTCGTTGAGAGTAAATCTACCATATCAGCCCAGTTGAAATCCAACGACAGTCTTGAGTCCCAAGTATTTGCGTTTAACTTCCAAACTACTACCTTCCCAACTGATCTGACTTTGATCAATTTCTCAATCAACACTAACTAGTCTGGGATACGAGATTTGATTGCAAAGAAGTTGGAACTGCTAATCGACAATTAGTCCTTCCAATCAAATTATTCAATCATCTAGTTAATTTCACATCGGCACATTTAATTATTATTTGTTTTTAATTGACAAGCAATTAGTAGTCCGCGAACTGTGGAATAGCCGATTTTTTTCGTTCCCTCGGGAAATTAAATTAGGAAATCCGACGTTAATGACACTGAAAGCCTTTTCGTTTCGGATACGAGGTCTCGAAATGATCCCAAAAACGGAGCGAGGCACCATTTAAAAATTTCTCTCGACGACGGTATTGCAGCGGATTCCCAATTCCGACAACCCGATTCTCGAGAGACCATCTGAAATCATCGAGAGCACTCGTACGGAAGTTGACAGAGCGTGGAACCGAGTGAAGGATCACCTCCGAAGAAAAAAACCGCAATAATGAGCGCGGAGGAACTGTAAGTCAGGGGGAAAGAAATGATGAAGATGGATTAATGAAGAAATGTTGATGAAAGTAGCGACATGCGAATGGATAAAGCTCTTGGGAACAGCTCCTTTCTCACGGCGGAAGAAAGCTGGGAAAACGGGTGATCGGAGCGCGGATGGTGGAGCTTCTGCGAGCCTCTTCTGCAGAAGGCAATCGCGGGCAATTATGGCTGAGGAGACGCATAACTGCTCCTCCTTCCGAGCGTGCAAATCAAATCGCCTGTGGAACCCGCGATTCGTTGGAAAAAGAGTGGGTCCAACCTGGATGCTCGTTAACCTGAGGCAAATTTATTTCCTACTGCCGCTGGAGCGAAACTTACGAGAAATTGGGGAAACCGATTATGTTTCCACGGGCCGTACCGAGCGAGGAATACAACGATTCTCTTCTTGATGAATCGAAAAGAAATTTCTCATTTGTGAGAGCAATCTAAATCTGCGCTATTTTTCACTTGATTTATTCCCCAAAATTATAGTAAAAGTTCTTGATTGGATGCTTATGTTGGGGAAGCACAAATATAACGCAACAAGAATCCATCATGGTAATCCAAGCGAATAACTGGGACTAGAACTAAGAACTTCAGGTTGGCTAGGCTAGCAATAAATATTTATAATACATTAACAAATTTATGCACAATAATTCTCATTGTCTAGTAGGCAGAAAACAAAGCTATAAGAAGCCCGTATTACAATCATATTTAAAGATAGTCGAATCATCAAATAAATGATCAAAACTCTTCATGAACTCAATGTTAAATAGAAACGATTGTTGGAATAACTTGCATGCGCCAATGAAGTCACGAGTGAACTCTTCATCCGAAATAAACGTCATAATAAACCCAAAGACAAAATGGTGTATGTATAAATCAAAGATGTCTCATTTCGATTCATACGGGAGACATATTCAGTACTTGGGGGCAAATGAACTTTTTCTTCGAGGTCAGGACGCTTCGGGTTATAACATACAGAAACGCGAGTACTTAAGGCTGGGGAATCGTTCGAAAAGTGAGAAAATTCTTATTTGTTTGTCTAATAAAGGAGGAGAAGCAACTTGGACCCTCCCAAGTTTACCGCAAACTTTAACGTCATCTCCTCTCTAAAAATAGTACACGCTTTATCAGAATAAATATTTCGTCCACTGGCCTTTAACTCCTTCCAGCGCCCGCTAACCTCAGTATCATAAACGCCTACACCTTAAGTTTGAAGAAATTGAACGAGCATGACGAAATGTTTATTCCTAACTGAAACGAAAATTCCAATCACCGGTCAAGTATGACTGCAATAGCCAATCCCGCTACTCTTCCATGAGAATGCCGTAACACAACTCAGACGGCTACATTTCCAGAAAACAGGTAAAAATCAATTCTTTTGTGTGCTGAATTAATTAAGAATCGAATAACCATACTCATGAATACTGATGAGAATGGGAAAATGAATTCATATGGAATATGCTAATGGAAAATGGAAATCGCCATCTTCGATTTCTGGCATTTCTGTTCTGCTTCGCATGCATCGAAGACGGAGCTTTCTATTTTCTCCAGAAAACTTGGATCCAAAAAATGATAACGAAAAATGCCACGGCCGTGGGATCTGCTCTAATTAACAAGCTCACAGCAGAATAATATTCAGAATCACGGATTCTCGAGACTAGGGAATAGTTCCGACCATCGACCCATTTCTTACCACTCGATAAAGGGAATTAAGAATTTTCCTTCATTTTCTCTTTCCACTTTTCGGCAGGAATTCTTGCTTAAACACAGGTAGATAATTCAATTAAGATAATGTAGCTGATATTTCCAATTTCATCCACGTTCATTGCAACATGCCTTCAATCCTACGAACTTTGATATCTGACTAATAAAACTTTTCGTGAAATTATCGGATATTTCAAATAATTCTTTTATTGCGTTACCTTACTTATCGTCTCCCGTTCACTGGACTCTTTCCCACATCTACTATTCTTACTCTGAAGCCATAAATAACCTGATTTAAGTTTATATTTAACTTAAAATACTTCAACGCCTTCATTATATTTGTTATGTAGCTACAACAACTAGGCCCACCGCAAATGGGCTATTATTTGTTCACGAACTTATTAATAAATAGATAACACAGTAAAATAAAGATGCGAGGAGAAAAGGTATCGTGAAAGCTACTTTTAAAAAAACAAGCGTTTTCTAGCGGTAAATCATAAATAGCTCTAAGTCAATAATGAAGTTACTCAAATTGGAATAAACAAAGAAAATGAATAGATTCCGCTCTCACAGAGAAAACAGAAAAAAAGAAATACGAAATGTTTATATAAGCACACATTTATTGCAGCGTATATTTTCAATAAAAAACTTCCTTACTAACAGAAATGTCATTAAAGATTTAGGAAAAAGGGGTTTCACCGTTGAAGGACCAATTACACATCGTCGATTGTGTCATAAAATGCAAAGAATAAACGTACTCAAGTTCCGTACAACATGAACTCAAAGGCGGCAGCGCATTGCGCAACTCTGAAGCAATATACGTCCATAAACTCGAATCATAGAAAGAATCACCTGAGAAAACACTGAAAGGAAAATACGGGATTTTGCAACAGTTTCTTTCCGGGTCATTCAAAGCCCCACCACTGTACATCGTTCATTTACATTGCTCAAGTATGACCTCGTGCGACATTTCCTATTCTTAAACGAGATTATCTCTAATTTTCGTGAGATTTCTCAGAGATAGAGAACTCCTGTTACGTTCCGCGGAGGATAGTCCAGCCTCTAACAACTTCATTACACGGTTGGTAATATCGTAAGCGATTGGTAAAACCAATGAACCGGCAAACACGAATTGCCCCTGCACTTTGCCATTTGAGCGGCCTTTTCACTTTACATACATTAACACGATCTCCCGGGATACAATCGCCCTTCGACACTCGATTTCTCGCCTCCGAGAAACAATCGAAAGTGATCGATATTGGCGCGAGAGAGTTGATTACCATCGAGTAATCGATGTGGGGAAAAACAGCCCGATAAGGACGGGAGAGAGTGCGCGAGGGGCCATGGAGTGAGGCGGAGGAATTCCGAGTCCGCTATCGTCGCAGATAAGGAGAAAGGGTGAGGGCGTGTAGTGAGATGGGCGGGGTGCCGTAGACGAGATAAAGCGCCGGTCCGAGGCACTTTCCCACGGCCGTGGTCCACGCACGCCCTTCGGTCGCAGGACTACGGGCGCCTCTCGATAAACAAACTCTTTCGCGTCCATTACGTCCGCAACTCCACATCGAAAGCGTTATCTCGTGGGGTGGGGGACTCCGACATGGAGACCGCCGCGCGCCTGCAATCCGCTCGCCGCTCTCGATCGCAAATTCGAGCCATCTTGATTTAAATCCCGCCCGCCCACGTGGCGTAAACTCTTATCCGACAATTAAGATACGGACGGGATTCCTTCGGGGGTTTGTTTGCATAGGACTGAAGAGCGCTTCACAGCTCTATTCTCGGGTCATTCAGAAGGAGGAAAAAACTGCTCGCCGAAAACAATTTGCTGGTAATGCAATTCTAATTATCTTCCTTCTTTTAATTTATTGTCTCAGAGCGCTCGGTCAAACAACAATGAAACTAACAAACAAACAACAATTTATCATTGCAGCACCAAGTGCTTCACTACATACTGTAAATAAGAAATAAATCAAATGATCTGCAATCCCATAACAATTCATCGATTTATACATATATCTAGGATTACAATTGCTGTGAAACTACTGATAATTAATACCATTCTATCTGTATACATTTTCGTTTCGATAAAAATAAGCTAACTAACTATGAGCTCTATACGATTTAATATTCTGGATGGATTTTTTTGTAAAAGTTTGTTCGAGTTTTCATTCTCACATGGGGAGCAATCGAACCAGGCGAGGGAGAAAGAAGTTTGAGCAAGAGTCATTTCCCAATCAAATTAATCCCGGTAATAGTTTGGGAAATTCCTGTTACGTAAGTCTTAAAACAAAACAGTACAAACCAAACAAAAATTATATTTCTACTTATAATGTCCTTTTCAATTACATACGTTTCAAATAATATAGCTCCATTGACAGACAGAGTATCACTTGAACGATAAAAGAATGTATTTATGATCACACTTGTCCATTTGATAAAGCTTTCTCCAATCACACACACGTTCTAAAGATTGAAATTATAACTCCAATTGGAGTGAAAGCAAAATTTTCCCCGGACGATTTTCTAGGCAGGAAAATGAAAGTAAAGCGGTTAAATTTTTCATAGCAAACCGGATGTTCTACAATAATCCGAAATAGCTTCCCGTTTGGACATAGTTCATGCTCTGGCGAACTGGTGATCGTGCCGTCACCTGCCGTTCGTTGCGAGGGGTAGCAGAGGCAGTTTTTTGTGAAAGCCCTTTCTGTTATCTGCCGATATTTCCCTGGAGGCCTCGAAGAAACCCAAACAACGAATCTCATGTATTGATTCTTAGCTTAAGACAAAGAAAGAGGACTAAATAAATTTCAGTAAGAGGTTGCTGACATGAACTCGATTTTTCCAGTCATCTTTATCGGAAAGAAATAATATAAGCTTCTTACTGCTTTTACTAATCAATTTTCATGACTGTAAGTTAGATAAGAACCTAGTAGAAAGATAATATTCAAGGATCTTTGATTATTTACCAATTCACTGTTCATATTTTTATTACAATCAACATTTCAAACAAATTATTCAATTATTAAAATAAGCAACCATTACTTGACATGCGTTTTTTATCGACGGCTAACTAGCAGTGAAGTGCAGTATTTGTATAATTCAAGGTTGAAAATTACAATTTACCGACTATTACCATTTATAAGTGGAAAAGCTTACGTCATGTAATATATTAATGGCAAAAACTCATTAGATGGGATGAAAACCACAAAGAGCCCACTCATAGCACCAGCTAGGAAGTTACGAACTACGAGGAAGTTAACTACGTGAGTTATGGCATCGTTTCGCACCTCCATACAAGGAGTGTTAATAGAAAAGAGACATTATGCACTGAACAATATGACGTATTTATCATCAATGGGAGGACGGAAGTAGCCATTGGAATCCTATCCAGCAACCAATCCGGCGACAACGATTCACCGCGAATTATTTTGCTTTTAAAAATTCATTTGTTCTCCAACAGGATCAGTCAGCATAATTCAGTTTCACAAATTGCCACAAAATCCCATCGTTAACATGAACGCTTATTTCTGCTGGAACTGCAATCTCGGCGAGCGGCGTAAGTGAATCTATTACGGGTGATAAAAGAGAGACACTTACTCGCAATTGTATAGCAGTGACTCCCCAATCTTGACGGTGAAGCAGGTTGCCCCGTTGAGGCAGTACCAGGCTGCGTAGGCTGGCGGGCAGGCATACGTGTGGAATGTGATGTTGGGTCGCGCGGTAGGACTGGGCGCTCGCGGCTTCGGAGTAGATCGGCTCGAACATGCCTCTGAAAAGGAGAAAGAATATGATGAGTAATGGAGGAGGACAAGTTTACATAGAATCAGTTTCTTTCGGACCACCTCGCCGAAAACTTTATCTGGGAACAAGATGGACATCACAATGAACTTAGGACCGAGCACAATGGAGCACTCGCATTCAATGCAACCTTTTTTTACCGAAGATTAAAGTTAGGTTTCGTTCGGATACCTCTTGTTCGGGAAACATCGATTTACATATTTAATACATTATCCGTTGAGAAATGATGGTAGCTATCCTCTTGAAATAAAGAGCTCCGTACAACTTCATGACAATATACACTGCGTGTACACGCTAAGTGTGAACGGTTACACTACCGCAATCACCTCTACTGATAGCTGGGTTATAAAATCTATACAAAACAGGACACCTATGGAAGGCACTTCAAATGAAACTCATCGTTCATCAAAATAATATGTGAAACTTCATTGGTATTTTTAAATATGAGAATAATTCATAATCACGTCATAAGGTTAATATACTGTTTATGAACTTGTTAATAACTATTAAATTTAAATTGCTTGACATCAAATTGTGGCATTTAAAAATTTTCGTTGGACTAAACCAATAGAGATATATAAAGTTGGAATGGAGTGTAAATATACATAAATAAATTGAGAGGCCTTAAGGCAAATCCTGTCAGTTAACAGTCAATCTTTCTCAATCAATTTAATGATCAAATATCCATTCCCTTGAATAAATGCGCAAAACAAATATCTCACCTATCTGTGGGAGAAATTAAAGAAATTGTGTGCGGAGGAGTATATTTAAATTCTATTTAAGTGCACTCTGCTTACAATTCGAAGTTAGACGATTTGAAGGAGAGAGGGAGCGACCAACGGCCAAAGATGGACGTCGGCTGCACTTGGAGGTTCGTCAGCATTGCACTTTTGGGTTAATCGGAACAATACCCAAGAGCGAATACCTTCGAATCTACTCTTACGAGCACAATGAATCGCAACGAACGGATTTGTGACTCCTTGGCGATATAACGACCCTAAAGGACTCCGCGAAGCACCGCCTCGAGAAACGATCCACATTTTCACAAATTCATAGGAATCGAAAGCGGCAATTTTCGCTCGGATGCCTTTAATCGTGTGATTTGAAGCCGCCAGTGGGTGTTTTCGAGTTAACAGCACCTTCGGTAGCGGGCAGAAGCCATCCAGCTAACGGGCGCACGTCTCTGCATCCCCCGCGGCGTCCCCGCCTCAGCGGCTCTCCTCCTCGTGGGGAAGGGGGTTTCCGGTGGATATGGCAAAGGAATGACGAGGACCCCACTCCGGAAATGTGGGTGTAGGGGGAGAGGAAGAAAGGAGAGAGAGAAAGGAGATGGGAGATAAAGAGAGAGAATGAAAAAGAAGGGGAAAGGCGATGGAATGGCATGAATGTGTTGATGTTAGCCGAGGGAAATTCGTGTGCCAGGACAAACAGACGAGTATATATGTTTAAGATATATACATATAATTCATGCGAACGAAATGTACTCGATTATTTCGATCGAGCGGAAGATACGACTTCGTTAAATGGCTGAATTTCGAAAACCCGAACCGATCCCTCTTTTTTATGGTTCGTAAAAAATGATTCCATTCCGAAATGAGGCGGAATTTGAGGACGTAAGAATGGAAATGGGATCTCGTCGACCGTATAAGCATTGTCAAATAATTACCAATCGGAAAATATGAAGCCGCATTCCCATGAATGCAATAAAAATGACGGCAAAAGCAGAAATAGAACTTCCTTAATTAGAGAACTGTATAAAAAGATCGTTAATAAATAGTCGATTCAGATAATTGCTTCATCAACCTCATCTCTTACAATATTGGTAAAATCGCCGATTATTTCAATTAATTCATGAATACTAACTTCGATTAGTTTCCTCAAAAGTGATGTGGCAATAATGCACTTAAGAAAATACAATGAAAGTACAGTATGAAAGTATTAAAGGATAATTTCAAATTGACTTTCAAATGGTAAAGTTGCGAGTTAAGCATGACAAAACATTAAGTCTTAGCTCAACAGATATCAACTGCTCACGAATAATTGCTCATCAGTTCCTTGAACGATTTCATAAACGATAAATCTGTTATTATTTAAGGTAATAGTTCTAAACAGCTCGAGGACAATTCTGATAGAACCATTTAAAGCAACTTTATCGAACACACCTATCACGATGTAGAGTGGCGACCATAAGATTTCCCATTCAGATATTGTTTAACATACAGTAACCATTACTGTTTATTCTCAGGGCGATATGAAGTACGCGAACCCCTACCCAGATACTTAAACATATAGCGTTAGCGTTCTGCAAATTACATCGATGGCAGATTTTTTCAGAAGCAATTTCGCTGCGACTTGATTAAACTGACGCTTCATTTTCAGAGTATTTAGAGGCGAAAGCGGCCATCAAATGAGGAGGAGGCTCCTTGTGATAGCAATACCAAACGGCCACCCCAGTATGGCATTGAAGAGACGTATTCAATGCTTGGATTCACTGCAGAGGCGAGACTACTGCGTAAGCAGTTCAATGTATAGAGTGACCGGCGGCGGCGGGGATGTATCGCTCAGCAAATATAAACCTCGCATTAAGAGGAGCAGATAGCTCGTCTCCCACGCGACGGATCCACCTGGAAGATACGCACGCCTTGAATGGAAATTATGGACGATAAACAGGCAATAAAAACACAACGGCATAAAAAACCGCAAAATTACCGCATCGAATGAAAAGATATATAAAAAAGGAGGCGGTCAAACGACCCAGACATCAAAAGGGAATTGTTGGAAGTCTAGCGGCAAACGAGTTTATCGAAGAGGACGTTTTCAGGGCCGGTACGATATATATTTCGCCCCCCCGTCCCCGAAACTATGGAAGAGATATTCCTACGTCTTTTCTCGACCGGTGATTCCCTCGCATCTAATCCTACACCGACGCTCTTTGTTGACTCACCCAGATAAAGTTGAGCCGTAAATCCAATGATTTTAAGTTCATGGAAGCAAATATCCAAGCATGACGTAACACAGGCCCATCTCAGAAGAGAATTTTATGCACCGGAATTTTAATTGTTCCTAATTCAGGAAATAAAGCGAGCTTAATAATGTAAATGACACTTTTTTAATGATACAATCACGATAATCATTAAGAATTAAAGTCCACGAAATGGGCAATCCGAATTTTTCACCTCAGTGGCGGTTCATGATTCGTACTGGAGAACGAAATTTTTCAATAAACAGAGGAAACAAGGGAATACAAATTTTATGTGCTCGAGAATCTTCTCTAACCCTCTGTGGGTTACGTAGCTTGAAATGAGCATCCGAAATTACTTTATTTTTGATAATTTACTTATTTAAACGCTACCCACTTCCCTAACCCCTGGAGAAATACAGAAACCTTTACAAAGGCGAGGAAAATCACCACAAAACTTCTTCAACACAAAACAGAAAAAAATCCGAAAATTTTGAGATTGGTAGCTCCTCCACAGAAAGCTAAATGGAGAGACCCTAATGACACACGACCGGCCCTGAAACGCTACCGCCTCGAGCCACCGCTCCTAATGGCCTTCCGGCCCTGGAGCTTCGGACATCACCACAAGAGCGTGTATCCGAGAAGAGAAAATCCACGCCGTATTTCGAGGAACGCAGAGAGTGGGGGAATCGGATGCTGGGATGAAAACAGGAGTAGGCGGAGTAGCAGAACGGGTGGAGAAAGGAATGAGGAGTCAACTATTTGGGTGGCCACCCACCAACATACCCCATCGTGCTTCGACTTAATGAAGCGAAGTGGAAGGGGGAAGAGCGTTAAGGAGAGACGAAGGCAGATTAAAGGAGAACGGTAAACATATGGCATTACGTCGATCGGGCACATATGAAATAGCGAACGAGGACCATCTGGTCAAGGAGGTCTAAAGGCAAGGTGAAAAGTCCCTTCACAGGTACGACCTTTCCAGAAATTGGAATAGCCGCCGGGGAATGGAACGTGGGTGACAATGAAGAGAAGGAGATTAGCGCGACACCTACCGTATCTTTTGTGTGGCACTTCCAAAAAGGGGCTGTTTTCTCTCAAACGGAATAGCGAGGGGGTGGGATACGTACTCCATTCGGCTGAATTCCATGCGATGACCGTTTTGCCCTTCCCCGAAGAAGGAATTCTGACAAATAGATGATTCGGGAACCGAACCAGAGGTGACGGCCGTGTAATGTGCGTTATTTATTTGTTGCGAAACGCAACTGCGGCACGGCGGTCTTTTTCCATGAATCAGGTTGGTCCCCTAATATCTGCGGAGCTGAAAGACGCACGTTTGCCCTAGGGTCAATCAATCAAGACCCTTTATTTCAGTCCCAGGGTGCGATTCTGTCACCTGAACTTTCTTTTGTGCTCAAAATCACAAATCGGAACGCCTTTACATCCAAACCAGACATGAAATGAAATGTTGCACCTCAAAAATGTTAAGCCAAAGTCAATGGCGCTATTATACACATGCGGGCGGGGCTTTTGTAAACCATGAAGAATGAAAGACTTCGATATTTATTCACAGGTTTGGAATTTGATGAAGTACCGGAATAAGTACATATCCAAAAGATGTTTCTTCTTGAGAATTACGCATCAATTTTAGAGCATTGATTGAAAGCATGAGACGATAATCATGTAAACTGAAGGTGTTTTGGTCTAACTTCGTGGAACGCCACTTTCACTAAAGACAAAAAAAACTTACCATTTTCCGCTAGGTTCTAGTGAAGAATGTAGTGGAAAATACTAAGTTTTGCACTCTTTAATTTAATTTAAGATAATCGTGAATAATTCTTGTTACACCTTTAAAGGAAGCGGAGTATTGCTTTCGCAGAGACCAATTTTTTGTAAATTAAACAATCTTACAGTTTATTTTCTTTTCGGGAACAGATAAATCTAACAACATAACATGCGGTGTACATTTAGTGGGCTTTCTGGATGTATTACTTTCATCCATTTTCTCAATCTTTACATTTATACAATAGATGAACATTACATGAAATGAAAACCACATTTAGAAAAAAATGTATTCTCAAATTATAAAACCAACAATCAGAAAGATTGGTGGAGGCAACAGCAAGTGCCCTCCCAATATCCTTTCTCCAGCCAACCGTCACTCAAGAACGAACAAAAGCCAAAAACAAATTCATCTTCTAGGGAACTCATCTAACAAAGGGGCGTAAGATCCGCAAAATATGCGCGGAAACGAACGGCTTACAATGAATTTCTGTTCTGCGCCCGACTAAGCCTCTTAAAGAGTCTCCGGAGCCTATTTCCTCATTTCCAAATTCTTGAGCGAGCCGAGATGAAAGCCGCCGAGTACTCGATGCCCTTCATAGCCACGAAAATACTCGAGCGAGCAATAGCCGCCTCATTTTAAATGACGAAGGGGACGCTGAAGAGGGGGAAGAGCATTACGAGCTGCCACTTGGCACCTCATGCGAGATGAAAGGAGAAACGCCGAGGTGCGAATGCTTGGGCTCTACTTCTATGGGATTAAAGAGTCCCGTGAGATGAGTACGGTGCACCTCGAGAGGAAAAGGGACGGATGATAAACAATCACTGAATGCCACTGAATAATGCTCAGAAAAACAGTAGGACACCTTGGAAATAGTGACCCATACCCAGGATGCACAAAAGTAATTATTTTGTGCACAGAAGTAGCTGTAAATATTCATGAAAATTAATTTTAGGAATGCTAAAATCACGACAAAAAACAAATATTCGAGAACTCTCCTACTGTAAAGGGACTAGCTAAAATAAGGATACCCACCAACTTGCCTTTGGACTAAAATATTTCCCAGCGAAAGATACGCAAAAGCATCACTAATTAAAAATGAAGGCATAATCTTCATGAAACAGAGTAAAGAGGAAGAATCTTTACATCAAGACAGAAACAATGAAATAGAGCAAATCTAAACACACAAGTAAAATACAAAAGAATTCTCTCGATAACCAAGTAAATACTTATTCAACAATCAACACTAGAGCCATTCCGTTTTTAAGGGGTTTTAATCATAGGCTTATGCTTCGTTCTCCAGAAATATCTACTGAGAAATGCATCGATTATATGCATCTTTTAAAGTAGTTTAATGTTCTGGAAGTAGTACTAATGTTTCTTCTCTATAGAGTGCAACATTATTAACGCACTGTGTAGGAGATGTCAGTATTTTAGCGTCGTAATTGTAAAATTTCTTGAAAATTCAAGTTTTACGCCGATTATTGTTTAACTGCTGATTAATTGAAATATATGTTTCTCACTCGTTGTTTTGTCTGACAGGTAGCGTTGGTCATGGGTACCTCCAACACTTTACTAGTTGCAAGAGTCTCCTCTTTGCTGTGAGATTAACAATATATAAAACTTCATATAATTTGAGCACTACACATCAGTCACCAAAAATCAAGTATTGACTTCCACTGGACTTACGATGCCTGAGACGGTTATATCGCTCTCCGCTGAATTTTCCACTCAAGTATGAAGTGATGCCTCATTTTCAAACTCGCTTCGAGTGAGCACACGAACTGCGCACATTGAAGGTGAAATAGAGAAGGGAATGCGGTGGGAGAGCGGTCATTTCCAGGAATGTGAGTGAGCAAGCGGCCGCATGTGTCTCTCTTCATTACGCCTTTCTCACCGCCCCCACGGGCCATGCTAATTCCCACGGCCCAGGGCGTGCCTCCTCCACCAGGGCGTACACCACACTTCATCGGAGGGCCCTTTTCCTCAGCCGTGTTAATGAACGCCCTTTCTGGAGACATTCGTGGGCAACCACTTAACGCATGCTTTCACCGACAATAGTGCAATCGCATTATCCCAACGCCTCCCATCTCGGCGATTCCTCGGCCCCGATTGTCACCCGGAGGAGTCTTTCGGACGGGAAAAGGTCGCGAACGTGATATAGTCTCCGCGACAGGTATTTGCCAGTGCCAGAGGATGGGGAGTCGGCTCCTTTCTCCGTCAGACACTTTGGAAGACACCTTATAATGCCATTCTTGGAATGTTTCGAGCCTGTGGTAAAAGTACCTTTTTCGGCAAAGAGGCATTTTTAAGGAGAGAATTAGGAAAATCCTGAATACGTGACGCGAGACTCGAAGAGGAGCCCAAATAAATTAAGGGCGGCTTGTCTTATGAGCCTCAAGCACTACCATAAATCCGTCTTATGATGCTTGAATTTGGAGAATCTTTCTTACTTGGCAAGGAGAGAGAAAAATTTCACTGAAAATAATAAATAAAAAGCCTGTGGCCATAGCGAGATCTGCAGCTAAACAATTAATTGCTGCACAGTGAGTTTAAAGAAATTCCCGCTGTGACTCCAGGATCATTGAACCATGTATAAGGAAGGAGATTATTCACGAGGATGAATTATTAAAGGTTACTTTCTTTCTAAGATCATTTCAAACTCATGTATTTACGAATTAAATAAAATTTAAAATGACACGATCGACTTGAGGGATACAAAATTGTTTATTTTCATACATCGAATTTTAAAATTAAATTTCAGAAAATCATCCCTTTCTACGATAACACCTGAATACATTGAATCCACGGTATGACTCATCATGGAGAAGTTCCTTACAGCTTACACTTTAAACGGCTCGCAAGGTCAAGGCAAATACCACTTTCTATGAAGTATAAATGCCTCTATGCTACACTTGGCGGTGTGATTAAAAACACCTTAGCACCTCTTCACATACAAAGGCCTCGTCGAGGTATTTATAATTGCGCTTCGTTATCGGGTCAACGGGACTGCCCGCCGGTTCTATAGAACGAGATTCCAAATCGCTGAGTGGGATCTCTCTCTTGAATTGGAAGCTATTAATGCCATATGACAGCGGAGGAATACCCCTAGCGATCCCTATGGTCGACCCCGTTTTTCAAACCTCTGCAGTCTTATCTTGCCGTAGAGCTTTTAGTTTCCGTTATCGCAGAATTGCCAAGAGCGGGGGAAGGCGGTCAATAAAGGCGCATAGCACTGCATCGAACGTTGGCCGTGAAAAAGAGGTCGAAACACACATTTGCAAAATGAATCGAAAAATATTAGCCCGACCACAAAGGGCAGATGGAGCGAGCGGTGAATTATCCAGAGATTGCCTCCGCCTGACACTTTTTTCTTATTGAATTCGGCCCATTTGTACGGAAACTACGTCGTTTGCCGCTCGCTTCCCCGAAAATGGGAATAAATTGATTTGGAAGGCTTTGGAGAGAGGATGAAATGATTACCGCAAACTGATTTATGGCAAACCAATATCGGAGTGGATTGTCGCCGATCGAGGAAGGGGTGGGCTTGAGGACGGAAGGGGGAGTGAGGGCGGAAGAAGAGGCTCTAGAGAGGGGGATGAGGTGTCGCAAAGCACTCGACGACGAATCGATGATCGGAGGCCGTTCGCGATGCATTGACGGATAAAAGGAGGAACGCAAATGTACGTAGGGGATGGGGAAGAACCTTCCGGGCCACTCGTCAAATACGCGGCAGACCATTAATCATTCATTTGGTTCCACAAATCCAGCGCTCTTTCGAAAGACGTTAGGCAAGGACGGGAAGGAAAAAAGATGCGGCGGGGGTGAGGTGGAGTGAGGAAGGTGAGCGAATTTTTTATAAGAAAGGGATCCATAAAAGAGAAAACCAAACAATAAATATTTTATGGGACAGGAGAATGTCTACCGCAGGGGAACGTCTACCGAATACACGTGTTCAATCACAGTTTGTATAAGGAACTTCTGTTTGACTGCGGCGAAGAATAACGACCGAGATATTTAACATGTTTAGAGTGCGAAAATTGGTGAAATGTATTCTGATATTTGATGTAACTATACCAGAGTTAGCGATCATCAACCAAGAACATGGATAAAAAAATGCGTTAGCGTACATTAATATTGAATTATTTTGAAGTATTTTCTCTATCCCAGCTTAATTTAACAAAGGATAATTTGGAGGAAGAATATAAAATATCTTTCAAAAGATAAAATATTTTCTTCATTGACTGCCAAGTTTCAACTCGAACCGTATGAAGAATGCTTTTGAATTATAAAATCATGAGAAAATAATCTTTAAACTTCGAGCAAGAAAACAATATGAAGCGCGTGGTGCATGAAGACAAAACTTTTAGAATTAAGTTTGATAATAAGGGCAAGAATAAATACGTGAAACTAATGAAAGCTGTGAAAAGAAGCCATTAAAAACTTTATCAATTATCGGCAGATGCTTAACAAAAGCCAAACTAATTCCTTTATTGAAGCGTATACACCCAAACTTTCTTGCCTCCCGAAAAGTAATGGGCGAATCCGGAAATACAGTCCGAAGCGTACAAGAGAAGCCCGACCGTGAAAGAAGATTTCAATGCATAATGAATACATCCCCTCGGGAACTCGGGGAGAAATAAAATGCAAGAGACGCCCAGACAGGAAGCACTCCAGTCAGACTTTGGGCAACTCAATAAGAATTCCTGAGTCAATTTCCCATTCAATGATTTAGCGAAGGAATAAGGAGAAAGGGAGGAAGCTTACGCCGTAGGAAAATGGATCCGAGTAAAAAGAGGGAAGAAACAAAATTTTCTACCCCAATAAATGCGTTTAATTGGGAAATGAATGAAATATTTCGTCGCCGATTATTACCGAAATTGGAGGAAGTGGTCCAAGCGGAAAGAAAAATAAAAACTCGCTCATATCAAAAGGGAGAACGCGGAGGATGAAGATGAGGTTCGGCAAAAAAATCAGCGAAAGGAATTATGTGCTTATTACCGCTGTGCATAATAATACCCTAAACCTTAATATAACGCGAATAACCAGGTGCTTTGTTTGACTTTTGCGATGGCAAAAAATAAAAATAGGATCATTATTTTGACTCGCTTACAAAAAGTGAAGACTTTTGCGGCCGTATTATACAGGATTCCGATTCTTTTTAATGGCATTTCTTTGAATTCATTCAGTTGGGATCATAAACTACCGAGCTCTCCTCAATGGAGGAGGAAGTTTGAAATTCCGGCAATTACCGCTGTGTTCGTTATTCCTTTGTAAGACCAAAATACCTTAAATATTACAAATATGCTTCTCTTAAAAAACTTATCAGTATGAATGCCAAAACAGAACGATACTGTTCCAACCGTAATAAGATACGTAGAATATTTTATTAACTTTTTCAAAACGATGCTCAAAAAAGTTATAGATGCTTGTGATTATCAAACCTCAGCTAAATAACAATACGAATGATCGATTTTAAGTTGCAAGTGTTTTGAGAATGTAGATATGAATAATTGATTTCTTTTTCCGATTCTGTTTATTAAAAATCAACCTATAATAAGGAGCAGTAAAGTGAGAAAAAAATATTTTTTCCAACTCACTGCATTTATTTACAAACCAATTGCATTACATAAATCATAAAAGACAACATTTGCTTACTCTCGGGCATACGTAAAAATATTCAGCACGAATCCAAACAACTCAGCACTTTTCTAAGCGACCTTTACCCTTCTTATCAATAGATTATTAAACTATTTTCACCAAAAAACTAGGAAATTCTACTTCCTTCACTCCTGAACCTTCCCCATCGAACCGCCAAGATAAAGATATAAATAAGTTTCAGATAAACCTTTTCCGAATTTCCATTCCGCAAAATCGCCGAGGCGGGCCAACAAAAATCACGCATCTCGTCGCATAAATTTCAACCCCATCGCAAAACCCCGAATTTTTATTGCCTCCCCGCGATAAAAAGGTCCGGAAAAAGCCGCAGCTCTCGGCGGGAAACCCAACCGCGTTCCTGCGATCATCCTTTCCCTAGGGGCAAACCCGCCCCCGGGAGCAATACCGCCTCCTTTCTCCGGAGGGCCACGCGCCCGTCGCGGCGTCCTTGGACCCTCCCCCATCTCCTCGGTGGCACGCGAGAGGAAAAAGCGGTCAGATGGGGTGGCTGCCACCTGCGAACCGCCCCCTCGACGGCGATGGATGGCCACTGGAAATCGCTAGTGCTGGGAGGACATGCCCATATTCGGCACTGAGCTATTCCTGGACCTCAATCGACGAATGTCCCGTCGGGGGCAAAAAAATACACGTGCCCGACTTGATAGAGCCTCCAGAATGATTTTTCTCGAAAGAAGAGAGGGATTGGCATTTCCTAATGAATGCGGCCCGGGCGGGAGGCCGGATACTTTAACGTCAGTGCGACCATCCCCCTGCGCTTTAAATTGCGGAATTCTCTCTTTTTACGGGGTGGAAAGCGTTTTGGACTTTCGCGCATGTGCCTCCAACGGTATTTATCTTTTATGCACGAGCTCCAAATGGGAGATAATGGTCTGGGGGGTTATTTAACCATTACGCCTAACGGTTATCCGTAACCGGTACACAAGGGGAGTTTTCAACTGCGAGGGAAAGTGAAGCTATAATCTCCAGACAATGCATTTTTCCAATCAACCTTCTTGGATGTGGTAAGAGGACAGTATTATGATGAAATGCATGTACATTCCGTTATTCATACATTTTTAATGATAGGAGAATCATTCCAAATACGATTGGCATCGACATATTACGAGCTTGTTTAAATGAGAAATATGACGCAGTTGTTTCATTTCTGGAATATTTCATAGCGCTGAATAATCTGTAATGATCTTTAGATCTAAATTAATTCTTATAAGCCTCCTTTCGGCATGTGACAGGAAAATGATAGTACATAAATCTTGTGGATTTCGTTAATAACATTACGATCTCGCTTAAGTTACAGGAAGCACGTTAAAAGCCTCATTATTTCTAACCGAGAGTGAAAAATCTTTCCGAAGTCCAATTTTTTAATAGAAAAAGGGCTGAACTATATTTTATTTAGATTACGTTAATTTATGAATTCAGGTATTACGAAAATAGCTCGAAAAATGATAACCGTCATAATACGCGATTTTACACAAAAACGCGCATGACTTCAACGAACTTAAATTGATGACAATCACATAGCGAGCAATAAAATAATTAAGGAATGAACACCTGAAGGAGAAAGAACGAAGTCGTGCGTAGAGGCTCGAGCCAATTATACCTCGTAAAGTTGATAGAAAATTTCAGAGCGGTTGGCACTGCCTACGCGAAACCACTCGGAGAGCAAAAAACCGAAGAACATCGCTAGACGAGCGAAAGTTTGAATGAACCGATCGGATTCCCGTTGGCGATCCTTATTTTGCGGACGATGGCGATACAACGATTAAGTACGAATGCGTAGCATACCGTCTGAGAACCAACGTCCCCGCATTCCGAAGCATCCTGCGATGCCGCACCCCCGGCGAGTGGTGTGGGGAGCGCAGAGGGTGAGTGCCTTAAGGATCGATGGGGGAGTTCTCATTGCAGCGTTTTTCAAGCGATCCGAAAGTGGTCCGCAGCTGTAAAAGAATCCCTCCGCGGAAAGAATCGCCGAGCGTAGTAAGTTATAAATCAGTCTACCTGACTAATTTATATTTGTGTAATTAAAGTGAAAGGGGAGGAAGCGGGAAATTTATTACTCCGCGGGGATCTTTTAGAAATATCCTCGTCCAATTCCACGTAAGTGTGGACAAAGAAAGGAAGCCTAATTCGAAACGGCAATTCGAAGTTTAGAAATTGTGCGCACGTGAATAAATGCGACTTAAAGACAAACGATTCGCGGAATATAATTGAGTGCTTCGGTACTAACTCAGAGTTGGTAAAAAGTTTCGAACTACTTATTTTAAGCAACTTCTCCGAGAAAGTGATCACTTATCCTTGGGAGAAAATGATTTATTGAAAATGGGAACGATAAATGACTACGACAAGGGGATATATAAAGGAAGAATTCTTACTATGAGTGATGCATGATTTCTGGACTGATAGAATGCTCACCTGTTTTCTCAGTGCAAATAAGTGAACAAGAAAAAGAATTATTCTTAAAAAATGCGTTTCTGTGGATTTCAGTTGCTTAATAGTCTTCCATATACTGATAAATAATAGAGAATGGGAATATATTACGACTCGATAATACTTTCTTGAATTCAAGGAGAATCCCATCTGTGACAACTCTCGCAGTACTCATGATTCGTGCGCGTTTAACTTCAAGAATCGACCCCGAAACATATCTTCGCCCGTTTTCAAAAATCAGGGACGACTGGATGCGACAGATTCCGTTTAATTGCACCGTTTGAAGGAGACCAACCCGAAAAAACGATCTCCGGCTACAAAAGATTACAACAATGGAGGAATACAATTTAAGTCCGCCGTCCCAAAGCCGACCCAACCCAAACACCTGGGAAAACGAGAGACGCAGAATTTTAGCGGGACTGCTTTGGGGGAGAGGGGGCATCGTGGACGGGGGGCATCGAGGATGGGGGGCATCGAGGATGGGGGGCATCGAGGATGGGGGGCATCGAGGATGGGGGGCATCGAGGATGGGGAAGGCATCGAGGATGGGGGGCATCGAGGATGGGGGGCATCGAGGATGGGGGGCATCGTGGATGGGGGGCATCGTGGATGGGGGGCATCGAGGATGGGGGGCATCGAGGATGGGGAAGGCATCGAGGATGGGGCGGCGGTGGTGGGGATCAGAGCACGCGACTACCCCCGGACCAGGCCTATGGAATTCCAAGTGGTGCAAAAAGGGAGTATTGCAGAAGAAGCGGCAGAGGGGAGGGAGGAATCAGGGTGCGGGGGATTCGATTAAAAGGGTTTGCGGGGGTGTAGTGGAGTGGGCAAGGAAGCCGCGGGGACTAATAATGAGTCGGGGGGCGTGGGATGGGGAGGATAGACGAGATGAGGATGAAAGCCGGATTCCACACCTGCGCCCATACTCCTTCTCTACGGAGCAATTTCGCCGCGATATTTCTCCGTAGTGAGAGTTCGTCTCTGAAGACAGCGGAGCCGCGCTCTGAATTCGTATCGGAGGCATCTTCCGCGAGAACAGGCATTCCGAACAACCGGCGCGCGCCTTTCTTCGGCACACGTCCCCCATTACCATTAAAATAAGAGAGGATCTCCTTTTTTCGAAAAAAACGCGAAACTACCGGCGGAATCTCATTAGCTGCGAACGCTATAAAGGACGGTGCGTGGAGTATAATAATCCGTATGGCCTGCGGGACCGACTAACTGCTCCGCTAATCGATTTTCATGGCGTGAACGACGGTGGTTGTTTCGCGGGAAAACGCAAAGTCATTTCAAACGGCGTTGGCCGTGTTAACGTTCGAGGGAAGGTTTTTTGTTGCCGAATTATGAGCATTTGAGAGCGTGAAGGTTTATATTCACGCGAAATGGATAATTCACGCTTTACGTTCACCTTTCTTCGAGGATGGAGAAGTTGATTCTCGAGCCCAAGGGAGTATTCAATGAAATCCTTTTGATATAACTTATCGTGAGTTGTTATTGGTATGATAAGAGCGCGAGGCAATTAGTCTTGGACATGAAGAACGTTCATTGAATTCCCGATTACGAGAGAAACTGCACTTGTCTCAGATCCTTCTTTTATTTGGATTCCTTTCATTTATGGAGCTAAGTAAAAGAACCACGTACCGCATAAGAAATATTGCATGAAAACCATTACGATTTCAGAGCCTTCATCCAACTGTAAGCGACGCAACGGTTGCTGCAGTAATTAAGAGCGAAGGCTTCATTATATCGTAAAGAAAAGGGTATCACAGTTGCGGAAAACTAATTAACGAATCCAAAAAACTAAGTCGCAGATCCGAATACCATCGAGAACATCACCAACGTTGCCGTTTGTTCATCGTAATAGAGAACTACCAGAGATGCTGTGTCGGGATTAAATAACAAGCATGTTCGAAAAGCCAAAGAGATAAAACAGCACGACCAAATACAACAATTAAGTACGATACTGTTAGGTCATCACTGTGGAGAGCCACCATAAAATCTCAAATTCCCTCAGTATAATCATTCATTTCATTCGGAGACCGCCGCAGGAATGCCGTTCCGAGGATAGAAATTCACAACGTACTCTCCGAGAAACGCGCGAAGATAAGGGAGGAATTGTTAGGGAATGAAAGGACCGGTGTATAAAGTTCCCGACAGAAACACAGAAGGGGGTAATGGGAGGCAAGGGACGAGATAAGAAATATAATAACCATCGATACAAAGAGCTAATGAGAATAAAGGGATCCGGACGATAAGGATCGGATGAGGAGGAGAGTGGATCTGTGACAAGAGCGGCAGCTGCCCCCGGTCCCGCTCCCAAGAGGCACACGCCTCTCCCTCCCGTTCGACTCCCTCCTCAGCCTCTTTTCACGGTGATAAGTAGGCAGGAGGCCTTCACCGTCGGGGCCACCCACTTCCGAGAGTATCGGGTTGCCGACACCCACACCATGGCCGCAACCCGATACCGCGACGACACGCGCCGCACCGCCGTCTTTCGCGTGGCTCTTCCTTGCGGGACCACCCACGCAAGAGCGGGACGAGGAGGGCACGCGAACGCCGCCCCCACGCCCCCCTCTTTTCGGACCCACGTCGATGGATGGATGAAACGAGCCGATGGGCATTCGACAGCCATCTGCCACCCCCAAAAAATCCGACCCTCCCCACCAGAAGGTATTGCCTTCACCTGGCCGTGCGCCGCTCCCAATAAACACCTCGCGCTGGAGCGCGGCTCGCACCCGTCGACCCTATTGACTATATCGGGATGGACGTCCGGAGGGAAAGAACTGGAAATCACTCCGTGCCAAGTGCCGCGAGGCTAGATCATATCGGGGGATTTGCTGGGGAAGCGCGCAACTATCGGATTGCAGCGGAGGCCAAACCCGGATGCGAAGGAGGGACGTTTACTCCCGAGAGCAGATTATCGGTGCATTACCGAAGAAACGAATAAAAAATCCCAACATTTCGCCTGATTTGTAGCGGTATTCGTTAAGGAAAAACAATCCTCAAGTCGACGATACAATGAATTTACTCAAAATAAAAGTATCGAGTAGTCCAACATAAATGTACAAGCTTTCCTCTCGTGCAAAGCAGGAGTATTTGTGGAATATCATACAAGTCAAATTATAAAGAAGAAGAGAGTTAATTTGGAACATTTTGGAAAAATATACTAGCAGGGAATATTACCCACACCGTCTGTTGAGCGACTGATGAAATTCAATTTAGAGGCTTTTCTGCTTCGCCATCAACATGATTTGAAAAGGTCGGCAGGACTGTGCGTATGGGAGAAAACAAGCTAACAGGAGGGGGTATTAATAATTCAACACAATCACTGAGATACCCCTACAAACTTCGATTGCAAAACAGATTAAAATAAGCGACAATTATTTTTATACTTGCTCATGTACATACATTTCTTACCATTCATTACCAAGTACTCATCCTATATGGATTGTGCTCTCAATACAACCACTGAAAAGTATTCGGATGTAAACAGTAAAATTTTAACCCAAAAGAACCCATGAAAACCTGAAAGGCCTTTTCTCTTCGGAGACGACTTTTTCTTCGATTATAAAAACACCCCTATAGCCGCCTTTCCTCGAGAGAAAAAAGGCTGTTTCCCCGCGGATCTGCCCCACGACCTTACGAAGCATTAAGCGAACGAAGCGCCGTCAACTTGTGTGACACATCTCGACCTTCTCGCTTCGCACCCGCACGCGAACAGATACGCCCCGAGTATGTTGCAGAAGAGAAGCAGCCGCAAGAAGGACTGCCGGAGGGACCTCGCGTCACCTGGCTCCACTACGGTGTTCCCTTTGGTGACATGTGGCCGTCAGCAGAGAAAAAGGGTTTGGGGAGGCGGGGGCGGATCCCTTTCTTCCTTTTTTCCGCTATTCCGAATCGTTCGTAGATAAACACCAGCCGCCTTCTCCAGCCGACCATCCCCGGAGGGTCCAGCCGCTTCCAGGGGACCGTGAAGACAACCAGAAGTTTCGTCCCGAAAGATAATCCGAAAATGGACTCCAAATGTACTCATTTACTTCTCCGGAAGGCGGAGAATTGTCCTTAAAAAGGCCCTGGCAGGACACACGTGCGCGACATTTGCGAGGAAAACAAAGAACACCGAACGAAAACAAGGGAGACCTCCGGACCCATCGGTAACCAAGAAAATGAAGACATCAGACCGCAGCTAAACGACGGATTAGGAGTGTAGATCTGAAAACTATGGCATCTGTCCAGAAGAGTATGTTACCGTCTTACTCCGACTTATCTAAATGGGTGGCCCAGGCAATTATGAAGCAGGGAATAATCCTAGCAAACAATCTCAATTACTAATTCTAAATTTCATGAAAAACTACCACTGACACATACGAAGAAACAAAAAACTCTAATGTGTATCATTATTAATTTAAATTGACAGATACGCGAACATCGTTAACATCAGATAGATATTACTATCAAATTATACATGAATATATTTATTGACTCCGGTTTAGGAGTTATAAACTGAATAATCGAAATTTTTATAACAGTTTACAGTGAGTTCTGAAATATATAACTTCAGGATGTAGAAGTTTCACGACAACGTTGCCATTCTTTGGATATTTAATACAAAAGAGTGCTGACGCAAGAGCAAAACAATGGCTCGAGCGCACATTAAGGGAAGCAGGCTTCAAAACCGAGGAAAAAACAGGAATGACGAAGAAAGGGAAATAGGCCCAAGTTCGTGACATTTCTGCAGTGTTAATAAAGAGGCCTCATCATAGAGGGTGAGCTCATAGGAAGGAGCGATGCTTGGCGAATCCGAGAGGGAAATGAAAAATTGACGAGATAAGTGTGGATGAGGATAACGTGTCCAACCTGGGTGTTGGATTTCGCCCGCACCCATCGGGTCCGATCCCACTCTTCCTAGAGGGTGCGAGGACGTCCAGTCGCCCCACATGCCCTCCGTATTGGATTTCCGACGACAGATGAGGCGGAGAGTGCGGGGGTGGGGCCTGGGTGACGAAAGGAACTAAGGAAAGGGTGTGGCATAAGCGCCCCGGAAACGGCCAAACGAGCGTTGAAGTCTCCCGAGCGGATCGCGGACCAGAGGACGCTGCGGAGTCTAATTCGAGGAATGTCGCAGAAACCGTAAGGAAGAGTAGGAAAGGGACAAAAGATGCCACGAGGAAGCATTTTCTGGAACGAGGATTTTCAAGTTAAACACCAAGAGGCAACTCAGACTTAGAGGGAAATTTTAAGGAATCGCCATCAAAATAACCGCTGCCAGCATGAACGAATAGCATAAAAAGCGATCGATCAATAGCTGAATCTGGTAAACACTGATCGTAAATGACTATCATTACATCTAACTAGGTACTAATCTCGTACGTTACGTACGGTACGTTTTTCTGTATAAATAAAAAAATTAAATGGAAAGCAAATGTAAGAAAAAATTAATTAATTTAATTGCAAATTTTTTATAACAAAGTCTCAGAGTACTGAACAAAAATCGAAAGTCATTTCGATAGCAAATATTTGATAGTTATTAGGTTTTTCCAAACCTCTGCTCGAGGCCGTATCGGTTCCAAGACTACACCTAGTACGGATATTGTAAAATACAGATAACAGGCAGAATATTTGTCAAGTGCCTAACTTATCTCATGACGTCGAGAGCTTAGATGAGATCAGACGGACGTTGCTACTCCGATTGCAATATTGGTATTTCCCTAGAAAGGAGGGAGTTACCCCTTCACCCTCTGACGCATTGCATTGTATCATCGAAACTTCTCAGCTCTAAAAATTCGCAGTTCCGGGTGACTTATTCGAATACCAGTCACCTTAGTGTTCAGCGAAAGGACTGTGACAAACTAAATGTGGAATTCTATTCTAAGAAGCGGGACTTCGATTCATGACGACACACACAAAGAAACTGTGGAGAAATTTTTCTCTTCAAGAGTACCACGAGAATGAATTTTGGAAGACTTTACGCTCACTCCCTCACCTACATTCCCTGAAAATTCCCTTAATTGATAATCCATCAATCATGTCCCCACACAAATACGAATTCCTCCCATCCTCTGTAAAAGCTTTCCGAATCTGTTTACCTAACTGTTTACCGAGCGAACGGCAGCTTCCATCTTCGATTTCGGAGGACCTCGACCTTGAACTTTCACGTACCCTTCCCTGATTCACGTCCTTATGGGAGGCATTGAATTACCATCCAGAAATCTCCATCGAAATTACAACCCCTCTCGAACAAATCAAGAGGGAATAACCCACAGACTACATCCACTACCGTTTACGACACGTCTCGACAAGATCTTCGAAGGGGAGTTCGAGCAGAGGAAATAAAACTGCTTGCATAACTCATTCCCTTCATCCCATTTTCTACATATTGGGCCCGAGATAAGTGATGCGGTCCCGACCCCTCCCGCTGGATTCTCTCGCATCTACATCTTCACTGGGAACGCGAATAAAAGCGGGCGTGCATCGCTGTGGGGTCACGGTCGCCGGAGGTGGGAGAAAGAATGAGAGGTCGAATCGACCTTGCAATCCTACGCTTTGGAAACGTCTTCAGGGCGCCAACCCCGGGGACAGGGCGTTACGTCACTCCGCGCACTTCGAAAGCGCGGCTAATAGCGACTCATCGGTCCGCACCGTCTCGTGGCCGAGTGCATAACGGCCATTCATCGCTGTTTAGGTCGCATGCGAATGGCGGGAGGCATTGCGCATGCGTACGGACGCGATAAATGCAGCACGGAGGGAGATTCTTTTGGCGATCTCGCAGGTGACAACCGCGAGACAAAAGGCATGCCGAGGGGGAACTTTAATTGCAAATATCAAGCGCGATTCATGAGCTGCCGGCGAGAATACATTTGGCGATGATTGAGAATAATCTTCCTAGTTTTATGCGATGTATACTTTAATTATGACAATTATAATGCCTTAAACGTAAACCATTGTGCTTAATAGTTTTACGAAATACTATTTGCATCGTTAAAGGAAATTCGACACATATTCTTCACAAGTAAACTGGAAAATCGTGGTAAAAAGATATGCATAATTTTATTCGATAATAAATTTCTATTCTCCGTACACCAAAAGTGTTTTCTCTCTGTAAGCCGCAATTACACAAAATCCAGAACCGGAACTACGTAGAAATTGGACCGATGATATATGGTATGAGTAAAGAACGATTACATACAAAGTAAATCAGAAACTCTCTTACCACCGTTCAGCAATCTCTAAAAACAGGAGGTGTTATTTTCATCAGGTACCCCCATACGCATTTCCGCTCATGTAAGGAAGGTAATAAAAATACTAAAGAGGATATTAACCGTGAGGTGCCGCTCGTTTCTAATAGTAAAACGAACATTCAGCTAAAAATAAGAGGATATAGCGAACAGCGGACGATGGGTACTTCGGCGAAAAATATCAATCAAAAACAATAGATAATAATTCTATGCTAATTCGATCCTGCAATTACTTTTATTCTTCCTAATCGATAACTAAGGGCCTGAATGCGGTGCGGAGCGCTGTGAGGTAAATAACCAGAAGGGAAGGGTAAGCAAGATGAAGGCGAGGGGAATGCGTGGGTGGGAGAATGTCAGAGGGGTAATAAAAAATAAGTATGGGAGTGTGGGGAACAATGAAGAGAAAAGAATGGCGCGGCACAACTGATAAATCCGAGGCAGTTTACACCGAAGGGAATAAGCCGGTAGTGAGCCTGTAAAAGGCACTCGATAAATGCGGTAACAGCCGCTTAGTAAAAGAAACAATGGCATTGAGAATTGAAAATACGATTGGAGATAAGAGGAGTCGGAAGCGAGATGATCTGATAAACGTTATCAAAGTTACGTGAAATACGCAATCGACTTCGATGGCTACAAAGTTACGATACCTCCCGATAAAGGTGCGGTGGATATTCCCAATTTTCAGAGGAGCTCATAGCGTTGGAAAGAAAGTGAAAATTCAAACCCCGAATCCCCCGAAAGTCGTATCGCACGCCTTTTTCGCCCAAATTCATGCATAAACATTAGCCAGAATCGATTTGGATCATTCTCTTCGACATATTCGTGATACGTTAGGGTCGAAGCAGACGTCTGAATATTCTACGGGGATTACCGTTTTCTCCGAAGATGAAAAACCCCATAAAATTCCTCGAAATTTTAGAGCCGAATAAGCACGCGAGAAAAGGATATTAATTTGAGGGAAATGGACGGGTTACACAGATGATATAGAAAAGGGAGAAAGGAAACGGAAAAATAGAGGAATTTGATATCCGTTCGTGTCTAGTATTGCCGTCTTAAAAAAAGAGAGACGTACGGAAGTCGAGAAAATTTCTAAGATTAAAATGGAATAATCGTCGACATTAAAATGAAACATCCAAACCAAATAAGCGAGAATAAATTCCAACTAAATAATCGAAAGAGGACATTTAAATACATACATTTTACATGAATGTATGCAAATATAATTTCATAACGCAGTTGAACGAGAGCACCGAAAAATTCCAGTATTTTCATCTTCTGCAAATCAACCCTTGGAGCCAGACATGCGATTGTTGAGAAATTTAAAATAAGTTTTCTTCGATGCAGTGGATACGCTAGTTCCCACATTTACCATGGAATGTAGCTGAAAGTAAATAATTCTGGATAGAAATCCTCATAAGCAGTCGAGGATTTTAATGCAGATACTATGGCATTAGATAAGTCGACCTTTTCTCTCAACTGGGAAATTATCGATCAGATACAAAAATATGAGATACATTAATCATAATAAATAGTCTAAGAAAACATGTCACCTATTCAGGGCAGAATTATTTTCTGTCCCTTTAATGAATGTATTTGTGACGTAATAAATTATTATTATTATTATTATTATAAAACTGAGAAAGCCTTGATGAAAACAATTTAATTATAGGAAAGCTTTTTGTGCTATCAATTGTCATTTTCTTGGGAAAAATAAAGAAAAAAGTCAGTATAAATGTGTCAGTATAAATTTGTATAAGTTAAATCGCAAACATTCAAAGAAAGAAAAGACAAAAACTTGCCGAAAAGGATACAGACTACTAAAATGATTCCGTATAATAAGCTTTCGGATAAAAGACCACTTCAATAATTTATAAAAGCAACCGAGGGATCAGAACGTATTCATATAAAGGAATCTCCACGTAGCCCATATTTCAAAGCATCCGTACTCTCGGAACCTAGAGTAAATTTCCCGAAAGGAAAACATGGGGTATAAAAAAGAACTGTGGAATCCACCCGAGTGCGAAGGGCGGATGGAAAGAGAGAGGGGAGAGAAGAAGAGAAAGATAAAAATGAGGGGCGGAATAATACGAGAGATGCGACGGAGTGGCGCCGACCAAGTGCCGAAGGAATCGATCCCGACGCCCGATTCATATCGGACTGCGATACAAATGCTCACTCCCAAATTGACGAGCGGCACGTGTCACGAAGCGCCGATAAAGAATACGCACTTCCGCGTCCCTGGAATGGCACGGATATACGTCAATGAAAACGGACAAAATGCCCGATCGATATGGGAAAGGGGTCGCTCCATTTCCCTTTGCGATCTCCACTCGGGGGCGAGTCTCGCGAAGGGAAGTGGAGGCGGACGATAAAGAAAGCCGAAAGAAAAGAGTTCGCCAGAAACAGATGGTTATCTTAAAAGTCCGTAAACGCCCACGGAATGAAAGCGTAGAATTTTCCGTTTCTTACCGTCCAATTTGGCATTAAATTCATTCAGCGAGACCTAGTGTCAGGGAAGGGTTAAATGTTTAATATGGGCGAGTCGCACGCGAAATAGTGGAGGAATTCCTTTGGAGGGACATGGAAGGGAACGAAGAACTTTGAGGTAACAGATCATTACATGGAATCGTTTTGGAGCTTCTATTTTAGAACTTTACTTGATTAAAAAAGTAATAAAGGCAAGGATTTGTAGGGTATTTCATAAATATTCTGAGCAATAGGGAATAGTTGGGATGCATTATTAAATATACAGTCAAACAAAGAAAATAATGTGTCTCACTTAAATAAATAGCGAATAACTTCCTCCCTTACTTGGCAACGCTGTCATGAGGAAACTAAATACGGAACAAGAAACAGGATGTGTAAGAAAGTCTAACATTATGGAATATAAATGTTACTTAGATCAGGAAATGTGTAATGTTACGTTAAGAAGAAGATAATTAACGTAAATAATAAACAAATATACATTGCGTAATTCAAAATCACATAATGGTGATATTACGTAATGATACCTTGGATAACAAAGGCAATGATTTAGCATTTTCCTATTGTCTCTCTTGGAGCAGATGAAACTAGGAAAGATAACAAGAGATAAAGACGAAATTGTTTAAAATATAAATCAGTTTTGTGTAAGAGATAACTTTTAAGAAGGACAGGAACCGCCAGTATAAATCAGAAAGATTTAAATGCCCCATAAGGGCCCAGAGCAAACAGATGACCAATAAATTGAATCGAGACTCGCTGAGACAGGACAGGAGGTGAAAGTTAACGGTTGCTCCCACCCAAACAGCGAGCAGAAACACCAAAACAATACCTTCCCTCGTTCGGTACATCGTGACTACCTAGTATGGGTAAGAAGCTTCTGGTAACTCCCTCCGCTACAAATATCTTCAGTAGAACGCGAATTCCTTACAAAATTAAACCCGGCACCGATAACTTATCCGACAGATAAGGGCGTTATCGTGTGTACATAATTCGGTCTTTGGCACGTTCGTGCACTTCGTGAAATATTTGTCGGAGGGAAGTTTTGGGGAAGAGGTACGTACCTTCGTTGCCGAAGCGGCAGTGGCGACGGCGGCGTCGGAGGAGGCGATCGCGGGGGCGTTGAGGGGACGGGAGGCGAACCTTTCCGGTCGCCATTGACGCGCGTGGCGGATGCGACAACGTTTGTTAAAAGAGTAGGAGGAAAAGGTAGAATGGGAGAGAAGGGGAAGTAATGGCGGAGGGGCGAATAGAGAAGTGAGCGGTAATAAGAAGAGCGGGAAAATATGGAAAAGAGGCCCGAGGAAGGGAGTGGGAGGAAAGGAAGGTGTGGGCGCGCGGAGAAGACAATGAAAGAGAAGGGGGCGGGAGGGGACCGGAAAGGGCCTCCTTCCGCTGCCGATCCGAGGGATGGGGACGACAATCCGCGCCGCTGCCCAAGGGGATATTTCTGCGTCCGCGGGTGGGAGTCGAATCGAGTACCCTCGGCGAAAACTCGAGCAAGATGAATGGGAGCGTGGGGTGCACTCGGGGCTAACAGATGTAAACGCGAGGCATGAGTGGGAGTCCACGATCCGGTATCTTCCGCGCGGAATGCAGGCGTTGAAATCTCCGGCGAATTTCTGTCCTTCGCGCCGCCCTCCCCTCCCTCTTTCCGATGGCCCTTCGGGGGCGGGTGGGGGGGAGGCCTTGCGACTCTGGGGGTGGGTTGGATGCCGTCGGGAGGCGCGCTAAGACGCCGTCTGCAGCGGCTCGTGTCCGCGTCTCGACTGAGGCGACGAGCGCCCGACTCGTGAGAGAAAGGGTTGGGTGGTGTGGGAGGGGGAACGCGTGGGGCGCGAGGTGAGGAGGGGAGGGGCCCAAGAAGGGGGCGCTCCTTATCTTTCGCCTCCGCAAAGTCTCCCTGCGTCACCGAGTCCGCCATTACGCGAGTAATCTGCCCCTCGAGCGGGGATAAGTTTGCCAATCGGACCCGATGCAGGTGACGGCCGGCGAGGGGTGAATGAAGCGGGCGCCGGAGTGGGAGCGCCGGATTGGGCCCCGCGAAGGCGGATATCGGGCCTCGGCGTGAGCGGGGATGGGGCGAGACGAGATGCGACAGCCCCCTGACCCCGCGAGGCGACGACAAAAAAAAGCGACTCGAGAGCGTGAACGACCTGCGGCTCGCATCCCTTTTGGGTGACATACCCAAATAACTGCACCGGAGACTGCGGTAATTATAGAATATGTTGGTTCCGTTCACTCAAGGACGCCACGTGGGGCTCTTAACCTCGCGAACGCACTAAAGTCAAAGCGATTGCAGCGACTTCTTCCGGTGGAGTCCAGTGGCGGTGAGTGAATCAGAGAGAGGTTTCGCCTCCACAGGCGCCCACGCATGAAGCAAGACAGAGAATGAGAGATCGGTGGGAAGGAGCGAAGTGGGAGGGGGGGGGGAGGATATCTGGAAGGAAAATGACGCGAAGAGAGAAACAGAGCGACGAAAGGAAAGAGAAGAAAGAAAGAAAGAGACAACTGAAAGAGAGAAAAGGCGTGGGAAGACCCGTCCTTCGTCATCGCCATAGACGGGGCCAAGTCGCTTCCGATAGGGCCCAAGTGCACAAGCGCAGTTGTTTCTACAATCCTCACTAGAAGGAATTATCCTAGAAGTGTATTGGGAACACTAGATAGAGATAAAGTACCACAGCTTCTAAAAAAATCATAGTTGTAGAAAGATCGTACGAAGGTAAAACTTTTGAAACTCACAAATAATTAGGATCTGTGATCATAAATATAAATAAATAAAAATTCGATTGGAATCGGGATTAAGGACATCGGTTAAACAATTCAATCAAATATTAGGAGGTTAGCATCAAATTTAATTTGATGAAAAAAGAATTGGTTCCATATAATTTACCGAAATTCCTTAAAAAATGGAGAAATCGGAAATAAAAAGAGACTAGTATATTGGTTAGTAATCGAAGTAAAATATTTGATAAAATTACAAAATCCAATTCGTAGGAAGAACTGATATTAGTGCTATTTACACAGTACTGATCAAATTATTTTCCATATATATACTTTCAGGCATTTGCTCCTGGACCTACCGCGCATTGAAGTTTCCAATAGAGAACCTCCGAAAACGGAAGAAATAGTAAACGGCGAAAAAATTACATTGATGCAACATTACGGTAGCTTCTACTTCCTTCAATACAATACTCTAACTCATTCATCCACCGACCGCGCCAAATTTGTTTGAAGTAGCTTGAAAACCACTGTCCCACGCACGATTCCGAGACAAAAAGGATTCGGGCGCACAGAGATAGATACATTTAGTTTCCTTTTACACCTATTGTCTACCAAAAGGCGTTTAGGGAGTGAATGACAGCTTTTCGGGCGCAACTGCAAAACAAATGAGGGTGCGCGGACGTGCTGGGAGAGGTATACGGAGAGAGTAAAAGAGGCGGAGGGGGAGGAAAGAGACGACCGGGAGGTAGAAATGGCCGGTTGTCGGACTAGACCGGAGAAAAAGTGGCGGTAAATTAGGGAGATGATGGCATGGATATGGGAGGAGGGACAACGGAAGAGGAGGCCCGTCCTCGGAGGCCAGCTCAAACAAACAGTGCGAGGGTCGAGGAATATATCTGGCGATGCTCATTAACGCCGATGGAAGAGTGAGACATCAGAGGAATCTGGGAAAGGGCGGAGTGGCACAGGGGTGGAATGTCCATCGGCCGTAAAGGCGGCGCGCCACCCAGTAGGACATGCCGGGGAGATTCTGAGGCCAGATTACGGCAGATCCCTTATTTATACTGCCAGCCTTAAATAATGCCCGCTAATCACCGAAAAGCTGGGAAAAAGGGGGACGCATACCGACATTTTTGTCGCCAGAGGGTGTCTTAATGAGATATAGACTTGGCTGTCAAACCGTATTAGTCACGGGGTCCCTTTCCGGATTTGAATACCACGAGACAAATAACCCTGAGATATAACACCATCTTGGTTTTGCGAATAATAAATGGTACGGAGGCCGGCTAGGATCTAAATAACTCATACCCGGGAGTTTTTTCTACGCACCCCGACAGAAAACGATTAACGCGCCCACTTCGGCGCGGTAAATAATGACAAAAAAGACAGCATCGCGATGGTGAACCGAGCACGGATAAATCATCTCCTGGGAAGGAATGCGAGTATAGTTTATTCGGAATCAACTCGAGGAGATGCTGCGACCATTTTCTGGCACAACATTGAGACAAGGGAGGTTGACCGTTGCAGCTCGACTATTTGGTTTGGGGCAAGCGAAAGTTACTGTTGTGTTTGGGAAGTGGCGTGGTCCCGTGGAAGGTTTCTTTGGGGTAGTAAAGCCAGAGTCACCTTGTGTACTAATCGGCTGTCTGATCGGAGGGGGCAAAAGGCGGCAGGGCAAAGCTTCGGGAACCCCATCTCCTTCGCCCCGCCCACCGTCCCTCCCTCAAGACCTTCCATCTCGGCCTCCCCAACAATACTTACCCAACTCATTCCGGTCACCTAGCGCTGACAGGACAGACAGTTTCGTCTTCTTTTCCACGACGACCCTCGTCCCTCATGAGGAGGGCGTAGGCCTGACGCACCACATTCGTTTGATACCGTGGACCGCCCGCAGTCGGAGAACGCGCCCTACCTACCCCTGCAGGAACAGCTACGTTTTAAATATTTGTGTTTCGAGGAGTCGATTCGAATATTATTTCCCGCCGCGTCCGGGGATGGGGCGAATGGAGTGCGATAGTGTTTCTCTCTCCGGTCGCATTCCGGGCGTTCCTCCGTGATTAGATAGAGGCGCACCTGTTGGAATTTTTGATTATTAGGGACGATATGATGGTGTTTAGACGAAACTGTTGAGGGGTGGATAAACAGATAAGCCTAATCACGGAAGACAGCCTTTTCGGGCGTTTGCAATGCGCTGAACTTCAAATATATGTTTTTAATTTAAAATACCGAAATTTTTTCTCAAACCGCGTACTTAACATTTACGAAGAATGATAAGGCAATGAAGAAATTAACATAGCTTAAATACGCAAGACCCTGTGGCAATTTAATTTTTCGCCAATTTTGCGGAGATGTCTCGAAAAAGATTAACTTAAACTGAGATAGGATAAACTTTATAAAACGCTGAAGGAACATCGAGTTGTCTACTTTTTCTATTTTGGTTAATTCCTTGTAGACATACAAAGCACCATAGAAAGATTCCAGATGGTATCACAAATCCAACGGTAAAATTATACTAAATATCCATGTACATTTGAATTCTTCAACATTATACAAATCAGTAACACAGGTAAAGTAGTATAATACATCGACGCTAAGTCACTATATATATGTATGAAACCGGTACTCAGAGGTCTTTTCTGTGTGGGGCCTAAAAAGCAATTCTCAAGTCACCGAATTAGTCCGAAAATACGACAACTTAGGTTCATCTGCACAATATTTATCTCGACGACGGTCACCGGTGAAGAAAGAAGAAATCATAGACTACGATTTGGTTGCCGGTCCGCGCGACCATTGACAGCTGAGAACATTTTTCAGCGAGAGCAGAAGACAAATATAATGATAGGCCTGGAGCTAAACGAGGCGAAAGGGAGGAGAGAGAAAGATTACGAGAGAAAGAACAGAAGAGGAGGAATAAAGGCCGTCCCAGTCATCCGATCACTACCGTGGGAACGTCGTGAGAGTATGGGCGTATCCAGAAACTTCCCAAGGGGTAGAGCGACCTGAGATTTCATTACCGTCATACACCATGAGGATTTCCACGTACATCTCTTTAACGCACCCCGACGAAACATGTAGATTGAAAGGAGAGAAAAATATCAACGTAATTATAACCATTAGGGGGGACGGTAAAAGGATTGGGATCGAGTCCAACGTTTAGGCCTATCTTTACCACTCCTTATATGCATGAGAAATAGGACGGTGGAGTCACAACGGGAGATGGCGTGGACATGGAGTTTTCTACGACGGTCAATGCAATCGGTGTGGTCCACAATCTTCCCTCGTCTCTTCACGACAGAGCTTTCGAACAAAAGAAAGGGCCCTTCCGACACCGGAATGTTATTATTCCGTCTGTTTTGTTTGTGCTTTCTAGAAACGCATTGTTACAGCCTATTCCCAACAATGCGCCGCTCTCGAACAGCCACGCCCACGAAGGGGTTCGAACCCGCGACTACCGACGACGACTTCGAGACACATCCGAAAGATAACTGTCAAAATATTATCCATCAAAACGGCATAACTGAAAGTAATTTAACACGATACTTACAACCCGAGATCGCTCGTAGTCTGCGGCAATAAATGTTATCGTCCCGCAATTACTCGGTATTTTCGACAAATTCGAACGTAATCTATCAGAACGATGCATAAATTTCCATTTACCCGCTATCTCTCCGCGCGATCTTTTTCGTCATAAATAAAGTACCATAATTCAACGCCGTTACTGAGATGTTTCGCTAAAAGCGTAGCATTTGCCGACACGCCTCCATTCATTGCACCGCCACGAGCTATTCAGATGTTATCCTACGCAGCCGCTAGCGGAATAGTAAATCAAGAGAGTGGAAATTTTCTCGATTAAGGGGACATAGCCAAACCGGATCACTGATACAAAAATGGGAAGAGAAACAAACAGTGGGCATTAAAGTGCGAAGCGAGTATTAGAGTACGACGGGAAGTCAAACAGTATTTAATCGGCGATAATGACGAGGAAAGGAAGCTTGAGTGGGATGACTAATATTTTCAAAGTCGCAACCTCTCTTATTTACAATGATACAAATTGAAAGTTACTCAATTATATCACTTAAGTTATCGCAGACGTGCTTAATCAATTCGGAGAAAGTATAACACGCATCGTTAACCATCGCAAAGGAATTTGAAATACCTGTTTTTATTAGTGAATATGTGAAACTTAGGATAATTGTTAAAACATCTTTACAAAATGGAAGAAATCGCACTAGAAATTAAAATGGGTGTTTCTGTGTGAGTATATTTCGATATAATAGTATATAAAATTTATTAAAAATTGGTTAAACCTCCTGTCAGTATTTTTGAATACAATACCACTGAAACTATGGAAAAGAGTTAACCATACAACCACAATTGATTGATGCTGAGAATTCAATCGGAGAGAACGGCTACAAGTTATAGCTTGAGTATATAAAATATGCATCGGACATATAATTAACCGAAGAATTCATAGTAAAAAGGGTCAAATTTAAGACACCCACGAATGGAAACATAAAATGTCTTCATGCGAGGATGAATAATTAAAGAAGGGGGCAAAGGAAAGGAAGGAAGTTTACGGAGAAATACGTAAGCACATTTATAGTTTCCTTTCTCGCAGCGAGTGAGTCGAGGGTGTGAGTGGAGGGCCGTGGGGATGGGGAGGAGCCCAGGTAGAGGCGGAAGATGGGTGATTGGAAGGAAGGGAACTGGCCCCCCCACGACGCGGGGGGAGGTATAATGAGAGGGAGGGGCGTAGAGGCGGAGTGGAAGGGGGATAAAAAGGGGCAAGAGATTGCGCAGAGACCAAACGAGCCGCCAGAGGGAAGATCGGCCTATCAGAATGCCATCACCTTCCGACCGACGATACCAAAATACGTCATTTTTGGGGGGAAAGAGGTGAAATTAAGAGACACGCACGAGTGCATGGTCACAAAAAACTATGTGAACGAGGGTAACATGTCCGTCGGTTGTTTGTTCCGGCGAAATGGACCCAAATTAGGGAGGTGATACCATTCACGGAAATTATCCCTTACGGAGTTGCAAAAACGATGTCTCTATTTCAACTCTTTCGTCGCGTCATTTTTATAAATATTACAGGGCAATACGCAATTCAGACGGATATCGAATGCTTCCCAGAAGTCCTTCCTAGCGGCTATTCAGTTTCAAATTTCATCCTCGGAGAAGATTCTCCATCAATAACACAAATCCGTGGTAACGTGACGAAATTATTAGTCATGCAACAGAACTCGTGAGCATAACCTCGTAAACGTAGAAGAGACTTGACAGAGTCATCTTCAGGGCCAAACCCCCCGAAAACTCCCAATCTTCCGCGCTGTAACCCAATCTTCCCGGCGGCCTAGCTTCTGCCCATCCTCCACCGATTAGACGCACAAGCATCAACAGAGACAACGCAGACCCAAAAGCAATCCGAATGAAGAGAAAGGTCTGATTCCATCGCGCACAAATTCATCAATTACTACTTACGTGACAACCTCCATAAAGTCCACCGCCCGGGTGATGCATCCCAGACGGAAACCCAACCTCTACCCCACACGACTTCGGCGAAAAACGTGATAATAGGCCTTTGCGGCCAAGACGCGGAGCGCGCACACACACACGGAGAATAGCAGCGAAGGTGAGGAAGGCGGGGGATGGTGGGAACGAGGTACCGAAGGCGAGTGATTTGTAGTCGAAATGGAAGAGAAGGGTCGGGTGCGGATGGAAAACGAGAACCTCAAAAACTTCCGAGATGGATAATTGGGATGCGGCAGGGGTCGAAAGAAGTCGAGTGGGTGGTCATCCCACCCCCACCTGCTGCAGCGCCACCTGTTTAGATCACGGCAGAGGTGGAGGGAGTTGATACGATGCTGGGCCGAAATGCGGCCAGTTCCACGAAGAGGAATTCTTAACCCCCCTTCGGCGGTGCGGCAAATACAAACAAGGGGCATCGGGGGGAGGGGGGGTCCACGGAGATCGAGAAGAATCGGAAAGGAGTGGGGCAGGAAAAACCAACAGCGGTGGAGAGAGGGGGGAGGCCAACGGCGACGGCCACCCACCCACAGGCCCGCCCTCACAGATTACCCTCTTTCCTCACGTTCCGATCTCCAGGGCCAAGGGGAGGGGTACGTCACGAGGGCACTGCCTAAACCGGTAAATTCGTTCACAAAACTAAACGAGAGGTGATGGCTTTGTTGGTAGGGAAAAAAGAGGAGCCTTCGGTGCGATAAACACCTCCGCCACGGCGATTCCAGAGACGTACGCCGAGGCGGGGAACGAATGGCGAGAAATTAAACAAACCGGGAGAGACGTGCGACAACAGATGCTGTTAAAGCGAGAGGGAATGCGGGAGGAACATTCCGGGTCTTCGAACTGATGGATGCGTCTCTATTAAGGCAGGCGGAAGGGTAAATAACTCACTGCGATACGACGTAACTAAAGTTAACGAAATAGGGCTATCCTGAGCTGACGAGTTCATGGAGTTTTAACAGCTGATAATAATATCCAAGGATAGAATGGCTCTAGTTGACCCGGCATACATTGTCTCCACGAGTGAAACCAATGTAAACAAGGTTGAAATAGATGAGACAATAAAGCTAGAGATCCTTTCAATAATTCGACAAAGAGTCGGAAAATTATGAAAATTATAAAGTGTTATAAGATTTACTACTTCCCTAAAGACTAAGCCACAATAAATATATATTATAAAATAATCCATTGAGTAACCTGTCTAATGAATGTATTACAATTCTATAATATCACGCCCATGATATATATTTCTTATGACCAATGCAAACACATTCCAGTAGGATAGGTCCGGTAAAAGCAAAAAAATATTATATTAAATATTCCTTTTCTCTTTCCGAAGGAGAGGTTATGTTTGCTTTCATCTACTTAAAAAAATAGAATGGAAGACTTTTCAAAACAGATTAAACTATTCAAAACGTATAAAAAATGAGAAATAATAATTTATGATTTAAAATAGATATTTAAAATCATATTTTTTCCATATTACAATAAAGTTTACGTGATTTGAAAGGTGAAATGGAAGCATATTTGAACTAAAAATCAAGTCAGACGAGTCTACTGAGGGTTTAAAAAACAGAGGCCACCAACAAGGTAAATTTTAATCTACCATCAGGATGTGCTGTTAAAGTTATTTTTGGAAGGTTTATCCGGTGTAAATACTTGATATTATCACGAGGTAATCATAAATACGACGTCATAAACTTTTTATGAATGCAGTCATTTCATTAAGCTTGAAACACAGCCATTATACGGCTTCAGATTGAAACAAATTAAGAAAACATTACCGCTCTAGGAGATAAGCAAATCATTAATCGTGAGCATCCTAAAGTAATGCGAATCGCTGTAAAGATGATTCTAATTAGCGCCGAAACGATAAAAATTTCACACAATGAAGATCACCCACTGGACTCCTCATTAGCATAACAATGGTGCGGGAGGATCTCCCCAACCTCCGAGGCGTACAATCCGAAAGAGCAGCTACGTAAGAAGTAATGTGCGTGCCGGACGCTCCACGCGAGAACGAGCCAGTGGCCACGGAAGAACGCACCTCTTCCGGAGGAGAGAAAAAAGGCGTCCGGGGGAGGTGTGGGCAGGTGAGGAAAGAGTAGCTCCCGGGCCACCCGGGGCGGCGGTCCACTAGGGACGGCGGCGGGAACCGACAAAGAGGGAGACGAGAGGGAGGCGAGGGTGAAAAAATTGGGAGGGGGAAAACGAGGAGAAGCACGCTTCTTGAAGGCAGTCGGCAGGCAGACCTCTAATTCCGCTTGGGTGCTGCTTTGCGGTCTCCGCCCCCGACCATCGGTGGCGATGATTTCATATAGTGCGGCGGAGGCGATGGCGGCCTCACCTCTTGTTATCTCGCGAAAAGCCGCATCGACATCCCATTTCGCTCCCAAAGCAAATCGGTGGACCACCAAGGGCGGACCCACTTTGAGACATGCGGCCAATTTGAGATGAAAACTGCCGATGCCCTCGCACAGTTTGCTTTGGTTCATTTTTAATTTACTTTCCGCCCGCCCGGGGGCGGATGGAGGAATTCCCGACCAGAAGGTCATTCCCAATATAATCGGATGTGCCCTGAAATGAGTCAATTTCCCCTTCTGCCTTGGCCGTTACTACGGCCGATATGCGATGAAGAACTCTCTCCTAATTCAAGATGTACACCGGGATAAGATCCACGGGTAGTCAATATTACGTTAGAGAGCAAAAATGCTCGAAATACAAACGTACGATGATGAAAACTTCAATTTCAAGGGCTTTATAAACAATAAATAATGATAACGGTTATTATTACAATGATCTGAACACATTGTTTAAACATGCACACGAAAAACATGAGCAAAACATAAAGCTAATGTTGAACTAAAAAACTGAAAATTGTTTCCAGTTCATCCTCATTACGAAGAAAAAAAAAACTCGGTATTTGTTTAGGAGGTTTCGATACAAAACGTAATAATGGTCGCCCCTTACCTGTTGTTCCCAAAGCGGCCGCTAATAGTAAGGTGCCGGCCCTGAATGGGACAGGAGGTGGAGCAGAAGCGAGGGAGTAGGTTGAGGAGGCTGTGGGAGGAGGGGGCTGAAGTTTCCCAGAGGCTCTGCTTAACCACTGGCCACCCCTTCCCCCAACCTCTTATGTTGGTTAACAGTGTCGGCCATGAACACACGGGAAATTAAACGCGACTATTCCTTTCATCTTCTTTTTTCCGCGGCAGTTGGGCGGTCCTGCCATAGGAGGGCCGTGGGAAGGGACGGACACCCTAACGATGGATGAAAAATTGCTTTGAGAAAGTCGCCGGTGGCCTGACCGTAGGATTTGTCTATTTTCCCTATACGATAGGATATGAAAGCGTTCATTACAGATGGCTGAATCACTAAGTAACTGGAGCTCCTTGAGATCATTACTTCCGAAGGATTAAAACCTTACTTATTACGGTTTATGGGAATTGTTTTGTATCTTCCTCGATGTGAAGAACAGACCTGAATAAACATTCTTTACCATATTTATAACGCAGGATTACGGCGGGACATGGGGGCAGAGCCTTCTTTGGAAGCAGCGATAATTCATGCGAAATGAAAGGCGATACGATTTGGTTGCGGGCTCCTAAACAACGATTCGTCCCAGCTCCATCCCAATACATAACTCCCAATTTACTTCCAGATCGCTCCCTCGCCTTTAATAACCCGAAAAGACTTTTCGGCCGCCCCGACACCGACAATAACTTAGGACGAGCGAGGGGATTAAACACGTCACAAACAGTCATCGGTGGGGCAACAAATCTCACGCTTCGTCGCCGAGGGTACCCCGTGCGACCCAGATACCTCCAGGCCACGGATCGGAAGGATTCTTGAGGGGCCAGGAGATAGCACACACTGACTTCCAGGTAGAGGCTTCTCCCGCGAGCATGTGGAGGAGGGAAGAAAGGTGACGGAGTGAGGTGTGATGGAGAGGCCTCGGACCCACCGCACGCCGAGTGCCCCCTCCACCCGAATTCCTTCCCCCACGTCTTCATGGGTGTTACGAATTAGTCGACTTATCTTTTGTTTACCTTTCTCCGAGACGGGAGATAAAGGCTTATCTGGGCTGAAAACTGCCCGAACGAAAGGCTTAATTGCTTAATGAGGATAATCTTGCGTTGCTTTCCGTGGACGTCTTTCTAATGGTTGCGGATTTCGGAGAGTCGTGGCGGATGAATCGTGACGGTGCTCAGAGGTTGTTGGGGGAGCAAAGAAGACTGCGTTATTAAAATAATTTAACGACGATGACTAGGGTCAGAGGGCACTCTTTGATAAACATCTCACGAAATCATCTGGATTCATGCAATAACGAGATTGACTCAAAAGTTTCAACACTTGTAATTACTGCCCGATAACAAGCAAGCATTTAAATTTGTAGTCCCATTTTTTAAACATTTTCTGGCGAATCAGCCATCCAGCTACAATAATGATATAAAAACTTCCATACAATTTAAACGATTATTATACGAAATAAGGTATATTTATTTCTCTCGCCATGGTGCTCCACCAGGCTAAGTCATTCAGGTTATCGGTGCGTGCATATTTCAAAGATGTGTTTAATAAAGCACGAGCACGGATACAGTCGGAAGCTAATTTAATTACTTAATCAAAAGATATTCAATTCAAAATATATATGAAGGTCATTAAAATAAAAAGTGCATGCATCAAAGAAAAGAATAAATTCACATCCGAGAGATCTCAGGACTCGTATACCTCAGGAGAATATAAAATCTTTTCACCTTTAAACTACTACATAATATCCCTCCTTGCATACAATAGCATCCTAATTCAAACGTCCGAAAAATATTCTGGAATTCCGAGCGTTATGAAGGCAGTCAGAACGAAGCACCTTGTTCAGCCACACACATTCCAATTATCAACCCTCGATTAAAATTTTAATAAAAATACCTCCCGACAGTTGAATTCCAAGAGTCGCCGCTTTTCTTTCATCCCGACCTTTGCTCGTATTTCAGGGTTAAACGGTGAGAAGAAACAAATAGGCAGAAAGTAATTTGTTCTCGGGCCTTCTGCGCTGCCATTCAATTTCATTCTCCGAATTCCCTCTCATTCCTCATGGCTGCCATCCCTTTTCCTCCGAATGCCAACAACACGTATACATTCCCTCTCACCTCCATTTCCCACAACTCCCAACAATCCCATCCCCTCCACACCTCTTCCTCTTGACGCACAAAACCTTTGACCACCCGAAAATCCCTCGGGCCACAAATCCTCAATCCACTCTGCCGCCCACATACTCCTATGTCCACTTCTCGGCCCTTAAATAATACCAAACCCGAAGGTGACTTGTATAGCTATCTTAACTGCCCACGGCGGAAACATGCACGAGCCGCCACCTTCACTTAACGAATTCCACGCATCTGCTACGAACTATTGTGATTCCATAGTATTATTCCACCGAAGGTAGCACAGGTACACTCGTGTATTGCCACTAATATACCCGTTAAATATAATTCGAGATAACATTAGAACTTAATGGCTTTTCGACGAAGCTGACGATACGGGCGTAATTGACGGTGACAGATCAGATAAAGAATTCATACTTGAAATAAGAAGCCATTGTTTAATTTGAATCACTCAGCATGTGGGTCTTGGATGTGTTCCAGATTGAGAGAATCGGTACCTCTAGCAAAGACGGATGCCGACTAATAATACCCGACTTAATCATCCTGTCCACCGCCACAATTCAACAACCTCTGCCAAACATTTCCCATAAATCTCGTCAACTTATCTTTTAGCAGACTACAACAAAACGGATCAAAGAGTTAGTAATTAACGCACGTTAAGCTAAGTCTGTTTGAAATGTTTCTTGAAAAACTTTGTTTGACGACAAATACTGCAATATAATACCCACGAAGGCATTATATAAATTGAACTTGATACGAGTACTTAAATTCAATTACTCTCAAGACCGCTGAGAGAACTTAAACACCTACGTGCGACCACTTGTCTCGATATCTCATTGTTCTTCGACTCTATTAACCGGGTTGTGATTTGGCTACCAGTCAACAACTCCGACGCAAAAAAGTGTCACCATCGTCCGTTATTTACAGCTCATTACCCCCGGTAATAACCTCGCCGTGATTCCAGGCCACTCGCGTCCGATGCAAGTGGTTTTACCCGTGCATTTTACGGCTGAAAGATTTACCGAGGTCAACTGTTAAGTCACCCTCGATCACATTCTGCCCCCGATCCCCATTCCTCCGCTTTCCCCCGAACCAAACGCTCCGTCCGCAAGAGCCTCACCTGGATCTGCCCGCAAACGCATCGGTATCACCGCTTTTCCCAACAACACAATCAATCACCACCACCACCCATTCAAACGTTCGCGACCCCCACCTCCCGATATCTCCGATAGAGCGAGTGTCCGCCGCCGACATCGACTCGCGTGCCACCGCACACTCGTACGGCTGCAATGCGAACCTCCAACAGATGCACTCTCTTCTTCCAGCTCCTCCCTCGCCTACTTGTCGAATAATAAAACGAGCGGAGAAAAACCAGGTGCGCGATTAAAGCCGATACTAGTATAAAGTTTGCCGTCCGGTTGTCTCGTAATTTTTGCTTCCTTTAACTATTCGGTTTTCTCGGACGACGGGGGCTGTCTCGTTAACGTGGACATCCATCAAATGCTGATCTTTGCTTAGCTTTTCTGGGTCGTTCCCTTCGCCGAGTGTTGAGAGACTTCCCAGCGTTACGCAACGGATGGCTTTGGTCACTGATTGTGGAGATTTCGATGAAAGTTCTAGCTTTATTTCATGAGTGGGACGTGCATTAGGTAATTACAGAAAATAGAGAAAACTTAAGGATAAATTATTCCGGAAAGATGAATCGTAATCAACAAGATGGTCGGGTTGATATGAAAAAGCTGTACCACGCTTCAGATTGCCGCGATTTACCATTTTGGGAGTACAGAAGAATTTGCCGTTAGAATTAGGGCCTCATAGTTATGGGGGCCCAAGAAAGGCCCTTTTGTATATTTCCAAATAAGAATAAACTACTGTTTGGGCCTCAAAAATACCCTTTCGCCGGCCTCTGATTGCTGAAATTTCCTCCTATCCAAAAATAAAATTCTAAAGAATATTTGAATCAAAACAGTTCCGGGTAGTAAGAAAAAATTCCCAAGTGATGAGGAATTTCGAATAATTAAAACGAACTAATTATGGCGCATTCCGAAAGAAAGAATGCTCCTGATAATCCCGCGTTTCGGTTTCATCAGAATTCTGGAATTTAGCGCAAAAAAAACCATCCATATTGAGAAGTTCTCCGGATTTTGCTCCCGGTCGCTATGGCAGTGCATAAACATTTTTCCCATCCCGCGTACGTTGGACGTGCTAATTGGCGAAGAGGCTGTGACGCGCCCACTGGACCAGCGCTGGAACGTGGGGTACATTTCGATGTTTCTTCTTCCATTTTTCGGGAATCCGCAGACTCCGCCGATAAAGGCACTGCCCTATCTGGAAGCTTCGGTGTCGGGCGAATGTAAAGCCCACGTCCAGACGTCGGACGCCTCGCTCGACAACGCTAACCATCTCCGAACACGTTCCCACACTCCTCACGACTCAATATCCGCCGGTGTTTACGTCCGACGGCAGATTAACCCGCGAAACCGCCGCCGACTCCTCCGAAAATCCACGGAGGAATTGGGTCAGACGGTAAACTATGAGCATCGATTTTTTCCTTCCAAATCCGATTGACGGGGAAGCAGAGATAAAGGCGGGAGCAAATGAACAGCATCACGCGAGTCAATTATCGTCTCCGAGGCGTACGCTCTCTCGTCACATCGACCGATTTCGAGTCGTTAAGCGAAATTAAGAGAATTAGCACCCTTTGTCGGGTGCTCCTGAAGGGCACTTATCGAGCATTAGCGGAGGAGAAACAAAGTTGAAACAAGTAGACCAGTTAGGGCCAATGAGGACTCGTTTCCAATTGTTGAAAGAGGAAATCGACAGTAACGTCGCATGATTAGGCTGTTTTTTACGTTCTACTCATTTTTTTGAAGAAACGATGAAACCTGGTAGGTCTCAAACAATAAATCAGATGGAAAATTGCTTACAAACCGAACAATCTATATAACACTCGAGCAGTAATCATGCGGAGTCAAATATTGACGGAAAAAAAAAGATAGATGTAGGTTGAACTTAATAAAGATCGCCCATGTTTCCTTCAAAACCAACAATTCAATGTTTACGTCACAGTCATAATAAGCACAACAGAAAAACAACGAGTACGAGAAAGCTGTTTCCGATTCATACTGTAAATAAAAGAATGCAATAAAATAATCCACGAAAAAGATAAATAAATGAGAAACTCAGCAAATCGAATATTTTGTTCTAAGAACTGAAGCGCAATGAGTAATAAGCAACGAAGCGTATCCAAATACTCTTCCTCGGGTAAGAAAACTATTACACAACCTCAAGAAGCGTTACGCAAAAAAGTTTCAAGGATGACGTTACCATTATAATTACGCGACACTTTATGCGATCACACTCACCAGGGTCCATTTCGGGCTCGCGAACAACGCTTTCGGGTGAACTGCTTCCGTCACTCTTTATCCGTGGTCGCCCTCGAATACTCAACCTTAACGAGATTACCTTTCCTCCACAAAACCTCCGGTCAATTAGGGCCGAAAAGTTGGCAACCCTATCCACTAACGATATGAGAAACTAAAAAAGAGGAAAGGCGAATCATATGAGGGAATAAGAGTGGAGAGTGGGGGGGAGTGAACAGTCGAGCGGGCACAGCAACGGTCACGGAATCACTCACGAGAGCGGAAAGGAGTAGGGAAGAGAGGAATAAGGGATATAATAATGGAGGGAAAAGAGAAGCAGTCAGCGGTGGTCCCGCACAAAAACCTCCTCAGCCGCAATCCTCAGCTCACTCACGGACAAAGGGCAAGTCGCCCTTTCAGCCTCCATTACAATAATGACAATAAAAGTAGAGAAAAAATAAATAAAAATAAATGCAAACAGAGTGAGAGGGAAGGATGTCGGTAGATGTAAAGGGCGGCGAGGACTGGACAGAAGACTTTTTGGTTCTAGGAAGGCGAGTGGATGGCGTGAGGAAGGCGAAAACGTCACCTAAGAAGCATCGGTCATGCAATCGGAGAAAGAAACGCCGAGACACGGATGCCTTTGCTTTCTTTAATCCCGTGAAAAACAAACCAAACAAGAGGAGAGCCGAGATCCGCTCGAAAAATTGCCATTCGCGCTGGAAACAAACTCGCCATTCATTTCGGCGGCCATGGTTTCGCATAAATACGTATTCCGCATAATCGGCGACGATCTGCACAGACGCTGGCGCCTTTGGGAAAATTCTATGCGAGACCCGAAGACATTTCCGCACCGATCGCCTTTGAATTGTGTGGTCGCCTACCGCGGGAAAGGTAAAAACTATGCAAATATTTCGACACGGACAATCACCCATTTTACCAGCAAGGTTTCGTGATTAAGGTTAATGTTAAGCAACATGCTTAGAATCACATCTAGGAATAATGCAAATTGCTTAAGCGAAATCCTTTTGAAAAAATATACTGCGAAACTAATTATCTCAAAGAAATCCTCGCACATTAAATTTACAGATAGATTTAAAATCTTCAGATTTCCGCACGATTATGTAAAAAGGAAAAAAAACAGAGAAATTGGTGACACGGAGATAATATGAAATTCTTAAATTATAAAAAATAATGACCACCCTCAAAATTTCCGATTATAATAACAATAGCGTTTTTACTAATCTTACTTTGTAGAGTAACTTAGAAGCCAAAAATACTACAGAATATTCGTCACAAGCAGTCTGCAATAGAAAAAGGTAGCGGTGTGTGGAAAAGTGGATAAAATAAAATCTAAAATTTTCAGCGTAAACTTTTGAAGTACTTTCCCAATTACCTCCTCATCCTACATAAACTGTGTATTGCTTTATGAAGGGAGGAACTTTTTCTTCATAGTATTCCCGTCCATTTAACATCCAACCTAATAATTGGCATCGTGCAAACCTCTTGAACTAAAGTAATTCATGCGACAAGGGAATTATGTTCCACTACTTTCATACTAATTCATCTACAAAGAGGCCAACATCATCAATGAAGAACGAGAAAAACTTCCTCCTATCCCATTTACTTCAACCATGTCATGAAGAGCGAAAACAAATCGACACCTATCGTCATGGTGACCCAAATCGTCCGCATATCCCCACAACTGCACTTTTTTGCCCTCATTGGAGACGGTGACTATTCAAGCGAGCAGAAGTCACTCCCGTGCCCGCAAATATAGACGCTGGGCCCTTGAGCAACCTTCGTCTTGGGCAGCCGACTCAATTGTCTAGCTGGCAAAGGAGTAAGACACGACCGCCACCTCTCACCCGAAAAATTTTCCCTCCCACTTCAGCTTCCCGCCGACGGAACATTTAGTGGAGGAACGGGGATGGGGGAAAGACCCCGCTGACAAATGAAATACACGGTTGAGCAGAGCGGATGACCGAATGAATGAATCCATCAATCAAGGCCACACACGCGGAGTGGTGCTATCAAAAGGTTGGGAATTCAAACCGGAGCGGAGTGTGGGGCTGACGGAGGGTAGTTAGCAGAAAGAATAGGGACGAAAGAAAGGAGAAAAATTTAGGAATGGAATCGACCAACGGCCTTCACTCCAGTTCCTCGATTAGGAGGGCATGTGAACGTAAGATCCATTTTAAAAGGGGGATACGACGCTATGTGAGGTTTTCCTCACCAAATTTTCCGGACCTCTGTATCGGACCACCACCGGGATTCTCTTAGGAAAAACCGAGCTATTATCTGGTTGAATACCTCGAAACTAAATCCGCTGCAAAGTCAACCTATCAGCACAATACCAACAATATCTATTACTGAAAGATTTTTAATGGTGAAAGACCCTCTGTATATATACTGATGCCCTTTTAAAATTCTCTCCCCGGAAAGTTTTCCGCCGTTCCCCTCATCAACCGAAATTCCTCATTAACTACTTGATTTAATTACTCATTACGAGGAAGGGAAAAAAAACGTGCATCTTCGCTCTCCTGCGGATCGCGTGACAACTCTTGACAGTTTGGCCGTATCCTTTGATAAATTGCGAAAGGGAAAAAAAGTTCAAATGCAAGCGAAATTAAATAACTCCGGAACAAAAAAACAACTGGATATTGTTCACAATTAAAGTAATTTTCAATGAGTTTCCAACCAAGAGAAAAATGCAGTCCAAACGAAGGATTTCCCTGCAACGAAAACTGCTTATTCACAATATAGCAGGAATTTTAGATGAATATTGAGCGAGAAGTGACCTAGATAGCAATGCATCTATTAAAACAGCCGAGTTTGAACTTGACGCGACATTCTACCCTTAAAATGTAAATTAACTTCCGTAAGCCAGGTTTACCGCAATGAATCTGCATCGAGGCCTTAGAAGAACCATTACTCTTCCTTATCTCAAAGCAAACAATCTCAGCAGGTGAGCACCAATCGACGTTCACACAAACCACAGAAAGAAACCAATCGATCAAAAATGGGACAAATTAACAGAAATGGTCAACCTCTACCGTCCGACCGCGCTCTCCCAAATAAACAAACACTTCCCCGAAAAGCCTCTCAAATCCGAAACTCATTATCCTCACGCCGCACTTATCGGCCAAGGACCGGGCGTCGAAAATCACATCTGGTCGATGAAACGTCGGGGAGGGCAAAAGGAGCCGATTTGTAAGAAGGCCACGCCAGCAACACTCCCGAAAAACGTCAGCGGAGATGGTCGGTTCCCTCCCCGAGGTGTACAATAGAGTCGACCGGAGAGGGCTCGAATGGAGGTGGAGATATAGGAGAGGAAGAACAATCGAAAGAGGCCTCTCTAGGCGATTGTCTCCAGCGCGGCCGAGTCGGGAAGGAACCGATCTAGACCACGACATAATCGATCTGATGCTCCTAACGCAGGTACAACGCTCGTGACAAATACCTTCACCCCGTAGAATAGTAATCACTCTCGCTATTAAAACACATGACGATATGCTTAAATATAAATTCGCTTCCTGTTGGTTGGAAAAGGAAAGGAGGAAGGAGTTCCCTTCTTGTACCGCCGGCAATCTCCAGACGGGGACATCAATTACCCGAACGAGAATATCTTGACCCCACACACGAAGAGAAGGGCACCCATGCGTCAGAGACGGAACTGACCCCGGTTGTTTGGGACTGCAAGAATGACCTCGGGGAGAGACCATGAAAAAAATCCACTCTGAGGAATTGCGCAGCCCTCACGCAATAGCCGTAATAAACGGACGGGGGAACGGAACTGTGTAGCTTTGCGGTTATAAACGATGTGAAAGACTCGGAAGAGAATATAAATGTATCGATATATATCGATCGGAACATTTCGGTAATCGAATAGATGTCGCGTATAAAATATACACATTCTGCGAGAGCATAAAATGCTCCTTGGAGGTTTACGGGTAGTAAAAGGTGAATCGACATTCAACTACTAAATGACACCAAGATAAACTTCTCGTCTTAAACTGCTCCGGCACTAAAGCTTGCGTAATAATCCGCTAATCAGAATAAAAGTCACGACTTTATGCGATAAGGAGGCGATCATCCTCAACGAGGAAGCGGAATTAACTGACCCCTTCTGATTTACTTCATCTCCGCGAATAGTCCATTTACGATTACGCAATCACACGGGCGCAATACGGGAGTCCCACCCGAGAAGAATCGGCGAATCCTTTAACGGAGAACCAAATTGAACCATCAATCACGAACTTTAATAACCAATCGCATGAGCGGGCATCAAGTCGCGCAGTGGGCACATGAGAGACCGTTTCGAAGAGAAGATAATAAATTGATTCGATTCGAGATTCTGACGCCTTTAAAGGCTTTATGGAGAGCTTTGAATTGAGTCTCTTTTCCCTTTGAAACCGGAGGGGAAAATATTACCATACTTCCTCCTTTGATCGGACTTCCGACCGCGGAAGTGAGCCAATGCTTCCCATGTCGTTATTATAACTTTTACGGCCAACGAAAGTGTCACGATGCGTGATTGCGCGCACCAACGTCCGGAGCGACAACTCCGAAGCAATGAATGCTCGTCCCGCATGATAAACAAGTTGGTCCTAAGGGGAGGCACAAAACGACGCCGGCAGACGTCGGAGAGCTTTTTTGTGGGCCCCGAAAAAGTGAAGCTGGGAAAAGAGGATATATATACATATAGAATATACGTGGCCATCTCATCCCATCGGGTTGGGCGTGCCGTCTATGCTCGTAACTCATTCGGGTGGCGGAGGGAGGGCGGGGGAGGGCACCCTCACGGAGGTCTAGAAGGAATAGGTGAGAGGGGAGACGGGATAATAGGGATGGAACTGGGTGTTTCACTCCTCCGGAGACTTATGGAGTTCCCGAAAAGCGTTTCGGCTCCTACGAAACACTGTTTACGTCCCTTTAAAGCTGCACGAAATGGGACGACTTTGCTCAATTTCGCTTGACGCTACACTTACCTCAAACGCACTACGACGCATACAGTCTGTTTCGCTCGCACTGACGTAACTCGGCTCCAATCATTGTGAAAGCCAATGAGCTATAACTTGAAAGGACAGGACTATATCTTTTCTTCTTTATCGATAGATGTCGAGATAAGTATCTGGTATTACTTTCTGAGAGTAGGGGCATGAATTTTTAAAGGAGCCCTTCCAAGCATCAAGATTTTCAAGAGCCTATCCCTTCCACATTACGAGGGTAGCGTATGAGGTAATCCCAAAGAACAACAACAAAAATCGACTTCGTTATATAAGGAACGGGTAAGTACAGTTTTCGTAGAAAGAAAAACAGAGCTTGCCATTAAGAGTTTAAAACAGTAAAAACCGACTAAAGTCGATGCTATGGAAAATTATATTTGCAAACTTATCAAACTTAGGAATGTTTTTGTTTGTTTGTAAAGAGTAATAGTTATAATGAAATGTACGTAGTTGGGGTATTTCTTCCCGCTTCCATTACAGAAGTTATTAATATTATTATTACTATCACGAAAAGATAAAGCAAGAACAAAACAGATAAGAGAAAACATTTTAATAAACAAAACAAATAAATAAATAAATTTTAATTCATTATAATGAGAGAAAATGTAGCTTTCCTCTAAAGATACGCGGAATCAGGAATTATAACGGCATAAACAGTACTGGCGACAGACATTAAGCAGTAAGTAAACATGTTCGCGAGACTTTGAAGAAGCCCACTTAAAAAAGCGCCATCCTTGAACAACTTTTACCTTCAACGGCTCCTTCTTTAAGTATATTAAGGGTTGGCGGACCGTCCGAGACAGGGCAAAGGACCGCCGCGTACGTGCCACCATTTTAAATAAGCATTTCAGGTGGAAATGCAAAGAAAGAAACAGAATGGGTGAAAGTAAGCAACCGCTCGGAACACCATCTCGAAACGTACCATGAGAAGGAACATATTGTTCTGGCGCGAAACATCCGCAAGCGTTGAAAGAGCCTCTGGTACAGTGCGTCTTTCATTCATTGTTGCCCACATTTCGCAAAAGCGTGAAGTGGCGGCGGAAATGCACTGCGCCCGACGGAATCCGGCGAGAGGCTGCCCTAGTTACCGCTTCGTCTACTCTCCCAAGCCCTTTGTCTTCTCCGAAAGAATCGCCTCCACCACATCCCAAAGTTGAGACAATCTTAGGAAAGTTTCTGATTCGTCCCCCGCAGTTTCCAGTTCCCTCGCGTTAAGGCGTTGAAATAATACCTGCGGCCACTTGTTCGCCGCTCTATTATACATAGAGGAAGCAACGGTAATTGTTCTCGATGCAGTTCTATGAATATCTAGCGCTTTCACTTTCGTGGTGAAACAGCAACGATTGGGAGAAATTGAAATCAAGGCCTTGAATCGTAATGGAAGTTTTTAATGGAATGATGAAGCATTCACGAAAATTTGAAATAAAATCAACACCCGCTAAATAAATATCGACCAAGATTTAAAACTTTGATCCACGCCATCTTTAAAAACAGGCAAACTTAAAATTTTCGAGATGAAGATAAACAAAATCGAATCATCAATATCAGTCGGCTACATCATATTCCAGTGAAAACATCTCTGTTGTGAAGATAAATATCCTCTTCGGAAAACAAAATTAAAAAAATAAAATTCCTCGGCAGAGATTCGCAGCATTCTATTCAGACATTAGCCCAAACTATTTCTCTCTCTCTCACAAAAGATCAATTATCAACATCAATGCGAAATTCCTCGACGCCCGGAGAGCATAAGTTAAATCTTAATGGATCGAAGACCGGTTACACAGAGGTAATTTATGCTATACATATTTATGCAAGGTCTATCTCACTGATGCGTGGAACTTCCGTCTTTGTCGGCGATTTCGATGGAAGGCTATTTTTACGTGGCAACGCTCCGAATTCTTACCGACCAATCTCAAAGTAATGAAAGTACCTCTTGAGTAGAACATTGCTGGCTATGAGTATCTTCTTTTCTAAATATATCAACCAACTCTCAATATGATAAGGCATTCTACTGAGTGAAGCAAGACCTGCTAGACGTTGGCGGAGAATTCTCCGTCTAAACTATCCACCTTGTGATTTACTTTCTAATAGAGAAAGGATGAATAATTCAGATGCTAGTAATCCATTTCTAAAGTGAGTATGGAAAAGTTACGTTTCTAATGCAATCCATTTGAGTAGGCCGTAATTCGTGGAACACTATAAAATATATAATTGAAACGAACTTAGTATTTTCAAACAAATTAGTATGGAAAATGCTAATTTCGCTTCAATAATTTATTTTGTACATTTCTACATAAACTAGATAATATTACGATGCGCAACTTTCATCTCAGGAGTTGGTATGCGGTTAATTTCTGAAATGTATGAAGGACGATTAAATATTTGTGAGATCTACGTTGATAGTTGAAGTATTGAAATTTACAGCGTTTTCATTGCTTCGAAATCTGGTGAAATCAATTCCTATACTTTTAACGTCTAGTAGTTACGATCAGCAGATGTTTAAGAGACTCTTATTAAGGTTATGCAGTATAATAAATAAAGTTTCATTACGCATATAAAAATTCAAAAGGGAGATGCGAGTATTTGGATCCATAAATTGTAAGCGGGCAGTACTAACTCGATCAACAGCAGAGCCAGACATTTTTTTCGTAAAAATTCCAATTCGTTACAGCATCTGAAGTCGCTGAAACTCTACTGTATCAATAATATCGATACGACTGGGGTTTCCACGGGCTACAGACATAAACATTCCTCGACATAACGCTTATGATAAACATAGACTGTCCGCGGACCAGTCCTTCATCGGCGCGATAAAAAACGCAGCCGCTTCGGATCGCGTAAATGCAGAAAAGAGAAAGCATGAGCTTCAATGGCAGAGGTTGGCCATTGATGCTTGCGCGGAGATGGGGCGGGGGGAGAGCCCCGCTTCCGGATGAGTCTCACGTCCTGAGCTCGCAGCAGGTGCAGGATTCAGAAATGCGACGAGAGCAGCGTCGCACGAGTCTTGGGCCAGGAATGCCGGCGTCCGAGGAAAAGACGGGATGGGGAGGGGGTGGGGTCGGTCAAGGTCCTTGCGACTATTCCCGTCATCCATTCAGCTCCCGATGGTGGGGTGAAATCCATTACATGCACTTGCGCAAATCGCGTCCAAACACCGCCGATGCTCCGATCGGACGTCGATTACGCCGAGGAGTTTTTTCCCCCAATCGCCCCAAGGTTACCGGGGAGGATCGTCTCGAGGATTTTCGCTAATGAAAGTTGTGACCAAATTGCGGATTTATCCACGCACGGAGGTGAAGCATTAGAGTGTGGTATGCGAGCGAATGTTCCCCCGACATGCACTGCGTTTCGCTCATTACGTCCCCCTATAAATGGATTAACGACGACTTCATCCCTCATTATTTCCTCCGGTTACGTTGTCAAATCGGTTCTAATGATTCAGAATTGAGCTGAAACTTGGAAAATATCCGTCGTTCAGCCGATTACGCCGCCAAATGCAGAGGGAAGATGTGGACAGCTACATTGTCATTAAAAGTGCACCAAGAATCGGAATGTAATCGCATTCGATGATGATGAAAAGAACGAATGCATATAAACTAATGATACTGAAATAACCATCGTGAATTTTTTACGAAGAAGATTGTAACTTGATTTGAATTCAAATTTTACAATATTAGAAGATCACTATTCGGCAATAAGTTTCGTAAAATCCAAAGCATGACATTTCAACGAAGGTGGTAAAATAAACAGCAAGAATACTAGCAATATCATTACGTAAAATAAGAAAGATTTTATGAAACACTCGCGAGAATTTTATTTATACCGAATCAGAGTAATCTATTCGGAGAAATCGGTTTGAAGACTATAATGAAACGTCCATCGTCAATTTTATCGCAAGCATTAGATCCAGATTATAGAATAAAGAGCTGTGTGATATGGAAATGTTATACAAGATATTACACATATAATCTAGATTAGCATCTCAGACTAAAATATCTGCATCGTCAGCAGCATACAGGTATTTGTATACACGACGAAACGTTGGGAAATGTGTTCGCCGGAATCAAACGATGCCTCAGACAAGAAATGGAACTTATACGTAAGAGAAGCGCGAGCCAGAACGTTTCTAAATCGTGTCACTCGATCTGTAAGGTTTCCAGAGTTTCCAGAGTCAACAAAGCAAGAGCGAATTTCGCCGCGGTGGAGAACTCTTACGTGTCGCAAACGGTCAGTTGGACATGAAACTCATCCTTACCGCCAAAACCGCTGCGGTGCGTAAGATGTGCACGACACATTGGCTGCAGAAAAGATGCCAAAATTTCTAGTTGTTTCGCGAACCCAGAAAATTGTAATAATCCACGCGGGAGGGAAAAAGTCAGGGAACTTCTTCGGGGAGCCATTCCTCGGACTCATGCGAGAGCGGTAACGGTGCTCTTCTCATCGCGGCGATTGCAAGGCCAACGGCGCGAAACATGAATGGAGGTGGCGCGGAGATGGAGTGGGCGATAGCTCGCGTGAATATATACATATATACTAGCGCTGTGTGGCGACTCTTTTCCCGCCCCCTCGCCTCCCTCCCGGAGCTGCATTATCGCCGTGCTCCCGTTACGGCGTCACACACCAAGAAGGCGCGATTACAGAGCCGAACGCGAGACGAAGAGGGTATAACGGCCGCTCCAGGAATAGAGAGAGGCGCTTTGGTCTGGAGAACACCTTTTTCTGCCAAGAGTGACCGGTGGAAAGGCCTGCTTCTGGGGAAAAAAGAAATCGCATTGTCTTTCCAGCAGCTCTGCAAACACTCCGGCACTGAGCGCATTCGGCTGCGGCCTTGATTGCGGATCCAATAATCGATATGAAAAGGCTCGTAATCTTTATTACCTCAAGCTCAATAAAAATCGAATTAGTCGTGAAATTATAAATTTCGAAACATAGGCTTCTGTGATTCTATCCTCTTCGAGAAGCGGATCATTGCCCAGGCAGACATTTAAGGGTATTTCAGAAACAATAGCTGGCACTTCTCCAGATCACTTCATCTGATGAGCTCCCACTTATACTGGCAACTTCTAAGCAGCATGGTGCACCTAGTTTTATAATCTAACAGGATGATATCACCATATATTACATTAGCAGTTAATTCTACGTACGATGTTTGGGTTCTGAAGGAAACCTGCACAATTATTTGAATTGAAAAATACTGAAATTATTTGCAAACTGAAAACTACACATTGAGAAGCACATCCATAGGGATTTTTACCAAAAAAGGAGATACAAGAAGATGGGGGTTGTGAATGCATTCCCTGGAGTATTTCCTTAATCTACGCTAGTACTGAATTAACAAGAGAAGAGAAAAAATGAGAATTTATACCGGATATCCAACAGAATAACTCAACGTCCACCTGGTTAAATAAACGTACAGCGGGCACGAAACAGCTTGAACGTAAATCATAAAAAGGAAGATCGGTTTATTTTAGTCTTCCAAGCGACTCTCCATCACTCAGATAGGTAGCAACCTATCTTTCAATCGTTCGGAGAGAATCCAGTTACATATCTCCTCAATCACTCCGTGCAGACTGCAAGAGAGATTTATTGGGACCAATAACTGAAGGGTACGTATTCGAGCAGAAGCATTCGAATTCATGGCAATCTCAATTCAGTCCAAACAAGGTAACAACCCCTTCTGCTCGGCCGACAAAAAGTGCCGGAGAGAACAGATGTTCTTCGGCAAAAGATACAAGATGCAATACCGGGAAAGGAGGTCGTGGAGGCACCCTAAGGAACCTGCACGGGGCATTCTGATTTAGTCTATATAGGGGAAGAAGCTATGTGGGCCACACGTAGCAGAGACCGGAAGGAAAGGACCAGCCTCCCTCCCAGCGTCACGGTCTCCCTGTCCCCTACGTCACTTCCGGTTGCGAAGGCTCCCTTTCCGGTGCAGAACCTTATCGTCCTTTCTCTCTCTTTCGCCCTCCCCGACGAGAGCCCTATCTTCATCTCTTCATCTGCTGGACCCCCCAGGGCCTCCCCTCATTCATACCTGTACTCCACGTATTCAGAAACATAACGCGAGGGCCGGAAACTGGAGGAATTGAATAATATCTCCGGAAGCGAAATTATTTCGATACAAGGCACGAACGCTTTGCCTACCGCATTTTTTCATAAGCCGACGATTTTCAACGCTCAATTGTTCCTGTTTTCGGATCTCCACGCGGACACAATGGAGTCTTGTTGCTACATCCTTTATCATTCATCCACATTACGTGCATAACTCAATGGGAAGATCTAAAAATAACGAGCGTTGCTTAATAGAAGACCTGAATGAATCGAGTAAAAGAATTCCATCAACGTTATCGATGGCAATTAAATAATATCTGAACTTAAAAATTATAATCAATTTCACAATTTAAATTCAATTTTCTTAATTTGGGATGACCACAAAAAAATGTGATTAATTTTTCAATAAAGGTAAATGAATTATTCAGAAAGAAACCAACAGCTTGCCTTATAAATCTCGATCAAGGAAGCTACGATAATATTTCTCTGATGATAATTAAATCAAAATTAAATCTTCGACGATGTAATACAAGTCATTACGAGATTTATTGGATTCTCGAATATTCATTGAATTGCACTCGGCAACATATTTACCACAGAAAGCTATAAACAAACCTTCTCTTTCCCAACGATACAATGGAGACATGGGGATATTCGGTCAAATGCAGCGGTTTGTCAAGGCTAAGCGTTACACACGGTCGCGTACCAAAGAATAGACTTTAGCGTATTTTAATTCAGACAACCTCATGGAATACTTTTAGCTCGATAGGGGGAAATAGAATAGTTTTGTTTTTTTAATGGAGTTCTAGCAAAGTAGGAAACTCGCAGCACTTCGGATATGAAATGGAGTCTTCCGCCGCGATTTCCATTTCACTCTGGCGAGTTATTGCACCAAACATTTTTCCCTACGGAACCAAAACAGACGAGGGTGTGAAGGGCCTCATTTGGGCGTACGCGTCACCGAGCAGTTGAAGAGGCGCCACGGCGTAGACGTGCGAGTATTCGTCGACCAATTGTGACACCAGACGAAGTACAGCGGAAACTGTTTAACTCGACATGAAGAGGTGTTTCCTGTTATATGAATTGCGCTTTATTACGCCTCGGGTGTTTTGGAGATTTTCCCATTCATGCGAGCTTCCATCTGCGTCGGTACTTATTCGGAATAATAAGAGACGTACGAGCGAATTCACGGTCACTCGTCATCCATGACTTCATCTACTACGTTTCTTACTGATGCTGAATCGACTCAGTTGGATGACATTAAATCTATTGTCAACCAAAGTAGAGACTTATCTATACATAGGCAAGAAATTGCTTATTTTTAATCGGTGTATTGGAAATAAAAAGTGGCATCTTCGTTGTAAAGAAACTAGTTTGGTCTACAAATGGACGATTAGTATAATTGTTCAAGAGGTGAAAAATAGTGCCATTACTAGAACTTGAAACTAGGGTTCCCAATTTGCGGACAGTTGTTCTTACCAGCTAAATTTGCTATGTAAAAATTCTATTCCAAGTGCTCTGCATAATATTCCAGATTTCACCTCATCTAACGCAACCTTAAAAAAACATTTACCTGCTTTCGCTCCGCTATCATGCATTATTAACTGCCTTAATTTAAAGACTAGCATGTTTACATTCATTATAATTTCCCAGATGGCATAATACATTTGATATCTTCTAAAACTGACCAATTTTCACGGAGTTTATTTTCCCAGACGGAGACTTCGCGATCCTTGGCCTACTTCCATAATTTGAGCTCAGCCTGTAAAAACTACCGCTGGAATCATTTCTAGATAAAACACGACGACAACGCGCTCTGGACGCCTTATTTTAGCAGATGTTGCGAAGAAAAAGGGAGAAAACTGACAAGAACCAGCGACGTTCGTCCACGGCAAACCGCAGCACCTTCTAAGCTTCACCACACGGATACACCTCGAATGGGTAAATTTTACCATCCGTAAGAGGTTACGTGAGGAGAGGCTGAGAGTGAGGGTCGGGACAGATAGGGCCGGAAGAGAGTTTAATACGCGAGGGTTCGAGCGTAGGAGGAACCGTCACCTGTGACTCACCCATTCACAAGCGCCATCCATCTCCCACCCCACAGCGGGGACCTTAAAAACCCCCCGAAAATCCATTTCCATACGCATCCCGAAGAGACGAGATGCGAGATAATGCACAGAGTCAATCTCCTCGGCAGCCACTAAAAAATTGAAGGCGGCCAGACAGCCGTCGACCGTAAATTATAACATTCCGGATGGCATAAAAGGAGAGGACGTTTTACGTCTTCCCTTGGCGCGGTCTCGTGCCGCTGCGATGCCTTTATTGTTTAAACAAAGTGGCGATATAGACAGCGGTATGGACCTTGTGGAAGTTCGGCAGCACATCCGGAAACTCATTTAAAAGTCGGGGAGATTCGGGTCCTTAATATGGTTCCGTGTTGCGTAAGAGGATTTTTTTCCGCGTAGCGAGACATTCGTCGGTCGCGTAACCAGGATATACAAACGGAAATACTAACAGCTCTCGCTGTTTACGCTATAAATAGAAACGCGATTTAGTACTCATGCTCCGGAAATATAATAACTAATAACAGCTCACATTCGATTGGGAGTGGAGCTGCAATCTAATCGAAGTTAATCGATACCCAACTTCTAGATTCATATTGCGATTACGAAGGTCAGCTAGACTCCCACCGGACTAATGGACTAAGACTGTTAGATTAATCACGCTTGGGAAGTTCCCGGCATTGAATATCGAGTTATGTATCTTGCGCTATCGAAAATATCGTATGCTAAAGAATATATCGAATTGTAGACTTGTATTCGAAACTAAATCGAATCAAATGACGATACATCGAAATCTCGCAACATAAAAACAATTGTAAAGTAAATCACGACAGAATGAAGAGAAGTTTGCAGTTTAATCGCTCTGCATGCATCATTGGCGATAAATGACCCTTCACACGAATAGAATTAAGTGAAGGACACTATTCCGGCGACTAGAGTGAAGTAATTTCGCCAACAAGATATATTACAGTAAACACCCTACCCCACTTAAGGTGCGATTCCTATGCGACGACTGTTACGACTGGAGCCGTACGGCTGTAGCCGCGCGACTGTAAATAAGACACTTTGTAGGTAAATGAACGGAGCCCTTTCCAATGCCGCGTCTGGAGCCGCGCGATTGAAGCGACTCCAGTGAGACGATTTGAGCCGTACGACTCGACCGCCTACTTGAGCAGTCCAGTCGTAGCAGACGCCGCGACTGATAGTGAATACCGGTGAAATTAATCATATTTTAAGCTTGTGCGATGGATGATTCCAAATTAATTGAGTTAGTGCGAGAGCATCCTAGTCTTTACAACCCTAAACACCATCAGTACAAAGACATCAATATCAGGGATAACGTATGGATGGAAATTGGAGAAGTAGTGAAACAACCAGGTATGTTGAAAATTTTTGATTTATTCACAATTATTTTCTTTTAGTGTTAAAAAAGCAAAGTTTGTGTTTTACTTCTGTTGATCTGTTCGGGCTACTTCTTTTATTTGCCAATTTACCGAGCCAGTACTGCTGTTGAAGTAATCGGCGAATCCATCTCTTACTGCAAAGCCTTCAATATTGCCATATCCACCACTAGCAACTAAAGAAGTCAAATTTTGTGTAGGTGGTTGCTCTGCGTTCGAAAGTCTAAAAAAACATTCATTATTTTCTTCTAGAAATGCATTTCTCAACATATTATGAAGGCAACATGCAGTCATTATTAAGTTGTCCGTAATCTGTGGGTTAACTGCAATTGGTGTATAGAAAATACGGAAAACTTGACTTAGCAGAGCAAATGAATTTTCTGAAACCCGTCTTGCGCGAGATAGTCTGTAGTTAAAGACGGCCTTCTTGCTGTCGAGGCGAGCATCACTTCTTAAGTACGGTTTCATTAAATGCGTTGACAGTTTAAATGCTTCGTCTCCTACAACTACGTGTGGCAACACTATATTCCCACCCACTTTCTTTGGAGGAGGATAAAATTCCTCATTTCTAATTAATTTCCCTATGCTGGATTTTTCAATTATGCCACTGTCCCCTTCTCTACCATATGATCCTATATCTACCATGGTAAATTTGTAATTAGCATCGACAAAAGCAAGCAAAACTATAGAGAAATATTCTTTATAATTAAAAAATTGTGAGCCACTTTTGCCGGGGCAAAATATTCTTATGTGCTTGCCATCCACTGCTGAAACGCAATTTGGAAAATTCCAAATTTCTTCAAAATCCTTGGCTATTCTCAGAAGGTCTTGCACAGTTGGTGTCGGCATAAAAATGCTTGGTAGTCTTTCACTGCACAATTGAAGCACTTTTTTCACAATCCGACTAATATAGCTTGGTGCTATCCGAAATGCATACGACAAAGATGCGAAGCTTTCTCCAGTCGCTAAGAACCTGAAAAAAGAAAACATTCTAGGAATACACTAGAAATATTGAAATTAATACACCTTGTTACATTGTTTTTAGCGGAAGAGTGTAAAAACCGCTGGAAAAATATTCGTGATACGTTTATGAGGCGTAAAAGGAATAAGAAACTGCCTACAGGATCCGCTCGAGAAAAAAAAATACGACCATGGCACCTCGAAGAATACCTTGCATTCCTCACTTATGTTGAATGTGAAAGAAAGTAAGTAAAAATACTAATATACAAAGTATTCCTAATTATTATAAAAATACTAGCGAATAATATCTGATAGTGATAATTTTTACGCGTTTTAAGTTGTTGCAAAATATTTGATTATTTACAGGTCTTTGACAAATGCTACGATACAAAATGCCATCGATTCTGCAAGTCAGCAAACAAAAATTGAAGGAGATCCGAATGAACAGGAAAATAAAGAAACTAATAGCAGTGACGATATCGCCGACTCTAGCATCAATGAGTGTCATAGTGAAGAGCAAGGAGAAGAGGAAAAGGAAACTCACGTTAAGTCTTATAAAAGAAAATACTCATCGAAGAAATCAATAGATGACATAGTGGTACATTTAAAAAAAAATTACGATGATCGAACTAAACTGTTTTCAACAATTCTCGCGAAAAGACAACAGGAAGAACAGCATCCAGTAGACGCTTTCTTCCAAAGTATGGCAATATCCGTAAAGAAAATGTGCCATGAAAATCAAATTCGGGCTAAAATGGAAATCTGCCGAATAGTTAGCCAGCTCGAATTAGATGAAATATCTAGTCTCTCTTTATCAGCTTCCGCATCAACATCTTCAGAATCAAATGACGGGCATATCGCATCAGTTTCTTTGTCGGACCATGATATACACATTGTTTCGAATATGTCTGCAAGTAATTCTGTTTAAATGCATACATTGTTACTTCTATCTAGACTGATCTCTTTTGGTGTATAATTTGTGAATAGATAGAAAGATATTTTTACTTTTTGACTTTACCTTTGGCTACCTTTATTGTTTTTTTCTTTGTAATTTTTTGGAAAATTTATTAAAAATAGAGAAATTGCATTTAAGTATATACAGTTGACTTGCTTACCTGAGTGTTACTCCTAGTTTTTCTGCAGGGCTTATCGGATGCTTCACTTTACCGCAAGACTGTCTTCGTAGGTCATTTTCAATGATCGATAGAACGTAATTAAACTGGTCAATGTTCAATCGGAAAAATTTTCTGAACACAGATTCGTCCTTTAGAAGATGTCTCTGTACCAATATATTTTGAAAACCTTCCCTGTCCCTTGCCAAGAACATGGGATTGGATTCAACTCTTGTTAACCGATTAAGCGCAAATAATAATTCCTCCTCTTCCTCTTCTTCAAGAAGGAGATACGCCACCAACAGCGATGTATCTTCCATGGCTTTCACGTAGGAACTGAGGCGAAATAGCGGGAAACTTGATGTCGGTCTGCTGTTATGTGAAGTATGAGGTTAGCTCGTAGTGACCGCGGCGAAATACTCTCTCAAATAAGAAAATCAAAATCTTAAGTTCTATTCATGCTATCGTCTTGAAACCAACTTTAAATGAAAATTTCAACATTTATCTCAATTTCTCTCGCGACAAGTTCTTCGTCACATGAGAAATAAAAAAAAATTAGGCGATACTCAAATTGGCCTACACGACCAAATTTTTCTATGGTTACGTTCCACTTTAAAATTTTTTTGCTAAGTTTTGGTTACTCTTATGTATAAAATATGTGGGTCTTATGCGTATGAATGATACAAAGAGTAACTGAAGAAAACACCAGAGTTGTATATTCGACTGGCAGAGAGTAATGGCAGTTTTAAAAAGTTTCACGGGTGAAAAACGCGACCTTTCATCCAATTTCCGCTCTACGCGTATCTATTATTGATATAAAAGCATAAAACCTTAACCACAGTGTAGATAAAGTCTTTCTTGTTTAAATATCATCGAAAACGAAGTTAAAATCGACCAATAGAAACTTGGTTCTATCCGTTTTAATCTGAAGCTCCGCGGAGCAGCAACTGCGACTACAGTCGCGGGATAGGAAGTTGAACAAACGACTCGGATCGCGCGGCTCTGAACGTACGGCTGTGATCGCGCGGCTGGAGTCGTTACAGTCGTCGCATTGGAATCGCACCTTTACGGTAACAAATGAACTGATTTCATTAAGAGACGACGTTGGGGGGGGGGGGGGGTCCTCTAAACGCCTCTTTTCGACAGCCCCCCGAAGCGCGAGGGTCGCAACACCGGAGTCTCCAATCCAGGAAGCGCAAATATCGGAGGATGGCGCTATGCGAAATAGGAATAGGGAGAGAGAAAAATGGTAAGGAAAGAAGGGAGTGCGTGGGCGAGGGGAAATAAGGCCGCAGAAAGGGGGAGGCGGGGGAGGGAGAAGCGTCACGCATTTCCACGGCGTGACGTAAGCCCGATGTTTCCTCGTTCGGAAAAAGGGCGGCGCTGGCGAAGGAAAAAAAGATTACTTCTATTCTTTCGAGGGGAATTATTCCTATAGCGAGGCGACAACTTATTCCTCAAACAAAAGCGGTTTCGAATCGAATATGAGCGGCCGAAATGGGTGCAATTACGATGCATGATGTGGAGGATGAGAATGAGAGGTTCCAAATCAATCGAGCAACAGATGGAAACATCCCTGTGGCAGGTGAGACAATTTTCTATCAGAAGAAGGCAGACGAACATTAACCGTCTGGAGAAATGGAAAAATAATTTTAGGAAATTTAGAATCAATAGTAAAATAAGAAACTTCTTACACTGCTGAACTAGTATATTTCTAATATTCCTTTTAATTATATTTATAGGGTGATGACAATTCACTGAGGATTTCATCAGATGGCCCGAGAAAATGGCACGAAAAAACTCGAGTTAATACCACTGTATCACAACGAATACTGAAAAATGTACAGTGAAGCAAAATCAAATTGCCAGCTTTTCATCTCTTTGTGCCGCTTATAATTACGCTAGAGTCATTTCATATAACCTTTGGACACACGAACAAGTGCCTGCATGAATCTTTCACGGGAGATAAAACTACAAAATATTTTATCCTAAAAGAAAACCCGCTCTTTTAAAAAATCACTCCCGTTCCAAACGAAGCAAAAGTGCCCGTAATTACCGCAAACCTTTAGATCTCCACAACTCTATTCCGCCGATTCTGTTTCGTGCATTCGAAGTGGCTTACACTGCGAACCTTTCAGCTCTTGGCACGCTCCTGCATCCTTTGATACCGTAATACTTAAGTTCCTATTCATCGCTCTGGAATCGCTACATACTTTTTGGACTCATTCCCCGGCTTGCAATTCCCTCTTACTCAGCAATCCGGAATACCTTTCAAGGCCTAAATGGGAATGTCAAAGACGGCTCAAGGTGAAAGCGAGAAACGTGCGTATTTACCGGAAGAACTATTTTTATTCGCGCCTATTGATTCCACCCGCCGCGAAAGAAGAGAGAGCGACGCACGCGGATGGAATTGCTTCCGATATCAATTAGCGATCGCTCGATTATTCGACCAATTAATGATACTTAACCGAAGACACTGCCAAGTGCTGGCGGCGGGTTAGCGGCGTCTTAAGGCGATCCGAATTCCGCATCGTCTCACAATGGCATTTCGATGACTTGGGCAAAAGAAAAATCATTTCGCAAACTAATGGTTGAAATATTCAATTCTTTCAGGTAACGGGAAAACTTAATCGTTAAATGACTATAAACTATAGGCATGTACAATATTACGTAAATGATGATAAATTAAAGTATAATGTTACCACCGGACTATAAGTTCATCTGTAAGACTTGAATCAAATAAAAAAAGTAGTCTCTAAGAGTAGTCTTTCGTTCTCTTTACTTTTTTACGTATATAAAGGAAGTATTTATGCCAACGCTACCCTCTTCGGATTCGAATAGTTTTCATCTATTTTCCACATTTCTATTTCTACATTCCTCCATAAGGTGGCAGCATTTCCTGCGTTGATTTCAAATGTCTGTTCGGAACATTCTTTCCTCTATTAGATATCCGTAGCAAAAGTGAAAGGATTGGAAATCAAATCAGCATTTGGCCCCACAAAAGGGGAACTCGGACATCAAAAACGATGACGAATAAAAAGGCAGACTTAGTTATCTACCACACGCAAGCATTTTCGCCAACAAAACAGCCTTACGGGGATAGCCCTTTGGGGTCCGATTCCCAATTCCCCATCAACATTTACTGCCAAAGCCTCCGAAATCACCAACAAAGAGCGACGCCACTATCTCCAAATCGCAAACAGGATTGCACCCCAAGGCCGCGGGGACTGAGCCTAGGCGTGCTTATATCCCTGAAATAATCCCCACCGGAGGAAGAGAAAGGGGTGACGGCAGGAAGGAGGGGTTGAAGATCTTTCCATCTGTGTGGGAGGAGACATTGGCGGGGTGCAGATCGATCGCCACACGTTGGCGAATCCTCAACGGGGAAGACGCGTGGGCTCTCGAGGACGCTTTATTATGCTTCCGATGGAAAAAACGGACATTCTTGTAAAACTTCGCGGAAAAAACCCGCGCCGCTCGAATTAGCGGGCAAATTAGAGCGTAACCTGTAGTCTTGTGGAGGTTGCGTAAAGGGAAGACTCGCCTCCTGAGAGCAGCTTTGCCACAAACACAGGTATGGGAGCAGTAGTAAAAGCCTCTCATCGCACCTGAACTACTTTTCACTGGTGTACTGGTCTTTAACCATGATTTTTAGCGTTTGTGGGAGATTAAAAAGTCACTAAATTACTCCAAGGGGGAGAACAAAACCTTGTTGTTAATACCCAGTTCATTACTGCAAAGTTTAACGTTAGGCGAGTAACTCTCTGAGAGAACAAATGAAATGTTTCACATTAAAACATTTTCCTTCCTTCAGCACGTACATCTTCCAGCTAAGTTTTTAGGTGAAAACGGTATAAGATACCAGGAATGTACCGAGCAACGAATGTTACCTCTGCAAGTTCTCCTTTCATCGTAATTGATACTTTAATTAGTCAAAACGGTAATGAAACAAAAATCAAGGAAACTCTTCGGTCTTTAAGGAAGATATAATTGAGTTATCTCCTGCGTTAACGACGTTGATTCGCCACGAGTAAACTCATCATTAAGCAAACGTCGGAAACTACGGGGAAAATTAATTATGTATCACTTAATGACTTCTCTTGCGGCCTTTGAACTTCGCGACCATATATATTTTCGGGAACGCGGAGTCAGACCGATGTTTCGTAGCGTCCTAATATATTAAAATCCTTATGGGAAGAAGGCGTGTTTTTTGGAGAGTAAATACACTAACCAGCAAGACCGTTGCGGAAGAGCCTTCTGTACACCTGCGCAAACTATCATGCGGGATAATTGCTGTGTTTTCTGTCTCAATCGGTAAGAGCAGTTGTTGATTTCTCCCTGTTAACTCGGCACGCTTCTCTGTGATCTTCCATATTTAGCGTCGAATCACATTGGGAAGATCATTACCAATTCACACCTTGCTGCTCGTTCTTCATCAATTATCAGGTTGAGATTAATGCGGATATTTTTAACTGCGGAAGACATCTGGGCTTTGGAATAATATCATTGAAAATTTTAAAGAAGCTCACTTTACGTAACGGCATCACAAAAATTGTACAGAATTCTATACTAAGAAAAAAGCTATTAATAAAATACCACCGATCTCAAATTGATGCTTTCGCATAAAACATTTCCGGTAGTTGTGCAGACTCTCTCTTAGTAGTCAATGACCTTTCCAGATCGATTGAGAAAGTACTTCATTATTCACTGTGGGGAATTCGAGCGTTCCCCGACAGCCAAACTTTTCCAGGGAATCCGTCAGCTGGAATGCACGAATCATTAGGTGTTCGCTCTACACGGAAAGAAATTGCCGACGTACTCACTTCATTTCTACGGAAGCGTCGTCATGAATAAACCGAAACGGCGATTGCAAGAGATACTGCCGCGGAAGTTGGATGAGTGGATACCAAAGGAAATGCCCGCGTCTATGAATGTTACGTAATACGAATTAACCAAATTTTGAGTACATTATGTGATCATAGCCTATCAAGAATAATTTTATAATGAATACATTATTGATAGAATGCTAAAACATGTACAGTTATACTAAATATATAGGTTATGAATGAACTAAATGCACAACTATTATTAGCTTCTATATTCATGAAAAAAATTAAAAAAAAACAGTAAAGCGAATTAATCAATTATGCCAGTTATCTTAGCTTAAAGGTAATTAATTGTTCCCGGCGTTATTCGGAGGAAGTTCTCCATGGTGCCGGATAAATAAAAGCATAGTTATTCTTAATAAAATAATAAGATTTAACTAACTACATAGATACTGTGCAAAAGTCGTATCCGACAATACGTAGAAAAACCGTATCTTTAATTTCATGCGCTCGTATTTTGAAATACTTCAGGTGTATCATTAAATAGGAACCAGTAATGGTTTTCGATTTCAAGAAACCAAAGAATTCAGTATGGTCTAGGGGGCTATATCGCTTTTAATAGAGGCTAGAAATATTTCATAGAAATGGAAAGCGGAAACAAGGCTAAGAAAGACACGGACAGAATGATAACAAGGCGATTGGGTGAGAGGGCTGCGGAAAGCAACACCTTGGAAACACTTTGCGTCACCCATTTACACATTGACCCAAAGTGGACAGTCATTCGTTCTAAAAGAGAGCCACTAAAATATTCGGGCGTAAAGAGGACAATGAGAATATTTCAAGGAATGGGAATCATTTTGCCTGCGAAATGGAAAGTTACCGAGGTTGAGAAGGAGGAACATTCGAGAGACAAAAGTTAGAAAAGGAGTAATATATTTCAAAAGGAGATAATTTCTTTCGAAGAAATTAACTAATAAAGGACATTCATCACTTTATGTACTGGCTTAACTAATTTTTAAGTGCAAATATAATAAATAATACCTGATAACTACACAAGACTGAAGTTACACTCATTAAATGTAACTTAAGTGCATTATCCTTTTGGTTTGGACAAAATGAGCACCAATGAAAATTCATTTCGTTAAAATTAGAACTATTATTAACATATTGTCCGGTGACTGAATATAGCTGATGTATTTTCTGCCATTTTTACGCATCAACAAGAGAATTCATTACCTAATTCACCCAAAAAAGCTAGATTGCGCTAGCCCATGTACCTAATTGAACTCAAATTATTATTGTATCTTTTCTTAAAAATAGGATGGTGATGAAGTGAAATAGGTTGTGGCAGTGGGTAGTACCCTAGGCGCTGCATCTTTCACAGCAGATGAGTGTGGGGGAGGGGCGGTAGGGACCTCGTGCCTGCCCAAGGACCCAAGGCGTGCTTCCTTCCTGCCAGAGCGGCGGCTCTCCATACCAAACACGGGAGTCGGCCGTCCAGTTGGAGGCATCAGGGTGACATCGCCTTCCGCCCGAACACTCCTCCTGGACCTGCTGCCAACTTATGAGGAATCCCAAAACATCCCGATTGATCATTCCGACGGAAAAGCGAAAATTTCTCTACGCTCGGTACCGTTAAAACATCGTCCGGAGTGGCTGACGAAAAAGTTAGGTGACTTACGCCTCAAATTGGTATGCATGCCGCGCGTACGAAGATGATGATTAGCGATTACTCTGACGTACTCGATTTAATGGAATTTAGGAAGATGGAGAGGGAGATTCTAGGGAAGTTCGAGAGGGGATTCGTGGTATAGAGCAATGGAATGCAGCATCGCTTAACGATGAGTGTGATTGAGTTATAAGGAAAGATACGGTGAATTCTGAGGAACTGATTCTTTTCAATGACTACACACAACAAATATAATGATATTCAAAAGGGTGAAAGGTATCAGCAACTAGAAAGCCTTCCGGAAAAGGAAATAAATCTAATGAACTTGAATCTAATACACTTCCAAGAAAATAACGAGCAGTAATATAGGCAGTACTAAACTAGAGAATGTTAATAGTATGTTTATTATTTTAGATGAATATTGAAATATACAATAAGATAAAACACAAAGTTTTGGAATGAAATTCCCAACGGAGTACTTGCTAACCAAGCATCCCCTTTACTATATCGTATCCCTTCAAACGAAAGAATACTTTCGAGATGACAGTAAAATCTCGTATCCCGTATTGAAAGACAAGTCAAACTATGGTGACTTCCTACATCTAGAATACGTCCTCAAGAGTCGTCGATTGAAGCAAATTGGAAATTCTTCCTGTTGGACGCGTGATCGCATGGAAAGCACCTCTCTGGCGCTGCCAACGGTGACGGACACTGGAAATCGCTATTATGTCACTGCGGATGCCGAGCCCATGGTGAGTCACGGCCGATTAACGGCGAAGCCTCTCCTTCCTCTTCTTCTGTACGCTTTTTTCAAAACAGCGACGGAAAGGTCGCGGATTCCTCCGGCGGGGGGCAAAGTGCATTGTGGTTGGGACAAAAGAACGCCATTCTGTGAATGGGAAAGATGACGATGATGAATAATAAAAACACTCAACGAGTTGACGGAATTCGCCAAAGGAACGAACTTCTTAGTCATTGATTTCGTGCTACCTTACAGACTCTCTAATTTTAAATTTCACTCATCTGTACTACATACGATTTTAGACGTAGGGCAGTTAATGTGATACTGAAGTCGAAAATGTCTCATCCTTTTGAACTCGATCAAGGTGAATCGAAACATCACATTTTTTGATAGATTCGTTATATACATCTCCTTCAATGTGATGCATTAATAGATTAAATAAACAATTTTACTGCTCAATCGGAATAATTAATATCCCACCATTAAATTCACTACCTTTACGTACACATATAAGTAATTTAATTTCTCTTTATCCTCGGCCAGGAAAATTACTGAATAACTAAAACATTTACTTCCATAAACCTTATTTCAACTCTTTTTGGGAGAATTGAACTTCGAAATAATCCATATTACAAATTATAAAATATCACAAACTGTAGGTGATTCACTATTCATTACAACTAAATTTCAAAAACAGTAATCTTGATACTGTTAAGATAAGATAAATCCTCATGGAACACAGATTCTGCTGACTACAGTTAAGCAACTTCACACTAATAAAATGCCTACTTTTGCTCCGGAAGTTTGATCAGACTAAGGCTGCTATGATTGAATCCTACATCAAAGTGTAACCAGTATCATACCCGAACTACTCCAAAATAGCAAATTAGATCAAAACACACGAATCACGCCCAATAGACAATGCTCTCCATGAAGAGTGATACAGCGAGTCCTCGGTGTAGGTAAAACAGGAAACGAGCGAAAGTGACGCGAAGGGGGAGGTTTCGGAGGTTTCGAAGAGAAATAAAAGAGGGGGGAAGATCCAAGGTGAGCGGAGATCCCCCCTCTAAGGATCTCCTCATTCACAGACACGCTCAAGCGGGGGAGGGGAGGCCGACACTCCGTTCCGTGGCTATTTCCAGAGGAGACGACGGCGGAAGGAGACGCCTCAGACGTTTCGGCATCCCTCGCTGCCTCCCTCCGGACCCCTCCACGTGTCTCCTTAAAATCCCTTCCCCATTATTCGATTCGCCGCGGAGGCCCATAAGTTCGCTTTTTTTAATTGCTCCGAGAGCTAAATGAATCGATCCATCAAGGAAGTCGGAGGAGCTGCTGGTAATCGACTTGCGGGAGAGCGCTTAATTAAAGGCGAGTTTGCTCGCAGATCAAAGGTAAAGCGGTGGGAACTATTGAGACTCCTTTGGGACTCGGAGTTTTCTCTTTTTCGAGCAAAAAGCTGAGAGAGGAACTACACGGAACAATACACCCTATCCGACGAACAACTTAAAAGCTCTTTGATTACTCTCCTGGATATTTTTTCGCAGCGCCACTTCTTCAAAGGCTACCCTATCAATTTAGCTACTTCAAATGTTTAAGCGACAAAAGCACCAAAAATAAAGACTCCTAAATCGCTCTCCTCTGCATCCTTTTGCATATGGACAACAACTTTCACTTAAATTAACATTAATAACATCATTTCCGGCAAAATACTTGGGACCATGTCACATTCCTCTTCGGACCTCGGCTGCGTTACGTGACTCACCTACCAACGCCGATGTCTTGGTTCGGATATTCGTGCGGCTGTGTGATTTAAGATGCAGCAGGACTATAGACGGGGAAGCACCTCGGAAAAATGATTAACACTGGGATGCTTCGTCTATATTCGCGCGGGGTACGTGACTGGAAATCGCCGCGAAACTCAAAAGGAGGCGCGATTAGCACTTGTCTTTTTTCCAGAAAATGGAGCGAACGTGAACTATAAACACGACGAAGGTGTGAAGTCCCGCTTATGAATAAGATAAATACGGGCGCTAAAAATATCGGAGCCTAAAAAAGTGGAAAATAAAACAATCGGAGACGTACGTTACTCATCCTTCCAAAATGATAAAAATTATAATAAATAAATAAAACAACACGGTATAGTTCTCGAATCCCTTTCGAGAGTTTCTCATGCCTAGAATGATGATAAAAGTCGGTTTAAGAGGTTGATGAATGGATTGTATCAACCAAGCACAGAAATCCGCCTATGTATTACTCATGAAGACCTTTTGAAAGACAAAGTACTCGTGACAAAGACCGGCAGATCTCGCCGACGGCTTTTCGCATATTGTTTGCCCACGGTGCCGCCTCCGGCCTCAGGTAATGGCCGCTCCCGACGCATTCTCTGCCCACCGCGGTATCGCGAAGGCTACGCCCCCGGTCCTTGGGCCTCGGCTTCCCTAAAAGGGTCGAGAGGGGCGGAGAGAGGCCGTGCCTTGAGTTCCGATGGCCCTATACATCGCTAATCCTAATGCCGTGATATGGGTCCCGTTTGGATTCCATCCGACGCAAATTCCTCGCGGAGGAGCATTCGCTAAACCCATCCGGTCGGGATGGAATGCAAGGGAAGGAAGCGGGAAGAAGTTGAGGGCGGAGGGAAGAATACGAAATTCATCGGCTTCATTTCCGTGAATACAACACCGAAAATTCCAGTATCGTGAGGGAAAGCGGTGGAAGGATTGACGAAGATTGGAATAGATTCTTAAATAGTTGAAGTTAATGATAAACGTATTTAATATGGAAAATATACATTGATAATTATGATAAATGATGACATTACGTAATTCGTAAGAATGTGAAAGAATTCAAAAGGAAATGATAGCTACAAAACTGAATAAATAGCATGAATTAACCCGCGAATACTCATTGATGCACATGAAATACGTATTTCAACCATTCAGGTGTTCACGTAAAGACAAATCAAAAATTTAAAAACATTAAATGCTTTCCAGAAAGTTTGGCCCGTTATAGCTCGAACACAAATTGAAATCAGCGACACCATTTGGTTGGGGTTTTTACGAACCGCCTAAAGGCAGCCTTTAGCGTACGACCATAACAAGTGCTCTCGACAATTCTCCCGTCCCCATTCAGCCTCACGCTGGATAGAGTTTAATCATCGCCACTCCGCCCCTCAGTTCCCCTTTAAATGTACAAGGCACTGAGTGATTTCATTCAATCACTTGCCTCCCAGCCACAGCGATAAAGGCAGACAAAAATCGGTGAATCCTGAATAAAACTGCTGTCTGACCCGGAAAATATCACCCCCACGGAGAAAGTGAAAGAAGCGAGAAGTGTATTGCGATCTTCCGAGAGGTATTGAGTGGCGTCCACGGGGATTTAACTGAGTCTTCCGAGAAAAACCCCATGGACACGAAAACCAGGAGAAGTATCGGTGGCAGTGCGACTTTCAAGGGTCGTCGCGAGTGGTAATACGTGGGAGGAAGGAGGGCTTGACATGAGAGGGTAAACAGTCGAGATAAAGTTACCGAGACTCCGAGTCGACCGCACGCGCTTTAAGGCGGCTTTTTTAAGAAGGAAGCGCCGATTTCCGTCCTTTCCTTTGTAGTTAATTATAAAGGAGCGAAGATACGCCTCCGCGTCCAAATTGACTCCGGCGCTGGCCCCAAAAAAGTCGCTACCATTTATTTCGGTGACGGATTAACTCTGGAGAGATTGACGAATGAATTCCGCCGCTTTCCGTTGAATGAATGCGTTCCTTAAAGGGGCCATCGCTGCGCCGACTGTGATCCGAAGACCGGCGCTGAAATGCGTATAAGGAGGAGACAGCTGAATATAAACAGTCGACAGGAAAAAGGCTACTTCGAGATCTGTTACGTGGATGCCGGGCGAGAGATCCTTCGGGAAAAGCTGCCTTTGTTACATGAGGTCCGGATGATTTGATTCCAAAATAAATACGTCGAGATGGGATGAAATGCGGGGGAAACATCTAAATACCTGTCAGAGCTTCGGTTGTATCGAAATTACGAGAAAAGAAGCTGTTGGGGTAAGAACTTCCGATGGTCCTTTCACAGCTAATCTGAATACGATACCAAGAATTGAGGGGAAGGAATTTCCTGAACCCCACGTTCTGGTCTAACTTTTTGAAACGCCATTGACATCAAAACTTAATATTTTCCATTAGATTTATTGGGACGACCGTTCTCGACCTTCAGTTCACCATTCACCTCAAGTTAATCACAAATTTCTCAATTTAAAAAAGTGTCTAAATTTTCAGTGAACAATAAAAAAAATCGGCTGTAAAAATGAAACATTATCGACATGGTTGCAACTTGATTACACTAAACTCAGAATATCTTTCGTTGCCCAATCTTAAATCACCATCTATAGCAATACATATTTAACGTGACAATCTTACATACGGTATAAAGCAGTTTATTTCGAACCCTATAACCTTAAAATTACACTAACATAGAGATAAGAATATATAAAAGGTGTAGGTGAATCTAAACACTCTTAATTTCAACGATAATAAGAAAAACCGCGGAAAACTAACGATAAATTTATTCGAAAAGGAAGCTTGGGGAAGAAACTTGAATGCGGAATATGTTGGGTGCTCAGAGACGAGCGTCTGTAAAAAGGGGAGCATATTGTAGGAAGGCCATGATGGTTTCTTGCCGTGCGTCTCTTGAGGGAAACGACCTCCGACACGCCGAGCGTGCGATTCGAGGCGAAAGACGGCAGCGAAAGTGGCCGACGGTGATTTACAGTGAAACCGATCGTCGGGGCGAAGCGAGGGGGAAGATGAGTGGTTGAATGAGGTCGGGGAATCGACAGAAAAGGGGTCTGCTTGGGGTGAATGTGAAGGGACATTTGGTAGGACGGTCGACGGGTGGTTTCGTTGATTTACCAATTTAAGAATACTGAAAGAACTAGAGAAAATGCTTAAAGAGGTTGGCATCTCCGGCGCAAGATCTAAAAAATGTCAAAAAAGTCCTCTTATGAAAAGTACAGTTTGAGTACTGTTAATCAAAGATTGCTTAAACTATATAATCACCACAAATGAAATTTGTATAACAGCAAATTTTCCCCGTAAAATAAAAAAACCGAGAAACCTGGTTCATCAACGAGCCAAATATGAACATTCAGACCTTTAAATCCCCAATTACTTATGATTGAACGAGAAATACAATCGACTCTAGTCTAATTAGATTTGAAGGTTTTAAGATACGGCATCCGTTTCCGTAACGTTTGAGCCCATTACATGACAAGGGACCTTGAAAATCAGCAAATAACCCAGAGAAGATTCGATCCTTATGTAAAGTCATAGGAGCTCCCCGACGTTCCACTTTCCAGAAATTCATTTCTGTGGACGAGTCGAGAACGTGGCGAAAAACAGCATCGGAGATACTTGGACCCATTCCTAATCGACTGTGGAGATGAAGACGAAATTTCCTGGAATGGGTAGGGTGGAAGGAGAGGCGTCGTGTGACGCACTGGACAAACCTGGACGCAACTCCTAAGAGCGTCGGGACGGAGGCGCCGATCGGCGGCCATCGACGTTTATGGCGCCGCCGGAAGCAGAGGGGCTGCCCGGGCGAGGGCCAAAATCCGCTCTCCCTTGTTTTTGGCCACCTCATTTGTGTCCGAGGGGGCGGGGCGCCGATTGGCATCATCGGGCCCCCTATCGGGGCGATATTTCGACCATGAGAAATACGATATCCGGCTTGACGCTCACAAATGGGCCCGATCAATTGGGAACGAGGCGATGTAGGGAGAGAGATTCATCACCAAAAGCTTTTATACGTGGAACAAGACGAAAAGAACCTTTTTTCGGGTTAACAATCCGGAAAACCAACGGGTAGTACGTAATAGCTGTTGAAATCCACTCCAGATCCTTAGAGATCGAATGCACAACCCCTGAATCAGAAAAAAAACGGCCGAAAAGGATACTATGTGAAATGGAATAGTTGAAATGCATGACCACTTCGTAAATGCATAACTATACTTGTGGCTCCGTAAACAATTATACTATTCCTTAAACAACTAATAGTCCACTTCCAAAGAGAACAAATTGTGTTTAGAAGAGGCTACCTAACGTAATTAATTAATTAATTGAAAGCTGAATTCAGAGACCATCCAGAAAACATTCGTCAAGTGTGCAACAGTGTACTCTTCCTAACAATGATTATTCAAACACAATTTCTTCTCAGCACTAATAAAGTTTCATTTCTTACAATCCCAGACGGTCTTCTCTTTTAGTCCAATGCACTCAATTAACAGATGAAGGAATAAACAGATGCACTACCAACTGCAATGCGAGACTAAATAGGACACGGAGGATATACCCTCGAAGGTTCTCTTTAAGGCCCCGAACCAATATTTAGTCTCACAAAAATCTTCGTTTGTGTTTCCCAAAAAACGCGTCTGGATCCACTCTCCGAAATAGAAATGTCTTTCGCCGACGGAGATACTGTCCAAAAATTTATCTGTTCCCGTCGTCTCGACTACAAAGCGTTCTGAATAAAAAATATTTTCGCGACATTTCTCCCAGCGGAAGAAAAAACATTCGAAAAAACGCACGGGAGCGATTCCGGAGCTATGTAGATAGGAAAACACGGCGAAGCCGCAGGAAAGCGATTGAAGTCTAGGTAGAGATTCACGTAAAGGTCGGCTCTTCTAGGAGAGATTTTCGTGACGTCAGGAGCACTCTCACGCTGGTTATTTATACTCGGACGAAAGAGACTGAAACAGTTCGTGTAGCAGACGAGGACGGACATCGGTCACGAAAAAATGCTCGAATAATGCTCCTTGGCAAAAGGATGGGCGGAAAGCACGTCTGCGGACATCGGGGTGCTTGATAATCGCCTGGCAAGGATCAAAGAAAGCCGCAGACAATACAAAATTCTTACGCCAATCCTATTATTTCTAATATAAACCACTTTGGGAAAGAGCTTAATCATGTCCTTGATATCTAATGCGAGTAGATTTGGAGAATTGTTTCAATTAGTATTCTCTTATAATGAATTACACGATAACAATTAAGTTTACAGTATTTCAAGTGGATAGCTAGACAGTAAATAGCCCATACAAACAAACCAACACATTAAATTCTCTTCAAATTTTTAACCCAACTCTCAAATACAAAATTTACTTCTTTTTCTCGACTTAATTCATACCCGTAGTGCTCTGAAATACCCCTTTTATTTTCGGTTACCGACGGACACTTTATTCTTCCCTCAACCTTGTACTGGAGATAAAAAGTTTATTTAAATAAACACCACCGCCATCTCCTGGAGCAGAAGAAAAGCCGGCAAATTTTTCAGCCGGTTTAAGAGAGGAAGAGATGAAAGGAGAAGGATGAGTGGGAAGATGTGCCAGACGTGGAGAACAGATATTATGGGCTGAGTATCCCTCGCGGGAATCTTCTGTGCATTCTAATTGTAAACCAAATCGGAAATGAAGTGCCAGACGGATGTTATTGAGTGAGGAAAGGGTCTAAAATATTACCAAGAAGAATAAAATATAAACGACTTCATTATAACACATCTCTATCAACTTCTCGCAAGACGTACCCAAGTTGGTTCCATTGTCTGGGTTCATTATTAATACGATTTAAATACAGACCTCCCGATGAGTCCTTACAGATGTTCATAGGCAAATGTTACACATCATAGCACGATCCATCTTTACATAAATGAAACCGAGTTTAAACAAAGAACCAAACGTTCTCAATACAAAAAGCAAATGAGTGGGCAAAATTAATGAGTCAACCTCTTTCTGCACTTGAGTTTCGGGATAAAATTGACATAAAAATTATGATAAGCCGAAGACAAACTTGGTCGCTTATCAAGCTTCAGGATATTGATTGAAATTTAATTACTAGAAACACGTTAACTGAACCGAGAAATAAGACTTTATAAACGCCTTGTTTTGAAGAAGTGAAGGCCAAAGGTTCCCCATTCTATAGTAAACCAATCGCGTATCCAAAGCAAATCCAGTCATCCTATCACCAAAAAAGTCACACACGACTGTTACGTATTAACCGAAAAAGAGAACATCGCAGGGCGCAGGTACAAAATCCGTTTCCGAGAGACGAATAGAGCGGAAATGAAGATGTCGGAAAGAAAGAAACGCATGAGTATAGTGAGCGGAGGTTTAGGAGGAGGAAAGAAAGAGGACGAGGGGGAGCGGCTAAGGTAACACGAGCTTCAAACCACAGAACTCGGTTGGAGCAACCCCTAAGGCGTGCATCCCTCCAACAGAGCCGATCCTCCCATATCGCCTTCTACAACTTCGCTATACCTTTTAGAATAAACACACGCCGCACTCGAGGAAAAAAACTCGCAATCACGTTATAACTTGCGTCCGTGCTGATATTAGTAAATGGTGGGCACCTTTTCTAACCCACTGTTGCAAACGAACATAATGTTAGCTCGGGTTTTACGATGTATTGGTGCTTAACGTTCCGTTAACAGCGCTCGGGTTCATCAACGTTGGGGGAATGACTACATCTAGCTACACTTTGAAAGATATTCACTCTGAAAAATAATCATTATTCAGTAGTTGGTAACAGGCCGGATGGGAGAACTTCGAAGTGTAAAAATTAAAAGTAATCATAATCAGACAATTTTTCAGTTTGTTTTGAAGGAGACTTTGAAATATAATCAATTAACGAGGTTACTGCTAATAAGGAAATGCCAAATATTCCAGAAATTTAACGAAAGAGTCCCTTTTGGAATGATTCTCTTTTTTTAAGGAAATACAAAGATTCCTCGGCCATCCAATACGGAGTGTGACCGCACTTACACCCGCTCACAAAGGGTGGATGCAAGCAAAGATGTTTACGTTCCCCAAAGCCGCATTACGGCTAAGTTAGATGCACGAAGGACCTCAAAATGTCAAACTACTCCCATCGCTGTTACCAACTAAGAAAAATAAAACTTTGACGTGAAAACACAACTCCGAGTCGACCCCTTTCGTTCCAAAATACCAAACCTCAATCAATCCCGTTTTGATTTCCTTTCAATCGTATTTATAGCCTTCTCCTAACCACCACGAGTTCCCTCCTCAAAAGCGGCAAGAGCAGCGAACCTATAAGCCGACTAAATATGGATGTTTCACTAATTCTACAGCTTTCAACCTCCGCGCTCCCCTCCGAAGACGACAGGAGGAAAATAAAAAAGAAAACCTTTTCCTGAGCGAACCTCAGCTCTGCCCCACACACAAACCTCTTTCTTCGAAGCACACCAGCTACGAATCGAAGCCTCAAAAGAACCTCTTCTTTCCCCTACCGAACCGCGGGCCCTCCACACCCATTCCACGGACCACATCGACTCGTGAGGAGGGGATCTTGCGCCCCGTACCGGGAGAGACAGCGGCACGCCACCAGAAGGACATCAATCGACGGCAGTTTTCTTTGACCTCAGAAGCCTATCGACGAACGACCGCATTTCGTGTTCGCATCGATCCGCCAAATTCTCCCTCTTAATAATGGATCGCCACTCGACGGACAAGTCAACGTTCACGACTCCAATATTTCAGCCCCTAATTAATGCTTCGGTGACCGTTCCACGATGAAAAGACTGTGATTAGGCCTTTGAGACGAGCGTAATAAAAGATTTTATCGCTTGCAATAGAACGAAGCCATTAATTTTATCGGGGAGGACTTAATTCACTAAGGTATCAATCGGATGAACGAACTCAATTACAGGGACGTTTTCACTTAAGCATGAAAAATGACGATTTTGACAAAATTGAAAAAGACCCGGTTCTTAGAGTAAACAGTCGGCATTAGAGATCACTAGGGGCGAGGATAAGGAGGCATAAAAGAATTAAATTTTCACGTATGAGCAATTACGAAAGATTTTCATCATAGAACAGGAAAACGCTTTAAAATAAGGAATATTTTCTGTCATTGACTTTAATGTTACAAACTGGATTGGGTACCTACAGTATTCTGCTTGTAACATAGACCTTATTATCAAAGTATAGATAATAATAAACTGCACACTATGCAGTTAAATACACAAATCAAATCGAGTAAGATCAATATATCCCTGATGAATCAAGGAATGCAACTTTGAAAACCAACTCTAGGTACCCACCTTTTTAAGTAAAAATATTCGAGAACTACCACAAATCATTCACGAACAGCAACTCGTAAATAATCACATTATTCCTTGAAGGAGCGACAGAATTTCGGACAAAAAATTTCAACAAAGGCAGTAATGAATCACCGAAAACACACAGATGTGAAGGGCCTGAATCGCTCATACCCGTACGCTACACGTTAAAAATGCATTAAGTTTGGCTCTTAAGGAATGACAGAAAGGAGCACAATCGCGTAGTAAAGGAGGAGTGATAAATCGGAGGAGAAAAAAGTCGAAGTATGGAGGATTGGTGGGAAAATGGCGGAGTGGAGGGGTTTGTAGAAGTAGCGAAGGGAGTGAGGGAAGTCGTATTTTCACCTGCACTGCACCAACCACCGTCTCGACGAAAAAGAAAAAAAAGCATCGGCTAAAAGAAACCGTCGCTCGCTTTGATCTCAAACAGATTTGATTCAGGAATTGCGGTTACTCTCCGAGCCTTTTGATGGCTGCCATTAAAACTTTGCAACTCCACGAAATTTTTGCTGAGCTAATAACGAGGCATTTGTGGAAAATGTTGACTCGATTAAGTCCACAGATTCCCGCTCTTGTTTCACCGAGCACAAACGTGACTGGTATCTCCTAACAGCTTCAACTATCCGAGTAATTCTTTTACCAATGAATTCAATAAGCGAATTAATCAATTTATTTATGAAAACAAAACTACCAGCAAGACGTTATAAACTACATTTTTAGCCAATGAATACCTTACCAAAATTTTACTACGAGAATTTTTTAAAAGGATTTATTTTTAAAAGGTTATATTTTAATATAGCGTAAATAGTCCTACTTCCACTATTTACTATTAACCAAGGAAATCCAGCTGTCATATTCTTTAGCAGAAATCGCGTCGAATAGTTTAGAAAGATGAATATTATACAAAGCAAAATCAAATTATAAATTAAACTAGGCAAATTTTGCAGTAAATTCCCTTCAATATTAGAATTCAAATAAATACCAAAAGCGATTGCAAAGATGGGATTTAAAACATTTTGTTAAATTTTCCTTTTCGACTAAAACACCATTACGAAGCCTTGGCGAGGAAAAAGTTACTAAAACGAGTAAAAAGAAGGGCAAAATTTAGGTAATCCATAAAAGCCATCCCATACCCATCAAAAACCGATAATCGCCTTACCTATACCATTCTATTACAGCTAACACTAGTCAATTTCGAATTTTACAGCGCGATGTTCCGCCGCGTTCCACCGGAACGTGGCATCCAACGATTTCCATGAAGGGCCTAAAAGAACCCACCCGATAAGACCCCCGAAAACCTCCGTTTATATGCAAATTCCTCCAGACTAAAGGTCGGTGGAAGGTCACAAAAAACCTGCGAGAGAAAATACGTGTGGGCGATGCGCGCCACCAGCGATTATTTTGATTTTCGCGATTCGGCTCGGGCGGACCTCGAATGCACGCTTAAGGTTTCAGGAGATCCTCAAAAGCGAAGCTCATAAGCTGCGGGTCGAGACAAAGGGTGAGGAATAAAGGGGAGAGCTCGTGCCGCGTCTGCCGCTTGTCCAGAAGCGATTCGAGAGAGAGTAAGTGAATAATGAAACGATCGATGCCGCGGCAGATTCCGCCGATGGGGAGCCCTAAAAGTGGTTCCACACTCTTTCGCGGAATAACTCTTCCGCTTATTGAAAAGGAAGGGGAATATATTGAATTTCTCCGAGAGAAATCGCCTCCATTGAGTGATTATATTATGGTGTACTGAACCCTTCCACGGATTTTGTAACTGCGCTCATAGCGGAGTGTAATGAGATAAAGTAGGGGACCAAAATGGAAAAAGTAGGTTCCATAAGTTTTAAAGATTCTGGAAATGCACTGTCCCCTATTTTATATACAGTAGATTACGATTTAAAGATTCTTGATTACTCTTATAATGCCAATGAATTAGTTTCGGGGATAAGAACTGATATTTACGTTAATGAGTAAATCTTACCTCTGCAATGATCAACTTATCAAAAGAATATTGGAAAACTATTTATGGGTATAAACTTAAGGTAAATATGATGGAATATGTGAAGATTTTGAGATACACTAACAGTGGGATATAATACTACTCAAGAAGATTAAACAATCACAATATTAAACTCTTTAGAACAAGGGAAAATTGCTCAATCAAACTAATAGTTTCACATGGATTGATGAAGTCATCAAGATAACAATCTTATAAAATTTGAGTTCCTTCGAAGTAAAGTAGACAAATTATAATCTATATGTGACCCTCCTAAACCGAATAGCATGCTGACATGAGCCATGAAAGTGGTAAGGTGGGTGGAAAGAATGTTCACCCAAAACTTTGACAGCTTTTCCCGCCCTGCGATTACGACAAATTCGAGCAAGAACCTTTCATTTCGATCTGAAAATTCCCTCGGATGCGGCAAAAAAGACCGAGCCATTAGCCGTGACAAAATGCACCCGAAACGAAAAGCGGTGCCGTTTGAGGAAACGCTCCAAAAATTACGTTCGACCCGCGCTTTATCCCCTGAATATCTTAGCACTTTTTTGCATCCCGAAAGAGGCGGGGGGAACAACACCATCACGCGACGGGGGCGCATTCTTTTGTCTCGTTCTGTCGCGAGGAAACGCTTTCGACGAAAATTCCCGTGGTCGCGGGAACCGATGATAGGGCGGCGTGAGAACTGCGTCTAACAAGGGCCGAGCACACACGCACAAACGGGAGAAGAAAAATCCTTCGCAACAGAGGGCGTCTATTTCGGTTGGGAGACAGGAGGCGGCATAAAAGAGAAGGTAAAGAGCAGCAAAGGGGAATCCCGCGGAGAGACACTAGGCAGGCGCCTTGGGGAAGGAGGGGGGAAAGAGTTGGATGGATTAAATCAGGTGGAGAAAGAATTGTACGATGAAATCGGGGTGTGAGCACTTTTGTGAAAGTTGAAGGGTTTGATTAGACTAAGTTGAGGCTACATAAATATAGGATCAAAATAAATTAATAAATAAAAATATCCGATTAAAAAGTAAATAAAAAGCATGGTGAACATTTCCCTGTATCAATAATACCGTAAATACTGGAGTATAAGCCAACCCGAATACAAGCCGAGGCACTAAACTTTGTCACAAATGTTGGGAAAACCAATTTACTAGACCAGATGAGAAATGCAGCAACTACTGGCAAATCTTTAAATAAAAATAGGAACCAATAATATTACAAAAATTAAGGCATCGGTAGGCACAATTGTTTTGAATATTTATTGCAAAGGGAAAAGATAAACTAGCTGCTTACGTAGAAAAGAGGGTTGAGAATTTACAAGCCGCTGTCCGGTTACAGCAGACTTTTTCCACAGGAGAACAGGAAGTTATATCCTGACTCAAGTATAAGCCGAGATGGGATTTTTCAACTTAAAAATGTGCTGAAAACTCGGCTTATACACGAATGTATACGGTAACTATTTCACCTAAATCGCTCTTTAAAATCTAAATTATCTGCAACAAAACGCTACTTCCGGATAAATCACTGTAATATCTTTCAGTGAAACCTATTCTTATACGATCCAGGACAGGTATCCGGTAAAGGAGTGAAGGTAGGGTAAAAGTGGAAATTAGAGGGCAGACAGAAAAGGAACAGTGGTTATGAGACGAGGGAAAGCGTGGCAAATGGGAAAGGTTCTTGGAGAAGGAGACGTAAACAAGAAAACTTGAAGCAGACACAAAGAGAGCAATTGAAAGAGGAAAAATAGAGGAAGAGAACGTAACTAGGCGGAAGATAATAGGTCAATGTTACTTTCACATCGTAACCCTGACGATACAATTGACATGAATTCCTATGACGATTGACTTAAGTATATTGTAAGATTGACTGTTATTACATGAGATTTTTAAAAAGTGTATTTTTAGAATATGCCTACCCATGCCAATTCTGAGTATCCATTTACTAGTCACAGATACGCTTGTCTTTGGCCCAATGCAATTATGAATGCTCCCATTAATTACCGCCGGAGTGCAAACAAGGCAGCTCGGCGATCTCATTTCACTATCCCATTTTTTACGGAAGCGAGTCTAAAAGCGTCGCGGGAAAAAGAACGACGAGTGAAAAAGTCGGGAGATTAGTGAGAAGAAAGGAACGAATAGAGGCGAAAGGAAGGTAGGCGACAGATACAAAAGACGCGACAAAGCGAAGAGACAAAGGGAATAAGGCCACAGACGGACGAAAACCCTTTCCAAACGAGAACGAAACGGCGATACCTGGTATCATTCGGACTCGGTGTGATCAACTCGTTATCTTCAGATCACGTGCAGAAGCGAGGAAAACTTAGAAATCATAGAAACGGAAAACTCTTTCACTTTCCCTAATATCGCGTCATCGCCGCGGCCGCCCAAAGAGATGAAAGGAATCCGCCATTTCAGAAGACTCGTCGAGATTAACGCCGTGACGCCACATTAATACAGCTGCTGACATACGAGAGATACGGAAATGGATAAGTAGCCTCCACGAAACAGGAGCGGATTTTAAAGCACCGTGTTACCTAGAATAGAAAATCGGGTTCTAAATCGGTATAAAAGCTTCGGCCTTCGAACTTAATGAATTTTACCTTTATTGGTTAGTTAGGAACGTGCTCTGACTTAAGATCGCTACCTACTATATCACATTTACCAAAGAATTTACTATTTATTTCATTATTATTCATTACTATTTATTAGCGACTATCGACTGTTGACTTACATAAACACAAAACCAACCACAAATATAAGTCAGTTCTACTACTAGAAAAAGAAAACGAGCTCTGAATATATTAAAAAAGGATACACGATATTATATTTATAAATACAGATTTTGAATCAGAAGATTAGCACATGGATTTGATCCTTCAGTATAATCTAACTTGATGCACTAATTAACAACTCTTACCTGAGCAACCAGTCTAGATAATTCCCTGATATTATTTACTGCACCAAGGGTTGACCCTTTAGTATAACATTTTTAGTAAACGTTGAAGTAGTAGTGCTAAGTACTAGTGGCGGTGATAGCTTATCGATTCTACACAAAATGGCTTTGTGGAGAATCTGTGAGATGTACGACTTCCCTGAATTGAAAACGAGAGCATTGGTACGCTTAAACCGTGAATTCCCGCACCCATTCACACTTCCGTGACTCATCCTTACGCAGCCCTCGCGAGCCGGACGTGGCTCGCGGGATTGCATGACACGAACACATGAAGAGGAACCCAAAATAGCGACCTAAATAAGAGGATACAATCGAAAACCCTCGAGGAGAGGAAAACCTATACTTTGAAAAGGCTAACCAAAATAAAAATAGCCCCGGCGTAATAACTTAAGCCACCATTTATTTGGATTTCTCTGCCGCAAGAGATGGAAATCACGTGCGGGTTGAATCTGTCGGACGAAATCCGGGGCTCGAGCAGTCCCCGCCACGCGTCTATTCCTATCCCATTCACGCGGCGAGAGAGGCAGGGGAGAGCGGGAAATAAACTAGGAATGGAAAGCGAATGAGAGGTGTCTACGGGTCACAAAGATGCGAGAAAGCAGATCTTCCACGCGCCGCGATTCATCACAGATAAGGGAGAAATCGCACCGCCTATGCAACGCCAGACTCTCTCAAAGTGGGAAAACTTCCAGGTGGAAGTTATAAATCGATCGAAGGAGAGGTGGTCTTTTTGAGGAGCGGATTGAAGTGTAGGCGAAGGAATACGGGGAGTAACCAGGCGATGACAGCTACCTGCGAATAGGGACGACAAATAAACTAAAAAATCCAAAATCGAAAGCAGTAACAGAACAGACACCGAAACCTGAAAGTGTTTCTTTACACGGCGCTCACTTACAGAGACAAATGTTGACGATTACAAAAATTTCAATTCCAAAATTGACGTTAACGGAAGTAAATAACAATATATACAATAATGATTATTACTGTAATGACTATTACTGCAGAAAATAGTACTGTCGAAAAAATGCTAATGATGAACATTGATTATTTGACACGGTTGATAGACTACGACAATCCCAGCGAAAATCTATACGGTATTAGGCCAACCACGTTACTTCACAGCTCGACGGGTTGCATACACCTCGCGGCGAAAGTCCAGTTCAACGGATGGACGAATTTGAGCTTCTGAAGTGTACTTCTCCCCTTACTGCACTTGAGCACCCCCTCTCTATTTGATTATAGACTACCACAATACGCAGCAGGCAAACAAGTGTAACTCCTTCCGTCGAGGGAATAGCTCGATAAAAAAATCAAATCTACGCAATGATCTCCTACCTGAATGGCAAAACAAATAAGGCTTTAAAATAATTAAAGCGAAAATAACCTTAGAACATATTTGAAACTCTGTAAATACCTCACTATTGCTTAAAGTAAGTAATAGTGAAAGGTTACTATTGCACATTAACCAAACTTATCAACATAATAAAATTAAAAATGTGAACTGTTAACTGATATATACAGCAAAATAAGGTAATAAATGCATTTAGCAAACGTCTAACAAAGCCAGCATCATAACCCACAGCAGCTTCCATAAAGCAAACTCTAAAGACATCGGACGTAAAAAAGAACGCCATTTCTATTCCCGAAAGAAACCGTGAACAAATCTATTTATCGCCAATTCACAGCATTCTTCTCCTAAATGCGTCGACCTTATGCAGCGAGATGAATATAAACGTCTGTCTTTCCGGCCCGCCATTGATAAACGTCTAGTATTTCGGCTGATAATTGACTGTCGTCAGAGACGATTAGCACGTTCGCCAACACCGGAAGAACGTAAATTCATTGATGCTACCAACATCAGGGACGAACTCAACCAATAAGCACCAAGAATCGCATGTGAAGCATATGGAACACTAAGTTGTTCTTTTTAGGAAGATGCACAATCGATAGTAACGTAGCAATTCCAAATGAAATACCGAAAAATAAGTTAGAATGGTAGCACCACAACCATGATTGATGTAATTTCAAAGAAGGATACAAAGAACTGATAAGTGACCTGGGTTTGAGTCTCAGTCGCAGCAATATTTTTCACTGCTTTATACAGATTAAGTGGCCTTCCCATATTAGCAAATACCTCATCCCTGATACAAATGGAATTAGAATGGTTACGTTGCTTGAACGTTAGAGAACTACCACATTGTAGGAGCAAGTAGAAATGCAACAAAGATACCAATTGAGTTCAAGTTCCAACTTTCTCACTAAAAAGTCAAGGATGAATACCAACCTCAGCTACACACACCACTACACCAATTAAATTACCTTTCTAAACTTTTGTTGGCTACCTAAACCAAGTGGTGAACCTGCAGTGAAAACTTTGCCCCACGATACGATTCCGGGTAGACTGAGACTTCCGTCTAACTTTTGACGCCCCTAAAATATCTGCACCCCAACCTTCGCACCCTCTTTCGACCCAGCACATCCCGCCAATCATCCTGGATTAAACGGAGTGATTACTCGGAGAGCAAAGTCTATTACGGAGCACCGAAGAGAGTGAAGGATTCGATTTACATCGGCCGTTTCGATTACATCTCACTGACGCCCGTAATTAAGGCGAGAGTGGGGACTTGCTTCCTCCTTTTTCTCCCACGCTATATCGTGCATTTCGGGGAGAGGATTTTGGCAGGCGTTCAACTCAGACGGCGAGACTGCCTCCACATGCCCCCACACACTCCCACTCGTGCATTTGCCGCTGCCCTTTGACCCCCTTTCGCTCTTCCGCGACCTCCGCGGGGCGCAGCACCCCGCAAAAAACAGTACCGTAAAGATATCGACTTAGATTTTAACTAAGACATTTACCCCAGAACCATTACGCAGCACTGTGAGAGACGACTCCAAATTCAGACACAAAATGTGAAAAACTTTAGCACAGCTCATACGAATCACTATACTATCTAAGTATTTTATAAAATTCTTAGCATCTCTCAATCGTTAAAGAAAGCCTTGTTATGCATATCTGACTATTTTGGGTTTCCCGAAGTTAATGACCTTTTCAAGCTGTATTAGCAAGGTTTGTAGCTTAGAAATAACTATAGCTTTATTCCTACTTGTTAAACTCAGTTATAGATTGTCAGCAATAGAATTAAATAGAGGGGGTGAAATCATAGAAAGACAGAAAATGTACCTTATAGCTAACAATTTTATATTCCTGCGAATTAAGTCAAGTACAATTATCACGACTGTCAAGCTCTTTCTTTAATACCTTTTATAACCAAATATTAAAACTGTTCTACGGGTAAGAATACGCCGCAGCAACTTTAGATGCACAAAAAGATGTATATAATTCAGCACCTTGAGTTTATGGTTCATCAGCCAGACTTCGTATTCCGAAAACTAATTGAAGCAAAGAGAAGTAATAAGAGGAATATCCAGTGGGAAGTGAGCTAATTACTTCGGATTGAATATGATAATTCAATCATCGCAGTACATTGAACATGGATGTTTTCTAACCAAATGAATACATCCGTCGCTGCCCTTCTCCCCTTCCGGCCTCGCATTACCAACTCCATCACCCCTTCAATAAGGGAAACACCTCCGTAGACTGCTCCTTTTCAGACGGTGAGAAGGATCCCCCTCCGGACAATGCGATGAAACCAATTCGCGAGGGTAACGCTCATTTCTCGGGGGAAATTAATTGCGAGCCGCAACCCCTCGTTTATTTGTCGGTAACGGATCAAGTGGCAAACAAACAAAACGACATCCGGAAGGCAGACAGGGCCTTGATGCGTGTAATAAATGATATCTCGTCCTTCTGAAAGGGTTGTCTATCAAGGACGTTCCGAGCGACTGAGATAAATCATCGAAATTTCCTCATTCGTTATAGAAATTTGATTTTGATTTCGAAGTGAACGCCTCGAGGCGTGGATAATGGAGAAATCGAACCAATTTACAAAGAGATGGAATGGATTTATTAATTCTTGGAAGAGGTACTTCACGTGTAAATAATGATTACATAGGAAGACGTATTCCAAATATCGCGGACATAATTTTAAGGTAATACACGGAAAATAATACAATAAAGAGCGTTATAATTCGGTGTTATAAGTGGAAATAAATATGTTTTTTTCTGAATTCTATCATACCCCAATAATATTATTTATAAATCATTGCGGAATTGGTTCCTCCAGTTAAATTAAATCGACACGGAAGAGGGAATGGAATGATAAAAAACAGAAATGAATAACGTTAGCGGCCATAAAACTGGAATTTAGTCCAAAATTAAACACCGTGAAAGTTATTCTAACATAAAAACTGTAATTTGTTGGATTTGTATGTAGATTTCCCATTTAAAAACAGCCGTATATCTTCGGTGCTAGAATTCGTCTCCATTTCCTCGTACGGTAAACTCCCCAAACAATCAGAAACAAGAGCGAGGAAGAAACCATTCACAAATCTCCACCATCGCCGCATTTATTCACTGACGAGCGAAGGAAGAGGCCCGCGTACACGAAAGCCTCCCCATTCGACTGCCCATCGGGGACGAAGGCGTTCCACTCTGAATGCGGGGGCGTCAAGAGGCGTTAGGAACAAAGGAAAAGTACAAACGAGAGGGGAGGGATTGCGAGCAACACGAGGGGAAGGAATTATGGGGGTGTGGCAACAGTGGGGGTGGAATTACGGGGGACAGGAATTAGGGTGGTATATTAGGGGGGTGGGATCCACCGGGGAAAGGGGTAGAGACGCAGGAGAAAGGGTGAAGTCGGCAGAGGCGAGTCGATACCGAAGAAAACACGCTCACAAACTTAATAATGCCCCGATTCCTTCCGTTTAATTAATTCCGACATGTAAAACAAAGAGCGATTTATTCCGTTCCCCTTCTGAAGTACGAGCCGTTTATCAACGCCGGCGAAGCACTTGTAGAAAAAAACGCGACTCTTTGGGATTGGGCATTTCGTTATGGCGGTCGATTAAAAAGAATCGATATACGGAAATGAGAGAGCGGTTGTGGCAAGGGTTGCGTGGGGGGGCGTTCGAAATAGGATTAGGCGATTTCTGGATCGCAAGACTCTCTCCGTCTACCCGAGCGATGCCTCCGCCGTCACGAATGCACATAACGCATCAATCGGCCGTTTGATTGGACCGCGGCGGATTCCCAAAAGGAGCTGTCGCCGTGTAATCTCGAATTATGACACGGATAACGGAGATCAGTCGCGGACGATTCCCTGAGGTTGACTGAACCGATTTAGTGGTCATCGTCGACAGGTTCATAAATTTCTCTACGTCATCCTCGCGAGTTTTTTAACGTGAATTCTATCCAGAAAAAACATTGATAAATCAATCAACTTAGAGTAGGTGTTTTTCTACAGTAATAGTTCGACTAAGTAAAGTATTCCTCGGCTAGAGAGTAACTCTGACAATGAACTTTAGGGGGTAATTCACACATGTTTTACCTTTGTATAATAAGTCACTGACGACCAAAGGAAAAGAAACTCCTTTAATTCATGCATTTAAACGAACGCAATGACTTTAAAGCAGCGTATACTTGGAGTCTGGATGATTAGAAGAGTTTTGTTTTGGTAAACGAAAGCGATGCCGACCCGAAAGGCTTCATTAGCTGAGGAATTAAGGCGTCCAATATCCATAAAAATTCCATATAATTATTTATCTCTTATTATTCTATTTTGTTTGCTTGAATTCCATTATAAGTAGAACATGAGTCAATACTTCATAGCCCCGACCACGTCCTAAAACTAACGCCAACCGATCTGGTACTTCCAAAATACCAGTGAACACAGGAAACCTACTTCGACACAATTTCCAGCGGAGTTCCTTTCGTTACCAGAAATCCAACCTACATCAACGACCTGAATGAATGAAACTACCTTCCTACATCTCGCAGGAGACCGTAGGCGCAAAAATTTCAACATCTTTACCCGACCGTAGGGGTGAAGATTCTGGAGGGTACTCAAAACAGCATGACGGGGGTAATTCAATAAGAAAGGACGCGAAAATTTCGCAAAAAAAAGTACGGCGTAAAGAAACCTTATTGAATAAGTAGAGTCAATGAACACCATCTTGGTGAATGTGTAGGACGGCGAGGTGGAGAAAAAATAGAGCGCATGCGCGAGTACTCACCTGCGATTCCTAGGACGGTGGACGCGAGGAGGAGTAGGGTGGCAAGAGGGGGAGGCATCCTGTACGGGCAACACGACGCCGAGCCGCTTAAGCGCCTTCCGCGGCTCACGCTGGCCGCCGTCGTCGCCGTCGGCTCCCTTCCTGAAAAAACACAAATAAAACAAAACATTAGTAACCCAGAATGGCAATCCGTACGGTTGGCACACATGTAACTAAAACTGGAGTTATTTCGGTAAACACCGATAACTTACAATCAGCCTCAAGAGGTTTTCTTAGATTTTTTGTAATGAAGAGCATTATCATTGAAGAGCACGGATATTCACTTCCTTATTGACATTTTATAAGTATTCCGTTTACTTGTAAGGATACATATTCGAGGCAGCAAATTATAGTGTCGCATTATATCCCATTCCTCTGAAATTCTTCAGAAAATAGTTGCCCTATTCAAAGAAAACAACTATTCAACATACTACTCCATATTTTCACTTGTTAATACACATAATTATCACATATTAGTAAAAGATTTTCCCTATAAAGAAATAAAAAGCGAACAATATCACATACCCGAATTGTTTGGAATTCATTACGATTTATTGCTGAGCTTTGTAATTAACTATAAGCTTCATAACTGAAACGCGCTATGACATATTGTGACTCCATTCTATTTTATTCACGCATATTTCATAATTTAATAGGCACATAAACTTCGGATCTCAAAGAAAGTAAAGTATTTTATTTTAGATCTTAAGATAATTCCCACGTAAAATATGATTTATTTTTAAGCCTTACATAATTACAGTATTTCTCCTGCTCCATTTAAGGAGAAAGCGAGCAAAGTTTTCCCATCCTTCCCCCGACCATTTTCAGACAAATAATAACAAAAAAACCCTTTAACTGGACACCACAATGAATACGAGCGCCTCAGTTTTTCACCCATTACGTCAAAGCAGACGGGCCAACGGCACGAAATGCGAGAATGAGCAGACCTCCGTGAAATTATAATCCCAAAACTCTCCATTTTTTAAGGACCCCATTCGCCATAATGGACCCCGTCTCATTCCGTCCGAGTGACAAACGAGGGCGAGAATTGAATTCGAGCGACTGGCACGACCAAAATCGACTCCTCTTGGGACTGCAGAGGTTTCAAGGGCAAATGCAAGTGGCGGAATATCTATTAATTTTGACATTGCCAACGAGCGCCATTGGCAAGGATGGTACAGAAGGAAACAGCACTCGTTTTGGGCCGGAGACTAATAGACACGGGCAACCCACGCCCGGCATCTTACGTCACATCCTGGATGTCCAACCCACGGCGCGTGGGCCACCGCCCCCACCCAACAATAGACACCCCAATTCGCGACTCATTAGCATTCTCCTCGACGACTTATATAGATCGCATCACACGAGCGGCCATTGTGCAAGAAAGCCGATGTTTGGCGTAAAACACCCTAATGATCGGATCTACAACTCGGGTCGGTGATTTCGAAATCACGCGCAAAAAATAGATTGGTAAATAAAGGAAAACTATTTAAGAGTTCGTCCTTTAATCAGCGACATAATTGGACTTCTACCTACAAGCCAAGACCTTCGAGATGGAGGAAACACAAATATATTACGTAAAAAGCGTATTAATACTTTTGTTTCCACAGGTTATCGAGTGCTTCTCTACTCCACAAGCTTCAGATATCCATTGCAATTATCGGAAAACAGCAAGAAGTTTTACCATAAAAACACGGAGGCAATTGCGAGTGTAACATAGGAAGAAGAGCCGTTTAAGATGATTTCAGGGAAAGGTCGTCGGGAGTCGTAATGGCGAAACAGAGAAGTGAATGGAGCAAAGAGCCACCCACTCTCTATTACGGGACGCCCACCGCAGATCATACACACTTTAACTTCCCATTCGCCCGCTGTTCGAGCGTAGCGCTACACGAATTTGCAAAGAAAAGACAGCACCCTAGTCACGTGACGATGAACTATTGCTTGAGCAGCCAGGCCTTGATGACTGATGGAATGAAGTCGTGGTATTGTTCAAAGACCATCAGCAATGAGATCACACTCATACAGTGGACTTGCGGAAGCTGGAGACCAAATACTTAATTCTGATCTAACAAATTCTTAGTCTTGGTTAGCATAAAACTGACGGGCCACATCAGGACAGATAATATCAAAACGATCGAGAAAAAGAATAAGCAAATAACACGAAAAATGAAAGCTGATAGTTAAAGAACCGGAGATGATGTGAGAAAGAGCAAATGGAAATAAAAGCAGCAATTTCCGGAAGTTCGAAGTAATTGCGCAATCGATTTGAAGAAGCTCGCTGAAGTTAGCCTGCCATCCTCGCAACTCGACATCTTCTTCATTACATGAAAGAAATCGTCCTTTTACGTAACGAAGAAAAGAAAGAAAACTCTTCAAAGCAAGCGTGATGAAACTAACTCGGAAATTTATCGCAGTCCGACGCATTAGACATAGGGCCAGCTAAAAAATAGGAATAATCAGATCGTAAAAAAATGTGTGGGAGGATGTGAAAGAAAGAGGGGGCGTGAGAGAGTCCGAAAATTCCAATTGAGCCCTTCTATTTCTGGCGACAAGCGGATACTTCGGAGTTCCTCTTATTTAACTCTACGTTTGGGAAGTGAGCCGAGTCGGGAACACACCATTACACATTGTTCGGAATGCAGACCGAAGAAAAACCTATTTGCATGCACGTTTCCCATTACAATTTTGCCATCTTTTTCGGCACAGAAGGTGGAGTTTAAAACTTCGCAATACAACAGTCAGAGCGGACTGCAAAATAACAATCATCTACAGCTAAACTCTATGGAAGAAGCAATATTTTAAACATGCGCAAGTTACAATTCAGAACGAGCATAATTCACTCAAGAGCTCAAATAGCAATTTGCCCTTACTTTAGGGAAGCATGAGCATAAATATTCTATGAAATTGATCGACGTCGTGTCAAACTAATAAGGAATGAGAGCTTTTTTGATATATTACGAGACATTGAAAAATGTCCGAGGCAATGGATCGATAGTGGCATTGGAAAATCGACCACAGATAACGAAACCTGTCACTTGTAACGCAAAAGTCAAGGTTATTGATTATTAATCAGGAAATGGCCATCGATTTTCAACGAATTGATCCGCGGTCATTGAACGAAACGTTATCAGAGTCTGAAATTCCTATTTGTACTTATCAAGCAAAATATAGCACTTGAATGAATTCGTTATTCTGAATGATTAACTTACATTCCCTCTTAAATTCTATTCGGAGTTAAGAAAGACTACAAATTTAGTCACTGGCAGAAAGACCCTATATTCTTCCTGATGTTTCCATAAGATACTCAAAAATCTAGTTCTCCCAGTGAACGACTTAACGACGATAAGCAGGTGTACATAACAATGTCAAGTCCCCCTGATACTCCCAAAAGAAGATGCAGACCTAATTCAGAAACACCACTCGCGTGCTTCCTGTCGGACACACTCAAAAGAGAAAACAACGCATCCACCTACGAGGGTGCCCACATAAAAACAAGCATGAATAGACCGAGCAGACCTTAATAAACCGTAATATGGCTCGTTTGGATGCCACTCCAACCACAGCAAGGCACTCGGGAGAAGTTTCAACACAGCGCGGTCTGTCATCAAATTATACTATTTTGAAATGTTTCCCTTCGCCGCTATTATTTCGGAATTCTTCCCAGCGCAGCTGCACAATCCCCTATTCCCACGCCACCGGCACAAGCCGAGCGGGACACGATCGCGGGACGGGGGGGTCCGAGGAAAACAACGAGTTACGCAATGTCGCCGGCGTTAAAAAAAATGGCGAGGCGCCTCATGATGAGTCCGAAAGGCCTTCCTCGCGGAATTTAAGCGATAGCGTCACAAAGCGGAAGAGAACGGGAAACGGAAGGATTGGCGATGGGTTGAAGGATGACTCTTGGCCCGGAACGAGCACCGACCCGAGAGGCGGGGAAGGGGAGGAGATGCGAAGTGTAGCGGTTTAAGCAGCGCGCCGAAAGAAGATGGAGTAGGGCGAGGAGAAATGCAGCTCGCTCGAATACCAGCGATGGAATGACAGAAAAAGCTGGCGAAAGGAACGGGATACACCGAGCACTGCTGAACAAGAAGGATGAAATCTATGACAATGACCCCATCGAATACAATAATACGTTGCAAAATTATCGGAACTTTCCGTAATAGGTAAATCGAATAAACCAATTCATTTATAAGCATCAAAATTTCCAGAATTTCGGGGGAAAATAGCGCGACTAATGTTTGAAGAAATTACGGCTAAACATCCATATAAAGCTCATACATTTAATAAAAAATCCCATCCGATATCATCCATAATTAAACAAATTCTCAAAGCTCATTTTCTTCGATATATCTTCAACACAGATCAAATGATTTCTTAGATGTAAAAGGCAACATTATGAATCAGAAAACGATTCACCATTGCTTCAAATCAGTAAATTCAACGACTGAAGTTTGTATTTCAAATGCACTTAATAAGAGCCCGTAGCGTAAGAAACAACTCCTGGCTGCATAATCCATCATAGGTCACGAAAATATCACCGAGTTTCTCCACGTTTTTCCAACTCCGTCCATTAAGATTTTTGTCGCTGGCTTTTGAGCCCGAGAGGGAAGCGCAAGTAAGGAAAACTGATATGTCCAGAAGCTCTGCAAACGCTCTTCGCCCACGGGATCGGCATCGCACAAGAGGATTCCAATTAAGAGCCGCAGATTCCCACGGCTCGCGCCAACCGAGCGCCGGTTTTACATTCGCTTGACGGTGGCCTCGAACGAGATACTGTCTCACCAACCGCGAGAGAGCGCGATAGTCCCGAACGATGAATAAGGTAATTAAATTCGACAGTAAGGAAATGATTTAAGGGAAAGAATCCAGAAAAATTCTCATGATGGGCAACTCTAATAATTCATCCGGAAGAAGAGCAATCACGGCGATCCATTCCCAAGCCTCTTGATTGCTTTTAATGAGTAATGTAGGCTTTACGGAACGATTTCACGCCGCTTTTCTTCAAATTAAAAACACGAATGGGAAAATCCGATATATAATTGGAATCCGAGAACGTAATCAATCGCTTTGCAGATAGTGAGTGATTAGCAATTGAAATGGTATTTGCGGGCAGCGAGGTCGAAGGACAAAGCGGGTAATTAAAAGCGAGTCACGTAACGATCGCGTAATTCATCGAAACAATTACCACCACGCATCGTCATTAAATACGGATGCTCGCTTGCGCGTTCCGTGAGAAATACTCCCAAATTCCTTTCGACGCTAGGAACTTGGGGGCTAAAAATAGGCTCCGAATTTGTATTTCGAGTTTTTCCGCAGCAAAAACGTTTATGGTGATGTTGCGACGAATATGCTAAATTTCGCGAAATATATTTCAGAGAAGTTTTGTAGGTTTTTTGGATCTAACGATTTGGACCAATTATAACCAATGACTGATGGGATTATAACGTAGAGTCTCATGGATAGCTAAGTGGGCTAACCAACTAGTACTGATGATTCATATATAGAAATTTTGATTCATATACTATTTATATAAAATACCTAAGGAAGATTAGGATCCATGTTTAAAAGGCACTATTTCAATAAGGCTCCCGGATAGTCATGTGGGTGGAAGTCTATTTTGTTGGAAGCGATCCCAGGTTCGATTCCCGGTGCGAGATGTCCCATGAATCACTTTTAACTACTACTTCGATTATACTACAGGAGATTCTGAAATGACCAAGCGTGTTTGAGACGCGTCTCAGACTTGCCCACGACAGTCGCACGACTCCGCAAAAAATCTTAGAGGAACAAAGCTTCGGACGGAAACCGGAAAAGGACCACGAATCTGGAGGAAGATACCCATGGCGCCAAAATAAAAAATCCCAAGGTCCGCACATGAGAAAGGAACATTCGCGGCGATCAAAGGGTGAATGGGCCCGGCGAAGGTTGAGTGACGAAAGAACATTTCGAGGAGCGCACATGGGCGCATAATTTAGGAGGCGAGGTGCGAGGAAGGTGGGGGGAGATGGTGAGACATCTCGCTCCCGAATGTCACTCTACGCTACCGCCTCCTCTAACATCCGTGCGACTTTCTCGCCGACTTCGCTCTGCCGGGAAATCGGCGGTGGGGGCGGAGGAAGACCGCAGAAACTCGCGGCGACGTCGAATCCGACGCGCCCATGCGATCGAACCAATCATCCGAGGGAATACCTCGACGAGATGACTGCGGCCTTTTTTCCCTCCGCGGGAGTGAATCTAATGACAACTGCGCCTGCATACTTTCCCATCGCAGGTAAATCTTTTTTCTGTCCCGCCGAGACGAATGAAGATATAAAGATGGGCTAAACGGCTTTCCGAAGTGCCTGGAAAGATTTACGCAGAAGGATCGCGATGGGAGGAAAAACTCGGTGATGCGACGACTGATTCAGACTTTGCTCTCGACGGGGAGCGATAGGACTTCATTCACGGGGATCTAGAGCACGAGGAAATAATGATGTTGGACTTCGAATATCTACAGCTTGAATAAAACATTAATTTCTTAAAATCAAAGAAACCCATATAATGAAATTCTACAAATCGAAGTTTCTAAACGTGGATATCCTTCACTTTAATTAGTAGATCATAGCTATTGCAGAGTGAATATATTGATCGAATGTTATGAGTAGTAAAGTCTGGTCATGCACGAACCATTTGTGATTATCTGAGAGGGTGAATATTTCGAAATGACTGCACTCACTTTTTATCAAAAATGTCTGTCTATATTATAATCAAAATTAGACACATATTGCTATACTGAATGGCAATTAATTCTTTATATTGTATCTTGATAGTTTAGTTAAGTAATTCCTAATAAGAAATGGAAATAGAAACCTATACATTTATACTTTTTATCAAAATAAGGCAAACTTAAGGCCATATTATGAACAAAATTAGATACATATTGCTAAACTACATTACAATTAATGCTTCTATGTATAATATCTTGATAGTCTATTCCTAATATGAAATTAAAATAGAAATGTCCGATGTTAATGCCAGCCAAAAAGATTATGACGAATAACTACTAATATATATGCGGTCAAGCCTGTCCGACTAAATTTAAGAGCCGCTAAAGAAAACAGAGCAATGAATTCGCGTCTTCATTTTTGCCAATGTAAAGATGTAAAAGAAAAAAGAACCGGAAAACAGAAATACATCGGCGCTTGTGTTGCCAAAAGCACTTTTCCTGGCAGTCTTTCGCCGGTCTCTAACTCGTTCCTGATACAATATTCAGGAGCTAAGGAAAACCTTTCTTTTCCGGAACCAGATTTCCGAAATATTGTCATTCCTGTTTGCCCAAAAAAGGCGCCAAAGACACACAAACGCCCGAGCAATTTTAACGTTTTACGTTCGTTAAAATAATGGATGCTTTTTCGAGGCTCATCTCTATAAAAAAATTTCACAACTTCTTTCCAGGTAGAAGCGAATTGGTAGTCACATAAGTCGTCCTCTACAAAGCATTGCGGCGCCCTCGAAATTGGGAAAACGCCCCTTGGGCTGCTTCTAATGATCGCCGAGACTCTTTGACGCGCCACCTATTTGGACCGAATTTCCATACGACCTCTTCCTAAAGAGTTTACCTGACGGCGCTCTGACGTTTCGGCCGATATTTTGGCACCTCGGTTGCGAAAAGCGCCCCGGCGAAGAAAAGTGGCTCTTTCAGACCGAAGTGGAGCGAACAATGAGAGAAGGGCCCTCTTCTTTCGAGTAGAATAATTAAAAGAGAGAAAATGGGTTAGTTAACCGATTAGCAACTGAAGACATCATTTTCACATATTCGAAGTCTAGGCTATATTTTTTAGATTAGATTTAGAAATGTGAAAAAGATTACATCGAAAAAATACAGAATAGGCGTTTATAGCCAGACGGAGATGACAAATGTTTAATTAGTCTACATTTTAAGTGAGAAATCTTTCATCGGAACATCGCAAGTAAAATAATTTTCATTATATTTTCGCTTGACGTAATACACATGGTTGGGAACAAAAACCAATAAACATATTTATTTAGTTTAAGCGACGGAAAGGAAGCTTTGGTAGCCACTAGCAGCTTACGTTCTTCAGATACCTCACCAATGGTTTACACAATAATTTGAACGTCAACGAAATAACATAAACGTAATTGGAATATGAATACTAAAAATGTAGCCATCAATTTCCTTCACCCAAATCCACTCCATCTAATAACTTAAAGAATCTTTCAAAAACCAAATTCAACATTCTAAAACCGGGGAAATATCGTCAAAACCATGAAAATGCTCAAATATTGAAAGATAATTGCAAATCGCTACAGAAATGGGTACACTGGCAATTACTAAAGCATCGGCAGGTGAAACTCCGACAGCCCCGCAAAAAATCCGCCTTCGCCGCCGAAAAAAACCCCTTAAAACCAACCTTCGGACGGACACTTCCCAGAATCCTCCTCTCCAACCGTTAAACAACCGATTGCCGGCCCATTATGAGCATGCGTCCGATCAAACGGGCATACGGAACGAACCGACTAAACTCCCATCCCGACAGCCGAGCGAACGGCGACGTATCCTCCACGGACAGAACGTGAGATTCGCGAGGGTGCCGTCCGGTAAGATCGCTGAACAGAGCGGCGATTGTGTTTGGAAGGTGGTGTGTGTCGGTGTTTGTGTACCGGCGAAGAGAGTGGATCCGTGAGACGAAGGTAAAAGCCGTGTCGATTAGCATTCCCGGCCTCGGAGTCTCCCACGCCCCCTCCAGGAATGTTCCCTCCCACGCCGTCCTTCACGCTGCAAAGCGACAAGCGATGACCCAAAGCACCGCCGGCGAAGAATCGAAACTCTGCGGATGACGGCGGAAGTTCGATAATGAAGAGGCCGAGCGGAACTATGTAAATAAAGGGAAGAGGTGACAGCCGAGGTCCGGTGAATATTTAAGTGTTCCTTGTGAAAACATCGCTTCCTTTCTTTGCGGAAAGACGCGGGGAAGAGGAGGACCACACCTGTGTAATCTGCAAACTCTGAGCGTTTTAATGGAGCCCTTAATAGGCAGTTATATTAAGTGTGGTTCAACGCTTGTTTTTTTCGGCTAAATACAGCCATATCTGTCTTCAGGATGCGGATTACTGCGGCGTTACGTAATCGCGCTTTAAAATTAGAATCCCACCGATAATTCTCAGGAGTCATAACTACCGGGCTATTAAATGTGTGGCTACAAACAAAATTCGCGGACATATACCTCCAAATATTACCTTAGCTGAATGCAAAAAACGCTTCTACGCTACGAATCATCGGAAATATCCCGAAACGTATTTAGACAACATCCTTCCCGACTATCCATATTGAAAGAGCGGATTCAACAACATGTCCGGCGGTGGAAAAACATGAGTCGTTTCCCGTTTTCGACCTGACACAACCAATTACTCTTCCCACTTTAATCCGGACGAAAATCAAATCGAGAGGAATATAAGAAATCGTTAACTCGACTGACACGAAGACGTGACTGGAGATTGGAAAGCTTCGATCGCAGCGGAGAGAAGGGCTACAGTTACTGAGCAATTTAGAAGGGAAAAAATGCTAACATTAGAAGACATATGCGTTTCACCGGAATCATTTCTGCGCTATTTTTATGGAGGAGATATATAATTATCGCGGTGGGAAAATAAAATCATACCCCCATACATGTGAGGTATTGTTCTTCTGCAAATTGAAAATTTGAAATCTTCAAGTTTGATCTTGCCGATTAAAAATAATATTATTAAAATATATTAATTATTGTGGAAAATACGAAGAACTTTTTAAATGTATCTAAATAGTATTTAGACGAACAATGAAGTATTTTAGCATTCCAGCTCATTATTCCCTGAACAAATACCCTAATCCCAAAATCTCGCTATATTGTCGACGTCAATCCCGATTCCGAGATCGGTCTTTGCATCTCAGACCATTATCCACATCTTCGCGGGGATGAGAGGGTTCTTTACTGCGCAAGAAAAGGGATAACGAGGGGGATTAGCGAGGGAGAATTCTCAGGGGAGCCGCGATTCTGAGCGAATATTCTCCATCGGTGCTTCCGCGTCTTGAAATGCTCCCACGGGGGAGAAGGGACTCCGCGGCGGCTGACGAGGGACTCCTCGACCATCGCTGGGCACCGTCCCGTGAAAGTGGAAAGTTAAATATCGCAACGATTTCATTTGTTTCGCTCTCCGCTCCCCACTGTCTCCGGGTTTGCGGGGACGTCTTCAAAACAAACGCGGTGGGAAAGTTAACGGATATTAATCAGACCCGTAATCCCTGATATCGTGTACAAGAGGGAAAAATTCACAAACCTCGCAATTCACCCCGCGCATTCGCGGAAACCGAGCTTTTATTTCGAATTTATCAGTCTGTTTCTGCGATCTCAGGGAAAGATAATCGACTTTCTCCCGCAATCGCGTTAAGAATGGAATAAGTAGGTTATGGCGTTAAATTATTGCTGGTATGCGACACGCTTAGGGGACGATGTTTCTTTAACCCTCTCCATTCTCGAGATATAACACGAAATATAACGCCAAGATTCGTATCTAATTCTCCATAATAGGCGGGACTTCGTTAGTGGCAAAACCCAGGCTAAAATATTTCAGATTCTTCGCAGGGACAATGAATGGAAAAATGTTCTAAAAGAAACGAAATTAAGCTAGGGCGGAAAGAACTCCGCGAAAACCCTTAAAAAAGCAAGAAATACGAGGAAATAACGATCTGTTAACAACTTTAATAGGCTGCCACACGAGAAAATTCTTTGTCCGGAAAGTTTTTATCCATTGCCCTTTACGGGAACTGCAAAATTCCCAGTTAACAGCGATAGTGCTGTTAAAAATGGCCGCCCGCGACTCGGGACGTATTTATTTTAAAAAGCGACCCTTTCCTTTCTTCTGTGGAGGAACTCCTGGAAGAGAACACGCTTCGGAGAGCACATTGTCACCGAGAGTGGAAGGGGAAGAGGCAAAATGGATAGAACTCCAGTAATCTTCCCCGAACACGCGAACCTAAGATATGGACGACCCGACTTAATGGACGGGAAAGCTCTCGTATTTTTTTGAAACGCCTTTGATTCTTCGTGACTAACCGAGTCCTGAATGTCAAAGTCGGGGATTATCGTTTGAAACCCCTTTTCGGCTCTCGAGAAATAATGGAATTAATAACGGCTCTTACATGAAGATGTAAGAAAAGACTCCGATTAAACACGGGAGAGCAGACAAATCTGCGAGATAAATCAAATTAGATTTCCCCGATCCGATTTTCCGAACAATTTCTCTTTTAGGAAACGTACGACCAGTCTATGAAGAAGACAAATTAAGTACGACAAACAAAAAATTGACAACTGCTGGGGCGGCGGTATTAGAACTCTTCTCGATTGAGAATTTCCCAATTAAAGTTATCGTCACGATGGACATATCAGAGATTCAATCATTTAATCGAGGATTCTTTCAAGCAAAAACACCAATCAAACAGTTTATTGTGATACATGAGGAACCCTAGCGTGAATCGTATTACACTCGTAATGTCACGGTATATTACGTGATATGGAAGAACGGACGAAGATTTGAAAGAAAATACTCGGCAGAATATGTAAAAAAATGGGCTTGCGGTAGTTTACGGCACTCGCAGATAAAACGAGTCGAGGAGCGACTTGGTCATGGACGAAGAAAGTGAATGAGTCCAGAGACTAAATAAAAAGGAAGAGAGCAGACGAGATTCCGAGGTTGGCAAGATACTGAACAGGCGGCTGCGATCTCGTTTCCTAGAGAAAACCAAAAATACATCTACCTGGTTGAGCTTAGGAGAACTCGATATCAGTATCGCTCAAACGAACTTCAAACAAAGGGGATACGTGAGTTAAGGCCGAATTATATAAAAAAAGTACATGTGCATAGTATTGAGAGCAGATGAGCCGACAGACATGGATGGCAGAAGGTGCACAGGAGGGCAGCGAGACAAACGAGGGAAGGGCGCGCAAAAAAGGGAAGCAGCCGCAAAAAGACTTCTTCTACGAGCTGAAACGGCAATCACGAAAAAGCCGTAAAATACTTCCATTGATTAAACCGCGGAGAATAATCTCACGCCAACGATAACTATTAAAGGGCACGTATTTTACTATTCTAAATCGATGCCGACTGCCGGTGTTCTTCAAATATAAATACGAAAACAAATATTTACTCGAGTAAAACGAGTAGAAACAAGCGTTGTTGCATTTATTTGACAGTATTCTTGTTAAGATTTGGTAAGAGTATTCTGAAATATTAACCTCATAAATAATGATCATTGCTAATACTTCGTATTTAATACATTGAGTTGACAGTATTATTTCACAGGTAAATAAGAGTTCCCTTGTTTTCGCTTAATGAATGATATTCGTATACTCGTCCTTTAAACATTGTACCTTATTTGGTCAAAATCACTAACCAACGATTTAATAAACAATAGAATAAGGATTAAGGCTTAAGAATTGTCACCATAGACGAAACATTATAAAATTACCTAAAGGATGTATGAAATAATAAGTAGTAAAATCGGTGCCTAGTGACCCTTTTCAAGCAAAACACAATACGCGTATCATTTAGATAAGCGAGAAATTTCTTACCTGAATAAAAACAAAACAAACTTGCAAAAGAAGAGAAAGCGGATACGGGAAAAGCTAGAAAAATCTTCCCCTCAGATAAGTGAAATAAGCAAAGCCACGCTAATGCGAGCAGGAAAACAAGGCACGATCACAAGTAAAAGAATCTAACGAAACATGGAGGTGGGTTAGAGAAACAAAGCATGCTCTTCCGCAGTTAGGGGAGAAGGATCGTGCTGAAAATTGTGAGGGAACGCAAAGGAGGAAATGGAAAATAGGGGAGGTTAGAAAAAAGTGGTGCACGAGATGCAACGGCAGCCGACCGGTGGAGCGCAGGTGCATATGATGCCAATACTCACCTGCACCCACCCACTCCCTCCCACGCAAAGTCACCCTCTGTCGCCCACACCGGTTCGGAAGAACTTTGGGCAGATTTGTGCCGTTGATTTCCCTCTCGACGATTGGCTACTTCGATAGCACTTGCACAAGTTTGCAGAAAGAAGATAAGCAAACGGTTTCGATAGCAAGAAAGGAAGAGAGATTTATTTCGCTCTGTTGTCAGCACGAAAGTGATCACTCATTGTCTGGAAGCGATCGGGACCCGGGAGACGTAAGCATTCCGTAAGGTACTTTATCAGTATTTGGAGTATTTATAACTTCCCTTCCTGAGTAATCTGTATCGGTGAGAATTTATCCGCCAGCAGAAACGATGGGTAATTCAACGTTCCTAAAGCTGATATATTTGTTTGTATCTGTATTTTCAGGATTGATTTTTGGGAAATCACATAATCCTTGATGAAGCAGGTATACGATGTCAGAAGATTCTTTAATTTAACTTCAATAGGTACAAACCTACAATTTGTATGATTAGCGTATTTGATGACTACATTATTGCTGCGCTTTTTACTATCGGTAATGGGTATTGTTACAGTATGAACCGAATATTATCAAAAGGGATATGATAAAAATATCGAAAGCCATCCAAGTAAGCAGAAGAAATGCAACGACGAAACTATGAGAGTGAATGTGAGAGGTAAGAAGAAACATAGCTCAGTAAACGCAATGTTTAAGAGTATTTTTCCTTATATTATATGATGATATTTGCAGCGCCAACATTAAATGCACTTCAGATTCAATCCCTGTAAATTATCTCTAACTTATAACTCTGAAATAATTCCTTTATATCTATATATATGGATCTTATAGTGGAAAAAAACTAGAATTCTCTACAGCTTCCGACGCCTTACACTGCGTAGGCAACTCATCATTACCCAGCATAGGGATATTACCACATTTTCATCACGAATTAAAACATGCTAGAGATACCGATATTTGGAATGAATTGGACAATTTAGATGGCGAATAGCATGCAATAACTAACGGCTAAAATTTTTAATATATAGCTCGAAACAATAATGACTCCTCTTCATGGCGGCTTTAGCGAGCATATTCCGCGTGAGAGTGAAAGTACTTCGATAAGAGTTTCTCCCGCGCAGTGCCATCCGCACGAGTGTGAAAGCGTGACTCCACACGTCGATGACCCAATCAGACAAAAGAATTTCGAGAATGATGAGCGGCCCAACGAGTTTCCCTCTCTATGCCCTAACGAGGGTAATTATGATCGTTCCGGGAGATAAGACACGACTTTTGTAACAGCGCAAAAGATTTAATTTTGAAGAGGATCCGACGAGATAAAAGACGCCATTCTCGCCACCTCCGCTAAATCTCAATCCTCTCTTTGTTTCCAAATCCGCGCCAACCTTAGGCCACTTGTTTTCACTTAGGCACAATGCGCCATCGAGGGATCGTTACTTCCGAGCACCGCTTTAAGCACCCATTTCCGAGACCTCTTGCACAACCTGCCACGGGAGGCAGTCGAAAGTTTGTACTGCGGGTCTTTGTTTTTGGGATTCCCCAGAGTAATGTGAGAGTAAAAGCTCGATTCGCGACGGAAATGAAATACTAGCAATCAAAAGTGTGAATCTCAATCAAACCACTCATTAATAACAAACCACGATGCCTTACGGTGCTAAATATTATAAGGAATTTGTTTTGTAGATCGTAAAATTAAGTGATCGAAGAAAAATGAAACAATAGGAGATCAAGTCCGGCAAAATGAATCACTACGATTTAGTGTTGAAGGTACTACGAAATTAGAAATTTGAATGAGAAAAAACAGCCAGATCTTGCAAATATAATAATAATTCGGCTTTATTGATGGGTGTGTTTTAGCCATGGTTGACCATTCTTTCATTAAACCCTTTTTATATGAGCTATAGGAATAAAAAAGTAATTGCCAAGTCAAAAAGTTATGGATTCTCCTCGCAAATCAAGAATTTGTAGGTCAATCACGAATATCCTACGCACAAATGCCGTCCAAGGAAACATCCCACAGCATTATTCTCAGCTTTCTGCAACGGCAAATTCTATCATTAAAATCTCTTCTACGACGAGCCAAGGCAGACGTGAGGGAAAAAATAATGCTCCAGAACACTTTGGTTGAGCCGATGAAAAAATACGTCGAATACAACTATTCATTTATACTAATCCGTAACTCTTCTCCTCCCGAATCGGCGTTTAACAGGTCTCGCAGATTGCCATCTGCACAACCACGGAGCGAAGCCTGAGGAGCACCGTTCTTTCCGGTTTACGAAACAGCGAAACGAGAGGCAAAAAAGGACGGCCATATGGGGGAAGGGCGAATTACCGTGGGACCAAATGAGATTACTTTTCCTAGATTCAAATAATTTCAGCGCCCACGATCGAGTTGACAAAGGGGAAGACGGTAATGATGGATGAAATTCGGACGAATGCGGATTGGATTCCCAATCGGAAATTGGGCATTGAACGGAAAAGAATAGCTATGGAATAATAACTTAAACTGAACTCGCATCCATAACCTCATCAAAATTCTATACAGATTACAACTGAATTGGAAACAAAAACTGAGATATTAAGACGTTACACATAAAAGCAAAAAACTCATTAGCTACATAAATGGTTACTTGAAATAAATTATGCAAAAAAGATGTATTCCTACTTCGCTGGGGCTCGGTCAACCCGTCACGTCTTTTGATTTTCAAAAATAACTACAAAACGAGACATGAATAAAAAGAAATTACACGCTGATCAAAAGCTGGATATCGCGTTTCCAGCAGAGGAAGTGAACTTGAAGATAATGAGATATCGAACCCGAAATGTGTTTGACCCGCCGAACTTCGTAATTCCTAATTATGCATTTCCATATCATTCAAACTTGTTCTCGACCCTCAATTTCTCTTCCGATGGAAGAACAACACGGCGAGAAATAATAATTACATTCGCAAATAAGTGAAAATACAGGTGCCTTCAATCTTTTTTTCGATATGCACCGACGAAAATAGCTCCCTCTAATTAACCGCTTTCGATCGGGCCATTCCGGAAATCTTGCAAAAAGATTGAGAAATTAACCTTCCACGCGAATCTGCCAAAACACTTGGGACCTACAACGGTAATTAAGTGATTTTCGAGCAAAAACTACAGTCCTCCCCTTAAAAGCCATTCGTGCCTAATAAAGCCATGGACACAGAAATAGACTGCGGGCGCGAAATAACTAAATTGACTTCTTGACAGATAGAGAGATAATTACAGAAAGGAAACTCGTTTTTGACTAATCATTTCCCAAGAAACATTTATCAATAGTTAGAGCAAAATAGGTACATACTTTATTTAAGGATAGCTTGCTATTCTAGAGAAAATAATAGAACTGCAAAAGTACACGATTGAAGGACAAAAAATACGACTAAAATTAGGTAGAACAAATCGTTGAGGCATTTCGTGTTAACTACTTAATCTCTCAAACTGAAATGCGAGAGATATAAAAGCTATAAAAATATATCACAGGTTTATCAATGTAGTGTAGCAAACAACATTATAAACCTCTCAATTTAATTTCAAAATTTTTAAAATAAATAACGACTGAAAAATCACAGAAAAACATCGCCTTTTAATTAATGATAAGACAGAAAAAATCCATACATCTATAGACAACTTTATGCTGAAAGACGGTTCAAAAAGGACGCATGATTATTGTATGAGTATAAAGGCAACGCAACAGATACAAGAATAGACTAAAGACTAGAAAGAACCTAATTGTTATCCATATAATAAAACCCTTGGAAAATCCACAAAAAAACTCTTTCGATAAATCACGCAACATCCGACGGAACCCCGGGTAGCGACGCGGGCAGCACGGCCCAACTCCGGGGAGCGACGCGCAGCGCCGAAAAACTAGAAAATCGCCGGAATTTCGATTACCTCCGAACGGAAAGTCTAAATTACGTCCTCCAGAAGGCAGAGCCCATAATGGAAGCAGTCGCGCGTTTTAAACCGCAGCGGCAACTCTCGCGGCCCACGGAGGGCAGGTGGCTGCTGTGGAACGCACCTTCGACGTCACAGCCCTCACGCAAGTTTTACGAGCTCTTCCGCAACAGGGCCTCAGCCGCTCTACCAAGTAATAATCCCATCGTTCCCTTCTCATTAATAGCGCCGTCCCCTTAATTAGGCGACGCGCATCGGTACTTTTAATTCCTCCTTCGACACAATCGAAGGGAAAAAATTGAAGAGCGTCTCCCGTCGAAAAAATTTTTCTCGATAATTAAATCGCCACAAATCTCCTTCCCGATCCCAATTACACGAGCGAGAGAAACGAATTACGCAAATCGCTTGTCCTTATTACTGTTGTAAAATCAGAGAAACGAAAACACCGCGATTATATACTTTATAGTCGGGAGCGTAAAATCGTAACTTTTTCAAGGAAGAGAATAATTAAGTAGCATATTAAAAGGTACCCATCACGAATACAATCCAAGAACATTGGAACTCTTGAAAGCCATCATAGTTGAGAAAACTGGTAAGCATTTGAGTAAATGACAGACGGGGTTGCGACACCAAGGCCAAAATGGTACCCTCAAACCGCAAGGTTCGGATACCTTCCACTACCCTTTCCCAACCCTTAAAGCTACTCTAAGTAACTCAACTCCGTTCTCTATGAGTAAAGGAGTATTAGCGACACAGGTAAGCCCGGCGGGGAGCCTCTTACTCATTTTACGGAATGCATTCTAATTAAGCGTGAGATGCGCTACTGTAAGGATATTTGCGATTGTGGGTTTTTCCTGGGATAATGGTGGAGAGAAGGCAATGCTTAAACGGCTCAGGGAATTTAAGACAAAGAAGGAATTACAGTTCTCGTAGAGCTAAGGTTATCGAAGACAGCAATATTTCGGAAGTGGCACCGTTATGAAGAATATTACCAACGAAAGCTTTTTTCTATTTTAATTTAATAGAAATGATCGACGAAGCTGTTCGTTTTTGTTACTAAAGTAAACAATGTCTCAACTCGGGTAGAAATAATCATAATAAAGGACTTTATTCAGGGCAGGATTGAGACTATCAAGTCTCTTCTTACACCTAACCCTTTGTCATGTGAGAACAGAAAGAAATCAACCAGAATCAGATTTCTAACTAGCTTAAACTAGTTTTGTCAATTACATGTTAAATTATATGAACATAATAGACACACTGAAAATATAAACATTATAAGCATAATTTTGCTTGGTAAAAGCTCGTTAAGTATTTAGAAACAGAGTCACCATGAATTAATTAATTGAAGGCGGAACATTAGACAAACCAGTACACTCAAAAGAGTTGGATATTGGTGTTAATACGCCACCAGCCATGTTACGCTGACGGTCTGCAGAATGAATATGTAAATGTTTCCCTACGGAACAAAGACAAGCAGCGCACGTCATCAGTTAACACGCCGGACGCGAAATATCTTAGACGGGAATCCGCGAGTCACACAACGTCCTCACCAGAGGCTTTACCAAACCACGGATAACCGAATCTTCGACGTAAAACTGGTAAAAGAATCCCATTCCGGAACCTTGATTTTTTTCCAGCGTCAACCACCTTCGAATGCAGCGAGCCATCCAAGTTTCCACAGTCATTCCCGACCACCTGCACCTCCCCACCCCCTCCCCCTCTTAATTGCCACCTCCACGCGATAAACAACCAGAGCGCGACCACGGCGCAAGAAAAAGAGCATCGAGAGATCGGAGTGAAGACGTCCGCGGGCAGAAGATCCAGCGACGGAGACGTGGAAAAGACGGGGATTTGTCGAAAAAGGGCTTCCTGGGAAAGTCCCCCTCGTACTCACTGTGAGCGTCTGTAAAGTGGGAGCGAACGAGACCCGAAAGCCGTATTTTATGGACATACACCTTTCATAATGAGCGTTAACTGAAATTGAACAAGAGGCCCTAAAGTGCGTGTGTTTACGCACGTACGTCCACGCACTAATTTCCCGATCTATGGCTACATTTATGCTAACGCTAATTGACAATGTGACAATTGATATTTCTCGATTATGGTCTGCAATACTTATGCATTCCCGTTTGTGTGTATTAGCTACGGATGAGGGGGTCGACCGCCCAGGGATGGTGCCGTGAAAGGAGCGGACAATAACCTCTCCTACATTCCGAAATTCGCCATGAACAACCGTAACTACCCCAAATTAATTCATAAATATTATTCAAATCGCCTTATCTGTGATCTTGACGCGAGACTGTTATATTCTAATTTGTTAAAATAAATTGGACGAGCCTTGGTCTGCTTCAACGAGCCCAGAAGACGGCTCTTTAAGCTGGAGCCAGTGGAGGTAAAGCAATAAAAGAACAAAGCAGTATTGATTGCCGAAAAAGTCCAGATACAGCCTGATAGCCATGCATTAAAAGCTAGAATGAATGCTCATAACATTAGTATACCCACACAATATCCAGGAGTACCATATGTCCCTAAATTAACCAAATATAGATGATTTTCGAGAAATTCTATTGTTCAATGGAGTACGTTCACAAAAAATTAAACTACTTCAGTCTAGTTTAGTGTGCCGCGAAATTTGAGCTAATAAACAAGTGACCCGCGGAGGAAGTAGGCTGGGAGGGACCTAGACTTATGGAACCAAATAGACAAAGCGGCCGAGTCGAATTCCTATCGGGTAAAAAAGCGGAAAATTCCTGTCCGGGGCGAGTAAAACAGTCTCCTCCACGCAACTCACCTACGCTTCTTCATTTTCCACATCCTCTATCATTCCCCAGCCCATTTATCCCCCTCCCTCGATTCCCCCTCCTCATTAGTCGACCACAACGGAAGCACCAGAGCGTTACAGACCGCACTCTTCCCCGCTAGAGATTCTATTCCTGGCGGCGCGCCCCCCGAAGGTAGGGAATGAGAATGCATCGGAAGGGAGGGGGGAGGGAGGGGAGGACATCTAGCCACAAAGTGTTAAAAATGAAAGGATCGATGGAAATCCGATAGACGCCGCCAAAGGGGTCGCCATTAGTCGTCCTGTATGCCCGCGGATTTCTCCGGAAATTGACCATTTGAGAAAAATTTAGAGACCTTTAGGCGGAATGAGCTCTCCGACTCGCTCCGGCGGCTGCCGCGGAATAAAAAATTCAAGGGGCCGACGATTCCGAATCGGTTAATTATTTCCACCGTAACGCCGAAAATGAAACTGGGTATGAAGTCAATGCCCCGGGACAAGGATTCGAGGACTTCCAAGGATCTGACGAACGAAAATGACTCGTCAGCTCGCGAGCCACACGTGGCTCCGTGCGAATATCGACATCGAAGGCCGCCGGGATGGTGAAACGGTGGTGAAGCTGCTGAGGATGCGAGAGAACCATACTAACTCAAAGCCGCAAGGGATCTTATCCGTTTCTTCACACGCATGTGGCCGAATTCCACACAAGAATAAAATGAATGTGGAATTTAAATAGAAATTATATCAGTTAATATCCTATCAGAACTTAGGTCCTTGATTTCTTCTTGTTTTTAGTCTAAATGGCAAATTAAATTAAAGATTTACTGAAGAACGCAAAGGAATAACTTAAATCCTGATGTCAATAAGATGGATCAAATATTTTTTCACTCTAATTTGTCAATCCGAATATGTTAAAATGGAAATCTTAAAATAGTAACTAAATCGAGGCGCAAAATACAGAAAATATTTTAGTAGGTAATTATGGGAGAAGATTTAGGAAAAATAAGGATCATAAATAGTTTTGGGTCACTACTGCAATTGCTTGTATTGTTTTGATGCGAAATTTATAGAAAAAAGAAATAAGAGCAGTAGGATAAAGGAAAAATGAGCTAATTCCACGAAAAGCGATTAATTACTAATATCAGACGAATTTCGCCTCGCTTATTTCGGGCCTATTAATCAGCGTAGCTTTCGGTGCCATAAATTTATCTATATTTACAAAAACTACGGAAAATACGACAAACCGTGTAATCCATCCTTAAATTCTTCCTTTATATCCTCCAATGCAATAAATAATACGCCTTCCAAACATTCCGAGGGGCTCAAAAGTACGGGAAACGTCAAAATCACTTTCCTGTGAAGGAAAACAAGGTTCGGTCGAGTGAGGCCTCCCGATTAACCGTACATTGGCGGACGAGGCGCATATGATTGGTAACCACACCGTCGAAAGGGAATGTCTCGGAATGAGAAGTCGGGAAGGGGACTTTGGGAATGAAGAAAGAAATGCGAAGGGGAAATCGGCTGGCCCTCGTGCACGCCAACGGCATATAAATCGGTGGCACTATGGGGAGGGCCGCCCCCCCCTTTTAACATCCTCCGGAGAGGGCTATCGGGGTGACCCCCGACTCGATCGATGAAGAATCGAAAAAGGGGGAGAAGCACTCGACGCTAGGGAAATAGCACAAAGAACCAGTAAACACGCGGAATCTGAAATGGAAATCCTGAATGTGATAAACCACGCGAGGCGGGAATGAATTTTCACGGAAGGGAAAAACGGAAGACCACGTGCAAGAATGATCGCTCCGTGCGAGATACGGAGGCCCCTTTGGGAGTAATATTATCAAGCCATTGATCCGGGGAATAAATTTTAGTTATACGGAAAAGGAGATGAAAAAGTATCGACCCACCATTCCCCGCCGCGAAGTAATTTATTTAAGTCTCGGACAGAAAACGAGAGCATTTTTCCACCGAGAACATAGACAGACAAAATTCATTGAGACTCATTTCTTAAAGAAACAAAGGGAATGAAAAATAACCTCACGATCTCACCAACCCCACTTTTAACCACGCACTCTCATAATAGTTCAGACTCCTGTCACTTTCGGCGGCACCGTTGCAGGCCATTTTACGATAGAAACTGGAGCGTTAAATAGGGCAAATTAAATACTCCTAGATCACCTCTTACGTTGTAAACCCAAGCATGATACTGTTCAGGCCACACAAAAACCTGGATAAAAATCTCACTTCCCTCGAGAGACAATAAAAACTTCAGTAGCCTTTAAAAGAGCCCCAATTATTCTCCGTTGATGTGAAACTAATCACGGCCCTTGGGCGAACGATATCGAGTGCATGCTAATTGCGCCCCTTTGCGGCAAAATATTGCCCTTCTCTGGGCATCCGAAGTGCAAGAAGAAACGAAAGCTAAAAAAACTCCTCGGGGTATATGCAGCACTATAAAGTTGTAGCGGAGGAGGAGGCAAATATAGCGTGCTCGAGCATTTCTGTGGGAGAGTGAGCGAATGAGTCGGAAGTGAATGGGGCGGCTGAAGAAAATAACGAGGCAGCTATCGGTGTTTGAGCGGGGAAAGAGGGGATACGCAAGGAAAATGCGGCGCTGGGAGGTAGATTCACAACGTGCACCAGTGCAGTTATACGCACGTGACAACACGGCGAATAACGTCTGCTAAACACGAGTGAATACGGAGACAAAATGAGAGGCAAGCAAGAACTGAGGGAAGACTGCAATGGTGCAGTGGAAGGCGGAATAATCAAACTGCCCAAGACTCCCTCCACGACAGTTCAACGCTACAGAAATCCACGTGCAGATCTATCATCTTCATCTTTAACCAAAGCGCTGAGAGCCAACATGAAGTAGTTTTGTTCCACAGAATTTACAGGTGAGGGCTACCCATCAACATAATTCATCATCCTTAAAAATAATTCCGGTATTATAAGCATCTGCCGATACCCCCTGAAGATGTTAAATAAAGGAAGGCCCGAAAATTATAGCTATTCACACAACGGTCCCACTGCGCCGGTGGAACCCCGTTTTCTCCCCTAAAAACCTTCCCCTTTTCCGGGTGGAATAACGTGTCCGTGGTGGAGAATGGAATAACGTGGAAGAGGGTGGTGCGGGAGAATCCAGTCTATGTAGTGACGAGGATGACATGAATAATAACGATGACGAAGCAAAATGCTCGTCGTGACGATACTTCTTGTCGCTAAATACACTAGTGAAGTGGTATGAAATCGATAAAAACGAGCATTAGGGAAGGGAAAACATGACGTTATTAATAACAGCGATAAAAACTGAGGGCGTTTTTTTATACCGGTAAGACGTTTTAGACCTATTAAAACGCAGTTATTGTTTTGCAAGGGCTCTGCGTGAGCCGACGCTTTAGTGTAAGTGGTTCAAAAGTGGTTTCGCGACCTGTACTTCATATTGAGCTAAAAGAACATGAATCGGCGAAGAGAGGAGCGAATTGAGAACGATTTTTCTGAGGATATCCATACCGTATTTGCACGTGAATTGTTTAATCAAGCTTCTTTATTCCGATAAAATTATAAACACTATTATTTTGATCCACATTATAATGATTACTTTTTTAATTAGTGCACTGCATTTGACATAACTGTTTCCCCCGAATATGAAGTACTATTTTCTTATGTGTGCAAGATTAAGATTTAAATCAACTAATAAAATAATCCTAACCTGTGTTCACATAAAATCCGATACAAGATAGACTTATATGAACCTTCCATCCCATAATAGAAGTCCACAGAATTATATTTACATTAAATAAAGCAACGATAGTATTTCATTTCGGGGAGGACTTGTGTAATTTGTCGTACAAAACGAAGGATCATAGTTGAGAACGGTCTATTCTGGCTATCGGCAGATCAGTAAACAGAGAAAGGTCTAACAGCACCACTTGTATAAAATAGCAGAGATAAAGGAATAGGATATCGTAGTTATTAGACAAAAACCAACGCCACGGACGCAGCCTGCAGAAGCTTCTGGTCGACGACTCCCCGGAGGCCCACCGGAGGCGACAATTTGTTTTCTCGATCGAAATCAATTAATCCGCAACGAGGGAAACAAACGCCGCAAGAAGTCATCGGCGGACGCGTTAGCAAAAACACGGTGAGCGTGACGAAGGCTGTGCCCGAAAATTCCGAGCCGAAAATGAAACGCCGGGCGCTTTCGTTTGTAGTGCGTGGCCGCGGAGGGCGATTAGTGGTTCTGGCAGAGAGGAAATGCGCCAGATGGTGACCACCGATTACCTGAAGAGGGCGCTCTGGAGGAGGCCTCGGGCCGAGAGGCGAACCGCAAAACAACATAAGCGTGCCCCGGAGATAAGGAGGCCTCCCAAGAATGGGAATCTCCCGACAAATAATAAAACCATTTCTATCTCTCGGATCGTTCTTTAAAAAAATGGGGTCGGAAAAAAAGGAAGGCACGCGCGACGCGACGATAAGCTATTCTTTTCGGGGCATGTTTGCACGCGAGTGCCAGAAACAACGCTCGCGTACATTTCGGAAGCGCATTGGCCGCCTCACACCCCTTGGCGAGGTACCGACCTACCCCACCGGACAATTTAATCCTACCTTTCGCTGGGGCGTACACTCCCACCACCCGCGAAATAACCCCGCACGACAAGCCCTCCCAGGCGCAACGAGAGGTGCAATTGGGCCCCGACGATCGATATTTTCGATGCATTTTACTACGTCAGAATACCGGCAAAAAGTCCTAGCACGTTATCAAGGCGCAGAATGTGCTAAAAGTAGTCGATAAGGTCTCTCGCGGAGGAATATTTCGAGACGAAAGCAGATTATTTTAGGAGTTCAAACATACGACGAATACAACTTTCTTGGTGCATTCTCTCCAGCGTAACAAAGCGGTACTAAACGGAAAGACCACGGGATGTTAAATACAAGTACTAGTTCCCACGATAATTTACCGCAGCAGTCTTTCTAAACCGGCTTTCTGCTAACCTCAGTCCCCGCATATCCGGATATCTTGTGCAATGGGAAAGTTAAGACCAGGTAAAACAGCAGTTAAAGAAAATTGCACAATTTTAGAAGTAAGTTCAGAACAATTACCTCATGTTTTCGGAGAAGACTTCGTCCCGCACCTTGCTCGTCTTTGGACACTCAATACTAATATAAAAATACACATCTGCAGTATTACCGAAAATATAACTGTTCGTTTGCATGCATTAAAAGCGAAACTAACCCAAATAGAAGTATTGAAAAAATGAGGTAATTGCAATCCATACGAGAGCAACCCGCAACCTCCGAGGACCTCCACGGATAAGGGGGAAGCTTCCAGCAAGTTCATGAGAATCTGAAGGAAACCAATTGCACGGAAAATGTTAAGCTCAAAATAGCCGGCGAACCCGCATGCGGTCCCACAGGAGCCTAAAGCTAACGGTTAAGCACATCCCAATCAAATATAATCAGATAATTCGCGAAGCCCATCACTCGCTCACCGAGAGACCTTGCCAAAAGGTCGACGGAAGAGGCGAAAGAAGTGTGGGAGGAGAAGGAAGCCGAAAACGGAAGAAGACAGAAGATAGGGTTGGGCAGAAAGAGGTCATCAGACCTGCAGAAGAGAAGGGACGTAAACATGTGGAGAGAGGAACTGCTAACGCAGAAAGTGAAGCTATTCTTTTGAAGCAGTCAGCCGAAATTAATTGCGAGCCACTGCTCATCGCGGGCACGCCAACGAATCGTAAGAGATAAGCCGTTCTCTTTTTTAAGGAAATCTCGGGTTGAAAAATTGGGTCTGGAATTTCGTGCAGCTCGCATATTACCGGAGGAGATAGTGGTTATGATTTCTAGAAATTCGGGGGTTCGCGAAGAGACTTTTAATGGCTTAAAGATTCGTAGTTAATAATCCCCACAATGGTGGGAAAGATAGAACAATGGCAAATTGAAATAAAACAGAACGGAAAAAAGGTGAATTATACCATTCAAGTAGCATATAAAAGGATTGGATTTAATTTACGAAGTTTGCTGACTACAACCCCTTAGGATCAAAATGATAACTTAGGATATGAGTTTCCTGAACGGACTGAGGAAATTTAACTCTGAGTATCGCGGAATTAATGCTGGGTGGTGGAATAAAGACCCCAGTCATCTGCATAGCAAATTAAACCATTAAGGCGCGCATTTCAGAAGGGAAATACGGTAAAATAACGATGTTATCTCCACCGGCAGAAATACCCTAGGAAATCCCTTCCCGAATTACATAATCCTTATGCGGTAACAACGCTCTAACAATGACATAAAACTTTACTGCTCCAATCATTACCATACTTTCCTCGTGATGAAATCACCCACGCTGAAAACCCGCCTCGTCACCTTAGAAAGCTACTTGAAGCGCTTCTCGGAACGAGATTTCGGTGATTTCCAGCATATCCATCGCGTGCTCTGGAAACAGGTATTAAGACGCTTCCTCGATTCATGCGAATTTCCTCGAATCGGCCGTAATGTTCGCGAGAATACGCACCCCGAGATTAAACTTCCTCAGAGATGAGGAGAGAGTGCGATTCGACGCAATCGCCTGCCGGAAATAAAACCCAGTTGCATTCGCGGAGGCGGAATTAAAAATTAAGAGTGGCGAGGAAATGACTGTGGAGGGAAACAGGGAAAGCCATTCTCGCGGAGTCCTTTGTCAACTGTTCTCCCACGCGCCTTTTTACGATCCTTAACAGAGAGCGCTTCTCTAAAGAGAGCATTGTTGAAAGGCCCCGCAATAGCTGAGGCTGCACTGAGGCATAAATATAATTAGCGGGAAGAGAGACAAAGTGAATTTCTATTGGGAATGATAAAAAGGACTGAAACTAAGTAAAATGAAAACATGCATCCTTAAAGTGCTGTTAACATGCTACAAATAGAAGCTGCGAGTGCAATGTCAATATTTTTCTAAAGAATACATATTAAAAAGATATTCAAGCGTTAATTAAGTTGCTTTTATCCTTCAAATTTATCTGAAAATAACATAAAAAGATGCGCTGGTACCTGCTGATAACTAAGACGTGAATATCTAAGCAATGAAGAGAAAGTCAAACTTTGTTTTCCTCAAAATTAAAACTGGTAGGAAATCAACAATTTACAGGTACGTTATATTGAAAATTTTCACAAATTAACTATGGGCTCCACGTCAAAATTTCATTTTAGATTACTAACATATGCTCTCAGAAAATCTACGATTTAAAGGAACCGTATATATTGAAAATTTTCCCAAATTTACTGAGGGGAACACAACAAAATCTGATTATTGATCAAGAAAATATCCCTTCATAAATTTAAAATCCCAAATAATCTTAAAGTAGAAAATTGATGTCGATATACTGCAGAATCCTACACTTTTTCACTACAAGCCTTGTAAATAAACACATTTTTAAGTTTTCAAGATGACAGGTTCAATGCAATAGACACTAATGTTTTAAGGCATGAAGAAGGTACAAATGAATACGCTTGTAAGGTTAATTAAAAGTAAATAACGAATAGTCCTGCGCAGGATACATAAATCTCAATCAAATATTCGACGGAAACAATGGATTGGGGAAACCATTAGCATATTATTTCACATCTTTTACTTAGGCCCATCACGAATCAAGGCGAGCTCTTAATCCGAGTAGGGAAAAATCCGACCAACGAACTTCGAAGATAATACCCTCTAGAAAAACGAGCCATGCTTCACAGAAAAGGAGCGACTAATCCCGAAACAAAAACGAGGAAATGCCCAAAAAAGAAACCCGGATTAAAATAATAAAAAGCGGGGATTTATCGCTGAATCTCCGGGCGTCACGAAATTAAAAACCGGGCACGAAACAAAGAATAACATATCGACGTTGAATGGGGAAAACAAGAAAGCCGTGGGAAGTGTAATCGAAAGGGAATAGGGGGGGAAGCGTGAATCTCGGAAATAAAAAGCGTGCCGCGGGAAAGAGTCTGTGGATGCCAGAGGCCCACTTCCGGTTTACCACGGCCCCCCGTGTCAATTCCCGTTTGGAATAAGGTCTAAAAGGGGAGTGAAGGTGAGGCCCCGAACAAACGGTGGCTGAGGTCGCGGCGAGTTTATTGTTCGAGGGAATGTTTTCTGGGCCTCTCGGACGTACGGCGACCGATCCTCCGGTATGCCGGAGGGAATCTGCTGCTTCCGCTCCAAAAGAAAGAGCCATATACGCGGCGATTCCGCGGCCTTTTCGGTGCGGGATTTCCCAGGAGTTCCTTGAACTCGCTATTCCACAAAGAGCCGCGCATTTTTCCCCACCTTGATTAATTATGCGACCACTCATATTTATTCGAAATTTTGGGGGAAATTCCGGTGATTTTCGCTGCGTTAACGGTGTTGTGAATAAACGGTGAGGTGGCTAACGAGGAGGAAAGTTCTCATATAGCGGCCTTATTTGCATTTTCCTATCTTTAATTATGAAGGAATATGTATCTGGATTTAATACGGTAAGAGCTTCTAGTCTTATCTGAATTGTTTAACCGTAGATCTTCCCCGTCGTTTGCACCGTAGAGAGAAGGTGAAAACTGAGAATTAAAATATTCGAAAGTTTACGGTGCTATACAGGGATCTGAATATACTGATAACAGTTAAGAGAATACAATTTCTCTTGGGCAATGGACTATAAGAGAATGTATAAATAATTCACTTTATTTCTAATGATTTCATGAGTTCGTGGATTATAAAGTAATTGCGGATGAATAAAACTTGCCCATTTTAAACATGAAACACACTAAAAAGCAAGCTTTCTAAAAACCTAGTCTTTTTAATCAGAATTCAGACATCTAACAGATACTCAAGTATATCCTCATCTACCGACTTAAAATTAATATACAATATTTAAACGATAGACTAAAAAGAAAATATGCCAAAAACCCCGCAGTAACGACCTCTTTAATGCTGCAGAGGTTTATATTAGGATCGTGAACAAACAGTTTCTCGGCAAAAAATTAATTAAAGCTTAAGAAAGCGGCGGCATTAATTGAAGCAATGACATGGTAATCGGTGTTTGCTCTCTTCCAGTCCCACGCTCCATAACGCACAACTTCCTTACGCCGCTACTTCTTAAAATCAGCATGACGTAAACCTCAACATTTGCTCCCTCTACTTCTAAAATCATTTACATAATCACCCACATAATTACGTCGAGATTTTATTCCTCTCGGATCATTCACATTAGTCTATTAAAACGCTATTTAGACAGGCATAGCAAAGACAATTTTTCAGCTAAGACTTGGACGAGAAATTTCATGAGTACCGAAATTATCGGTTGGGCTCCATCATTAATATTAGATTTGATACTAGTCGGAATAAACTTTCCGTGGGTATTATTGTTACATATATAAACACTAAGTGAACTTAAAATAACAATATTATAACACATTTACTAAGGCTTAACTAAGGTCGTACAAGAAGTGAAAAATAGACTTCAAAATATGACTGGAGCCGAAATGAATTCACAGTACGGATGAGATATTTCTACGGAACCCCAATTCGTGCTTAAGTTCTCACTAATCCTGCGGACAAGCTGAATACGTGAATGAAATTTCTCCGCAAAATATTGAGTTTTCCCTTCCTGAAGCCTGAGCACGTCACGCAAGCCCTCCTTCGTCAGAGTGGCCGGGAAACACACAAGTTCCTACCGCCAGATAAGTGTCCGCCGCAGAAAGCGATAGCGGTCCGATTTTCCGTGTTCTTCCCCACGGAGGGGACGTCGCTCACGCCGGGCACACGACCTCCGAGGGCCCGCCTCCTCCCGGAATCGCAAAAAAATTGATGGAGATAAGGAGAGGAACGCACACACGCAGGAAGTCCTCGGTACTCGTTTCCGCCTTCATTAGGGTATTCCGTTACTTAAATTTGGAGTTCAACGCGCACGTACCACTCGTTAAAGAGGAGGAACTGACCTAGTGCACATGAGTGTTGCGTGGACTACATTTCCGACCCTTTTTGCAAGGATCTGCGAACCCTGTTACACCAGCCAATTCGAAAGAGAAACTCCGGGGGGATAATCAGGCTCGGATATTTATGAGAATCGCTTTGGGATTGGACGAAGAAGTCTGCACCGCGGTGTCTACATCTTCGAGAGAAACAAAGACACAAATCTACAAAAAATGACTTCGAAAGTAACAACAAAACGAATCATAACCCAAAACAAAAACGGAAGTAAAACAGAAATATTTAGTCTCCAAATATCCAAAACAAATATGAAAATCTTTTACAAATTTCCTAACTCCCAAAAACATAATTTACACGACAGTTTCACCTAAGTACTTTTCCGAAACATACAACGAAATATCTAGTAAAACAAACTAATTGACTTCGACACAAACATAGCGGATCTCGCTTCAACTGATAAGAGTGGAAGAGTAAATATTTATCACCGAATGAGGCAACCTCGCATTAAACAGCTTATGAATCACTGCGAACATTAGGAGATACATTTTTCGACGGAGAAATATGCCCTGCGTTGGGCCAAAGGTCTAGGCGGAGGCGGAAGAATAACTCTGAACTAACCGAGAGTGCGTCAGGCGTGAGAAATCGGGTCTAGACACAATCCAAAACTAAATCAAGCATATCAAACACTACGATAAACATAAATCAAGGCACTAACTTCGCTCACAGATGACAAATCTAAACTCAGCACCACGAATTTGTTACATTGCGACGCAAGGCATGAAACACCGAATAAACAAAGGACCGAAATCATGTCATCGCTTTACTACAGATTCTCGTCATGCTGAATAATCCTATAACGTGTATTGAAGAGAATTCCTCTCAATTCCCGATCTAGAAAGCTCGACCCACAGCAGCCCACCCACCGTGGCAATCTCATTTGTAACGCCGGGCCCTGAAAGCTTCATTTCTGGTACACCGCAGAAATCCCATCTGAAACTTCGAATACGTCCTCCGACCACGAATAAACAATGCAGTGGCAGCGATCGCGAACCCTCCGAAAACACATCGCACGCCCAAATCGTTCCAAATTAGAAGTTATTCAACTCCCGCCGCGAGCGCACTGCATTTTTGGGCCGGTGAGGTCTATTGAGAAACGCGCATGATGTCATGGTCCCTTTCGAAACATAAACCGCTATACTCTTACGCGACAATGGAAAAAGCTGCGCTCGCTAACTCGACGCCTAAACGCTTCTAAATCGAACGAAAAGTACCAGCAAATCACCGCCTCGTTTGTCACTCCTTTCACGGAAACCATTACCGAGCCTTTAAAGAGGCCGAGTCTCATGCCGCCTGCACAATAAACAAGGTCACACGTATGGAACGCCAGCCGAGGGACGTCCTCGCCGGTTTATACACCACGTAAGTGTTTATTAATCGAGGAGAGAGGATCAACAAACATGATCCACGCACAGTCCCCTTCTCCCCTCCCGTCGCATCAACACGCAAACCAGTTACGACTCGTCGCGTACCCGAAATACGTCGGGAGCGGCATCGTGCTTACCTGTAAACCTCGAGAGGAACCCGTGACACCGTAGGAACGCGGCCGAAGAAGAGTAAAGGCATCCTGCCGCGCGTGCTAACACGCGAGCGCATCCGTACAGCCCCTGGAGAGCTTCGGAGGCACCGGGCGCAGAGGCCTCCACTGGGGCCATCCTCTCCACCCCTGGAATGTGCGGCACCTCCACCGCCTCGCGAAAGGGGACCGGGTGCGGCGATAACAACGTTCTTCCCGTCATCGGCGACGCTGAGCGACGCTCGAGGGAACTGAAGACGACGCCCGCGGTCGCGTCTTGCGGAGGCGACGTCGGGATGGCATCCCACCGCCCGGGTGGGGCGGCAAGAAGCGGGGGGCGTGGGCGAGCGGCCCTTCGCTTTCCCACGGTCTGGGGCCCGCCCACGGAAGAGACAGGGGCGAAAGAGGGGAAAGAACCGCGGGGCGCCGCCCACGTCACGGAATCACAGGGCCGACACCGGCCGACGGAACCCCGAGCGACGAGGAAATAAAGACGCACGAACCACCGACAAAACACTGTCACTCGAAGCCGTTCACGCGCACGGGCCTCCCGGTCGCGTGCGGGAGAAGCGGAAAAATAACCGACGAGTCACGGCGTCTTTGGATTCACTTCTAGCCTCCGTACACGAAAGCGTAACATGGCTCCATAATCAATCCACCGAGTACACGTGGAGGGTCCGGCCGTTATCCCAGACCGACGCCTCCCGGTTGCTTAGAGACACGCTCCCACGGAGACACCGGCTTCGTTCGACGCACGCACGACGACGGATCAAAGTACACGCTAACACTCGTGCAGCACAGAGCTCGACGTTGGTCACCACCTCACGCTAAGTCTCTCGCGGACCATCTGTGCTACGACAGCGACGCGAGAGGGTCTCCAGGCGGTGGCGGAGGGGAAGGGAGGGCATCGGCGGAAAGAGCCGAAGGGTGGCGGAAAGAGGCGAAGGGGCGAGGGAGGGGGTGGGCCGCGTGGGAAGGCGGGGAGGGGGGGCGAGTGGGAGAGAAGGAAAGGCGTGTGCCCTTGCAGAAAAAAGGGCGAGGCCGCAGACCCGTCTAGGAGGCGACGCGAGACACCGCTTGGCAGCGCTCCCGTGGGCCGCCGACTCTAAATGGTTCCGGTGTTCCGCGGCTCCCGAGGGCGGGCGGGGGTGGATGGGGCGACCACCTGCTCGACGCGCGGAAGGGGGTGGCAGACGGGGTTGCAGACGGAGATGGGGTGTCGGAATCCCTTGATCGCGGAGGCTGAAGATACGGTCGGTCGTAACGAGGAGATCGGGTGACGCGAGGGCGTAATGAGGAAACGATATTAATAAATGAAAGGCGGAAGCGGGGGAAACTTCGGGGCGATTCTACGGAATCCAGAAGCTTCTCCCGAAAGAATTACGGCGTCTACGGCGAGAGATCGATATTCTCCAGAAGGAGGATGAATCAGCTAGTTTTCGTGGTTCGCTCCTGTATTACTTTAATCTCGGAGGGGATGCTTATGAACAACAAAGAGGGCATTAAACCCACGTATACATATGCACCATTACTCAGGATTGTAATCTAGGAAAGCCATGCCATGGCCGAGTCACTAACGATCATAACATTACTGCATAACAAAATTGTCAGATGCATCAGCAAGTCTCCCAACTTGTGGACAGATCTACAGTCTCAAACAGGAATGGCATAACGATGCTTGGAAACATCGAGAGAATTCTACAGCAAATATTTACATACGTGGTTTACCAAGAAACATAAATATTTCTGTCTAAAAATTTGAGAGGTTAAGGACCGGCAGAGTCCAACCAAGACCTTTCAGTCAGCCGGTAAATAGCAACTGTAGTATGACTCGATGTAAATTTTTCTGAATGTATGATTCAGCCACATCGATAAATACTCCAGTTTTTATTTCTATTTTATTACGAGATATCTCATATACATTAACGATTTGTTGTGTCTCCAATTTGAAAGCCTGGCTAAAACTGATGACACCAGGAAAAAGAGAAAAATAGCCTTGAAAAATGTTCGAAGCCAATTTGCCTACACAGTGAATGTTTGAGGCAAGTTATCCTTACTCGGCCATTCATTTGACTGTCTAGACAGCTTGTTTTTCTTTCCGTACATGTATCTGGTAAACAACGCAGTACAGACGGTAGAAAGGAAAATCTCAAACTAATATCAAACAAAAGCGAGAGTGAACACCTTTAATTCCAAAAAGATAATTTCTAATACCTGGTTTAATGAAAATATTATCTGTTGACTAGAAAAATCTCGATCAGGTGAGAGAGAAACAATTACAGCTTTTATTCCGAAACAAACAATACACCTTGTGGCATTATTGTTTAAATGCGAAGATCTGGAGTCTTGCATCTGTATCGGAAATCGCCATGGCTTCATTAAAACTCGAGTAAAAATGAGAGTGAACCAATGTTTTAAATAACTCTAGCACGCGAAAAATTAACCAAATTGGTTTGGAATCCTGCAGAATTCCTCAAAGAACCAATTACGTGCAACTGCCAATCGAGACTTAAATGTACACGGAATACAGCAGAATTATACGGAATTAAAATGTCCTAAAATTTTAGAGAAAAATGATAATAAAAAAAAATTGATAATCTTTTTTTCATTGATCCTTAGTCGGCCCATAAGCTGCAATCTATCTTTAATGCCACATATACCAATTATTGGAGTCAAGATCTAAATAATTACATATATTTTCACTATTTCAACGTTACAATAAAATAGCATCTAGGAAATAAAGCTCTAGATTTTAAATTTTGTTACATAATGTAAAATAATCAAAAAGTAAATTGAGCAGTCGAATAATAAGAGTTGATCCTGAGGCAAGTTCTTCACGTCTGGGTCGATTAATAGCGAATCCCATATCGGCTTCTAAAATATTATCAGTCAAATCAAACAAGGAATCATTTATCATCAAATCAAAAATGAAATTTAAAATATATCACTATCCTGGAGTTATGCAAACTAGAGATACTACATTGAAAAAATTATGTTATCTCCTGAAAATTGACATTATTGCTTCCCAAGAAAAAACAATGCGGTGTGATCACATTTTTTGGTCGTGCAGACAAATTAGCTTATGACAGAAACAACGAAAAATCATACAAAAAAAATTAAAATAAAGTTTCCATTAAATGTGGAAGCCTTGTCATGATTAAGTTTCTTAAGTTAACCGTTACGTATAAAATTATCAAATCACAGTCACTCCGCCTCTTTCCTTCCTGTAATCAGCATTTAAAGCAGAATTTAAAGAAACGCTTCAATATAGCTAATTGCCATATACTCTTAATCGCGAAACAATGGATACATCTAGGGATTCGATTTATATTTCAAATCAATGGCATAGCTTAGTAGATAAACTATGTATAAAAAATTTAGAGGATTGTTTCACTTGGATTTGATGACGATATGAATTAATTTCCGACACATCATATATTTCCATTCTAACTTCTAGGCTTGTCGAATAAATATACATATTTATCAAGAATTTTTTATTTGAAAAATTACGGAGTTTTTAAATATAAACTCTAGAAGCAAGCAGATTTATTTTAATGAGGGAAATTGATGAGACAAAGCGTATCTTCAGGTAAAACTCATAGATAAAGAAGAATTGCTAGTAAATAGCCCACTATTAAATAAATTGGAATGATATCAAATTCAGAAGAAACATCTTAGGTTAGATCATCCGATTACACTTGGTGCTTGATTTCTGAATCATAAAAAACTCACATCGGAAATTAAAATCATCAGCAGAAATGAAGCCTTCTAGTAAATTATGAATCCATTCTTATAAGTAATAATGGAACTATTCGTAGTACAGATAGGTTAAAAAGCTCGTTTAAAGGATTGGAATTAAATCATTGAATATGCGTATTTATAATTCGAATAAATATAAATTTCGCATCGATTAATCAATATACGTTTTGCTTAGCTTCAGATTTTACGGAGTGGTCGAAGCTCGATAAATTCGTACTCCGAGAAATTGGTAGTGCGATTTTGAAAGAACCAATTACCGAAGATTTAGTCGGGCAAGATGTTAAATGTGGATTAAATAAGGATTAAAAATAAATTGTATATATGCGACGTTGCTACCGGACAGTTTTCAACCCGTGAGAATTTTCAATAATAATAAAACAATGAATTAGGAAAAAGTTCTTTTAGACCAATTGGATTTTGAAGAATCGACTTCAGAAGAATTAGCTTTCAAAGAATTCACCTAAAGCCATATAATGCATTATTACTTGTCTAATATTTTCCATTATTTTGTTCAAAAACACTGCCATAACTGAGTTCTTAGATAATGAGAATAAGTCATCTATCTCGGATAATTAAGTTACTTTATTCTCTTCTAAATTTCATCGATGCATGCTAAATATTTCACCACTGTTTCCATGTTTTCATACTACCTGGCCGAAAATCTATCAGTAGCATCAAATCAATCAATGATAATCATATTAGTTCTCAAATATTGCAATCAAATTAAATAATAACGGCCTTTGATTCACTCCGACCTCTTCCAAATCAACACCTTTCGCATCCCAAACACAATTTCCCTATCAATTTCCCAATACCCGCTCTATTCCCAAGAGACAACCGGATGCCTTTCTCACGTGGTTAGCAAAAGAGTTGGACGGGATCGCCACGAATATCGCACGGACTCTGCCGCAAAACCCGAATTATGTGTGAAGTTGTAATTTCCGATAGAAACGTGGTTCGTTCGCCCCACTGACCTCAGCTAGGGAACCGTAAACGATTCTCTGGGGATGAGATCAATTTTTCCGTGGGAAGCGCTCGTTACTATTAATGAGCCCTCTTAAATGGCCCACAATGCTCTCTCCGATGCACAAATAAACATCCTCGGAGTGTGGGAGCGGAATGCGAAGATCCTATTCGATTGGAAATTATTATTCGTGCCTTCCTTTCATTATCCGCTCCAATGCTTCGCCTCTTACGGATATCAGCGCCGAAGAATTTAATGAGATAATCTAAATGACTTTCCCATGGGTTTCAGAATGGAGGAGAGCGGTAAAAACTGTACGAAACTCGAGCGACTTGTGCAAATAACACGGTCCCAAGCAGCGGAACGATCCTCCCTTGGCAGATGATAAGGAGGGAATAATGTATGCCCGCAAAGGACTACCTATAGCAGTCCACCCCCGCAAACGGAGGATGGGCTACGTCACAGCTCCTTAACGAATGATGCCTCCTTGATTGCTGAAGATAGTCGCCCGAGAAATGAATTTGCATATGCCCCAAGCTATAATTTCACCAAAGTCGGATGAATTTACAAGCAGAAATCGTGCCTCTCATCAGCGAATTCTTAAAAAAGAAATATGCTAGAAATGAGTTAGCTGTTGGTGTAAATGGGGAAATCACGTATAAGTGTATTTCCGAGACGACAGTTGCGATAAAGTACTCGCTAAAAAATCATAAAATATGTTTATCATTTACTTCGCTCTGTATTCTCATTAATGATCGTAATCTCGAACAATATAGGCTAGCTTTAAAAAACACATATAGTTACGCTTACGTTCAGTCTCATGATTTCTGAAAAACAATAATTTTACTATAGCGACATCATGTATCGTAACACACGCGAGTATATGATATTGGCAAAATTCTCAATCATCAGCGAACACAGAATTACATAGAAACCGTAATTTTTTACGGTTTTAGGATCCAACCATACCTAAAGAAGATACGATTTTTCAAAGCTGCTGTTGTTGTAATTAAATAATCATTATAATTAGTGTAAGTTGTCTTCGCTGGCCAAATTACTCTCTTTACTCTCTTAGACAAGAAACCGGCCTTGGAACCCATAAACATTGGAAAGATATCCGAGGAAACTATAAATGACAACTCTGCAAAGTAAACACACATTTATTCCTTACAAGGAACACAAAAATTCCGCGAGATATTTTCGCATTTGCTCAAGGATTCCAACGCAAAAAGCATCTTTTCGCACCGTGTTCCTTTGTCCAAGTTAGATATTTGCCCATCTTAGAGATCTGCGCAATCTTTTAAGGAGAAATTGGAAACTCAAAAATTACCAAATTCAATTCTATGAAAAGGAGTGCTTAGCAGAAATATATGATACAGATAACCTTTTTTAAATCAAGAAGCTCATAAAATTGACAAATAAAATAATATTGCAGCAAAAGGAGTTAAAAAAATTCGTCGATACAGGAATCATGGGAAAGTAAAATAGGTTTTACTTTCACACAACATAATGTTAATTAATGAGGCAACGCCGTTCATCATAAATCATATTGTGAATTTCTTAACTCCAGTATCTGAAGACTTCACCGTAACAGCTAAAATATCAAAGAATGGGATTATGGTGTTTTTAACAAATTCTTAGTTTTAGGCAAATTTCGACACTTGTTTTATTCCTTTATTTGAATGTTAATCAGTACCTTTTCTTTGAAAACCTTACTCTAGTCATCGGTACCTTTCAATACACGTTCGATGGAAATTTATTCAAATAAATACCATTCACCTCCGGTGGAAATTCCTTTTTCAAATGAAAATGAAAGACTGTAATTTTATAGACCCGACTGCATTAACGATAAATACGAAATCAGAGACGGTAGTTATTGTTTAAATGATATGAAATTAAACCGTAATTATTATTTTTCGAAATTATGAAAGAGATCCCGGAAATGGAACCTGTTATCATCAGAGGAGGAAAACACGTGTTTGCTTTCAACACATTAGGGTATAAAATCAGCATAATACCGGGTATCTTCATGCTGTCGTCACACCGCAATCAATGCTAAGTTATTCCCAACTTATGCTAAGGTCGAAATATTTGCAGGAGAATGTCACCTTTTAAGGAAACGCTAGAATGTGTACAAAATTTGGAGAACCGAAAAAGTTTATGTAAATTAAAGAGTTTTCTCATTCATATTACGAAGTTACCATCAAAAGCGATGATTTTTGCAAAAGAACTAAAGAAAAGAAGCAGATATCTTTTAGTATATCTCTGAAAGGTTCAATTTTCATCCTGGACGACGTTTTGCGTAGATCTCGAACTTGAACTTTTGAAAGAGATGACGAAGGGTGGAGATGAATTAGATTACTAGTGATAAGGACTCTTTACACATAGCGCAATTTCATTTATTTGGAATATCTAACTTAATTATAATACAAGGGGTCGTACACAAATAACGTAACGCAGAATTCTCCAATTTTCGACTAACCCCCTTTCCTCATGTAACAGGATCGTAATGCAAGGCAGGACCCCTCCACCCCGTTACGTAGAGAGTGCTTTATGAAAAGTACTGGGGTTATATTCAGAAAAGAAAGATATTTTGTTCACAATAATAATTCACTTTTGAATAAACGATTTAAATTTTAAGAAATTAGAAATTTTGCTATTTTTTGCAGTTATAAAACCGTGAGGTAACGCAAACCTTGACCCTCCCCCCAAATTGCGTTACGTAATTTGTGTACGGCCCCTAATACATCATTTCTGAAAATTATAGACAAAAGAAAGTCACAGGGCCCATTTTTCATCAAATTAAAACAAATTAAGATACTGATAACGCGTTCCACGATAACTTGTTCTAATTTTCAGTTTATAATTATTTTGTATAGCCATTTGTGTATTATTATTTACGTTGGTATCAAAATTAATTATTATAGAATCACATAAAAGAATTCCATATGATATTTTATTGAACTCCCACATCTGAATTAAAACCTGGAGTTTTTCCATCACTGAAAAAGAACGTCATGGTCCTTAAAAATTAAAAAAGCTGTGATATCAGTAGCATACTGGTAATATTTGAGGATCTGCGTAATTATAGGTAACAAACAAATGAGTACTAATTCCTGGTGAAAAGTATTGCTCCCGAAAAAATAAACACAATGCTTACAGCTTCCTTGCAAATTACAAGAGGCGGTGATAACATTTTCCAAAGAAGAACAACACCTGCTACTTAAATGAACCTCAAATCTGCATTATTGACAAAGCAAATAAGGATTCGTCTTTCCCAAAATATTGAAACACATATTCTAATTAGTTATCCAAATGAAACAAAGGTGTCTCATCCAATACGTCACCCATTGAGACGTTGCCCATTGAGAAAGTTGTCGAGTTAGAGTTATCACGTTGAGGGCGACCTTGGCATCATGAAGGAAGATAACTTATTGGGATATTGTGAAAAAGCCCCAAACCAAAATGGGGCTCTTGTATTCACAGAATAACCGCTTATATCCTTCTTTATATCTATTAAATTGAAGGAAAATGAGCAGGCGCCTTCAGGCAGTTTCTCACTAGGCGCCAGGACACAGGGGAACCGTATTGTATCCGAGAGCAGACGTCAAAGGATAGGCATTGAAATTTATGTAAAGAATGTTGGACGAAGCAATTGTAGAGTACGGCGCGAAGTGGCACTATTAAAATTTATGCGGGCAAGGCAGCGACTTTTGGGGGACCGCGATAAGCCGGTAAACGAGTCTTTCTGTTGGAAACACAAGGCGACGTAAGTCAGTCAATTATGACTGAATTTTGATGCTATACTGTTTACGTGAGCGAAAACGAAAAACCTCTCAGCCTTTTTGTTTCCTTTTTAATATGTTTATCTTGAAAGGGGAGACTCTGAGGTACGAATAACGCATTCAGTCTCACTGCGTTTGAAATAAATTTATTTGGCTTCGGTTAATTTTTTTAAACCCTCGAGATTATTGTGTTTCGAAAATCAAGGACAAACACTAAATAAAAATCTTCGGTGTCGTAAATAAGATAAATATTTCCTGCTTTTTCACGAACAGTTTGAAACTGCCTTACTCCATCTCACCTAAATATCTGGCGCCGTTTTCGCTGACCTTGTTTCTTGGAATTCGAGCGAAAAATCAATGTTTTCGATTCGTATCCTGGCATGGCCGTAAACGAATTTCCTCATTCCAGTGAAAACGGCGGAAAATCGTCCTGAATTCCATTTATCTGTGCATAAATTAATCTAGATTGAAGAAAAGCAACTGCATTTAAACTCAATAACCAAGTTGTGAGTAATTTTTTATCCTTAATTATAATGAAACCCAAGGAGTAACTGGGATTCTCGCTGAGTCCTACATCAAATTTAAAGCTTTTAAAGTTCGTGCAAAGAAACTCGATACGCGAAGGAGCTAATTCATCGAAGGCCCTAATAATGGAAAAGAATCACTTTGTTCGCTCTCACAGAATTTTATGATGAGGTATGTTTCGCTTGAGGACTAGCATCATCAGGAAACTTTTACTTTTCAATATGTCAATATATATGTAAGAAACAATGAGAACTGGAAGCAATGGTCGCCAACTGGACCTCTTATAAGAAATAGAGATAGTGTGCTTTCCGGAAAATAGAATACTGACAAACGTTTTTCCTAATCCCTCATCCCTTCTTTCACTTTCCACCAAAATATTTACATCTAAAAGCATTTTATTCTAACCTTTACCCCCTTTTTGTCATTGTTTCTTCTATATTCACTTAGTCCCCTTTCAGCATTTATAATAATAATAATAATATATTTTGATGTTCTGTAAAATAAAAATAGAACGATGATACTGTTCCGCTAGCGAAAGATGTCGCACCAATAAATTTTGCGGGAGTGCACAAAGTTATTCTTTTCCATTACTCGTATATAGACAAAGAAAATATGATTAAATATATAGAGATAGCTCGGAAGAACTTTAGACTTTGAAATCGCAAAATCTTTCATTTATGGCCAGTTTAATCTTAGCGATCTACTAGATACCTCTTCTTTTTAATTTCGGCGGGTGGAAGAGTGGAAAAGAACACTTATATATTAATTGCTAGCCATATTTAATCAAATCATCGGAATAACTTCCCATGGGAAATTTCGAGGTCTGCTTCAGAAATGCATTAAATCGCTCCCAAAGCCTCCCTCGGGAAGTTTCAGCCACACTCTGACGTAGATTATTACGAGAGAGTACGTGGTATCAGCCACCTCTTGGAGTTCGATGGCTACATTTTGAAGCAAAAAACGATAGAAAATAACAAATTTTTCCTCGTTTTGAATATCTTACGCACGAATCAAATTAATGCCGTGATCTGAGTTTTATGCTTGCGAAAACGATTTATTGATAAGCAAACTTTTGTGATATGAAAGTGTATCATGAAACCTTCGGAAAGTGACCTCCAAAACCGAAAATATTCGAAGAAAGATTATTTTATATATTTTAAGATCTGACTCAGGACTGACATTTAGCGATACGTTAAATATATGGTTTTTTAATGCTGAAAAGTTAGATAATTTGCTACTTTGAGCATTGAACGACAAAAATGGCGCGTCAAAGAAATACTTAATTACTCCATAGTTAACAACAACACTTCTAAAGTCGGAGATTATTCATGAAATAACAAGGAAAGTAGATGAAATTTATTTAAAACTCTCAAAACATCCTAATGTACAAATTATCAACTTTCAATACACCATAGGAACTTATTAACAAAACCTTCTATAAATATTACAATGACGCTTTAATACTAAGCAAACTTGAATTTTTCAAATAACTGCGTCCGGTTTCCAACTAAACGTTCATCGTCAGGTATTTTATTGGTTAATGTGGAATTTTTGCGTAGTTATTCACATACTATTCTAGTATGGAGTTCCACCAAATGAAAGGTTCTTCCATTGATTTTATTTTTAAATTTTCAATCGTTTTCTTTGCATCTCCAATTTTATCACAAAATCTAACTACAAGAAGTTCTTCAAACTAAAAATTGATCTTTTTTGGTGAAAAGTTCCTATAAACCATAAATATAGAAAAACTTATAAATGATGATCAATGAAAACATTTTATTCGGTAAAATCTTTCCGGTACCTCTTCCTTTCAAGATTAAACGTAGTATTGAACATGAGGAAAATAATATCGCCGACAACATTCTAGATGTTAGATTTCTCTGGTAGACACGTTTTGCTATCTATATTTATATAGCAATTGTGTACTATAACGTTTTATATTCAATTCGAGTTATTTAAGTTTCAATGTATTATCTTGAATATTATGTATGAATAAAGCAGTAATTAATGCTGTCGAAGCACTTTTAACAATACTACTACTACTAATTAATTGTATTCATACCCAATTGACCTCGGTTACAATTGCTATATAAATGTAGCAAGAAAAACGTTTGTTACAGCATGAAACAACTCAAAGACGCTACACAATTAAATTTTCTGTGGAAGTGTACGGCTTCGCATATCGATTTTAAGACAATAATTTTACATGAAAAACTTATCGAAATCTCTGCATTATTTGGCTTGGTCAATTAAAAGAAGGGTTTGTTAGAAAAGAGAAAACATGGACACTACTCGTAGTAGACATCAACAACGCCGCCAATGGTGGATGTTTCCCAAGAATTTTAGTGTCTCCGCCGAAGAAACTTTTCATTCAGAAGCAGGACGTTTTTTTACACCAATATTAGAGCCAAAGAAGGCAAAAGTGTAACCCAAATAAACATGAGCAGATATGAATGAGACCCTCCACAAATATTTTCTGGCGCAAATGCAGAAAGAAGATAAAATTGGCAAACAGTATCACGAGGCACATCACGTACACGCGTCGCATGGAATGAGAAGCACTGCTCTATAGTATAAGACAAGGCTTATAGGAAAAGGCCCACACGTTTCATAAATTATGTAAAACACATCGCCAAACTTTCTTATTCAGGAAAAGACTCTAAATACTAGGTTACGTAAGTTAGTTTATTTGAGGAGCCTTTCGCGTGACTTCGTAGGGCGCCAGCGTTCGAAAAAAAGATTTGTATCCGACTCCTTGACGCAAAATCGATACTTTTTTGTCAAGATGGCACCCGACATAAATTTTATCGAATAAATAATTGCGGACATCGGGAATTGAATTAAATGTTCGACTTCATTTCGCTTTATGGGAGAAATTTTATGAGGAAGACGGAAGAAGCGGTGCAGTAGAAGAGAATTCAGCGAGGCTGTTAGCGTCTTGTCATGACGGTTTATATATGTTTCGTTTCATTTATGTAAAATATGCTGAATCGAATGACTTAGAAAAGAAAATTTATGACAATTTATGAAGCACAGTTAATATCCGAATCTCCGTATTTGCATAAGTTAGATTCGTAGAAATATACCAGGACGGAGTTACAATTCCTCGCATTAGACGCAAGCTGCCGGCCTTGTTATACGGTCATACTACACTTATTGGTTATACACTATATGGTTATTGATTCCCTTTGCATATATTCTATCGTTTAAAAATAATCGTTTTATTTGCTGAAAATAAATCCCAAAAATCTTTGACAAAAAAGTAGTTACCTCAATAAGCAATAAATTACTTATGTACATTGATACGAATACCATTAAATTCAACATTATTTCTAGCCAAATTGTAGCTATTATTAGGGAATTTTCCTAGGAATCAAACTCTGGGCGTTTTAAGACAGAACGGGTATTATTCATTTTTAAAGTCATTATTTTCAAAAGGGAACTCAATCGGATGGATCATTTCAATCCAAGAAATTATTGTAACCATAATTAACCTTCTCAAAGATGCATTACCTTAATAGTGCATAAGTATGTACTCATAGCTGCAAAGAAAAGATATCTATACAATAGCCAAGTAAGTACACAGTACTGAACTCGACCGAATAAATTAAGAAAAAATGGGATAAATTATTATAAGTGTACATATTTACCATAAGCATATTTGATCACTGTAATCATAACTATTTACCGACACAACCAACAACCTTTGGAAGCTCTAACAGATAGCGACAGAATCATGATTATCTTCGGGGTGAATTAACACTGTGAACCTTTCCTTGGATAAGTTCAGAGAAATTAATTATGCATATAGCACAATACTTATTGATGCAAAAAGTTTAAGAGATATTACAGAAACGTGTTTTGGAAGAAGATTTCAGAGATTAGCGGAATATCGTCCTCCCGATGGGACCACTGATTATGCATGTGAATTGAAGCAAGACTACTTTCCCGTTGAAAGACTTCGGCCTGAAATATGCCATTGTTCACGTGCGATGAGACCGAACCAGCTTTTCAGCGGGGATCAACGTTTTGGCTGTTATAACATTAAGTTAAGGGAATACGCAAACGCAAGCGAGATGCTAAATAGCCTTCCGATGAAATTTACTATCAAAAAATTATAAAAGATGCGCATAAAGCACATAGAAATCGCAATTTCCTAATATTATTTTCTCAGCGATGATTTTCAACTGAAATAAAGAGACGCATACATGCCCTTCGTCTTTATAGTTGCAATTAGCAGAATAAATCTTTTTGCAATCCTCTCTGATAATTTTCTACTGTTACTTAAATGATATTATTGATTAGAGACCATTATTTATTTGGTCTTCATGTGACGGAGAGAAATTATAATTTCTTATCATTAGAGAGGATTTGCAGTTCACTCTCACCGGTTATAATGAAAACTCAATGAACTCAAATGCATTTTTTTATGATTTAAGTGTGCGTAAGACAACTTTCCGAGTAAAAGAAATAAATACCAATAAAAAAGGAATAATAAAATTATATTTATATGGATCTAGGAGGAAATTTTTAACATAATCAATTTTCCTTATAAAATTGCCTATGTCATATAAGCGTTTTATTTACAATTTCAATGCTTTAAATATATATTTATACTCTAGGATGAATTGAATACAAAAGAAACATCCTAGTCTCAATTTCACCAATTAAATCCGTTTTTTATTTGCTTTCATTATTTCGCCACGAGTAATTTTTCTGTCCATCAATAACAGCCACTCGCACACTTGAGATACTCGTGTATTTTTCTTCTTAGTTACCGAATATTGGTGTTCCGAATTTCCAAAATCAATGACATGAAATACATTTTTATATATATATATATTTTCAATTACGTCTCTTTCTATTACAGCATCATCATTGTTTAACACTCCAAGGATTGGTTAATTGCAGCTTTCCAAGCATTTCTTTCCCCAGCCAATCGCTCCTTTCCCTTAACCATTACGTCGCTCTTTCAGTCACACGATTCCATTAATCATCTCATCGAAGGACGGGAATTCCCGAATAGTGTGGGATGACCGTGTGTCAGTACGATTGTAAACAGTTAAAGCAGATGGAAATCCCGCAAGATAAACAGTTAATCGGTGTAAAAAGTCACACATTGCATTTGGTATACCTTGTTCCCACCTACTGAGGAGTTTCACAAAACGAATTAATCATTCAGATATTTCCATCTCGAAGTTCAATTTTAATTGACGACGACTCAATTTCCTCAGTTAAGAGAAATTAATAAGTCAAATAAACACGAAAAATTTGCGATAATAATGATGTAAAAAAATCTACATTATATTCGTTAAGTTTTAGGAGAATGGAGTGGTTAATGGACTATCATTTATAAGAAACAATTAAGCCTGGGCCTTTTTAGATTTTCCTTGTCTCAAATTATTTTTTATGTTTTATACAACAATAAATTTTTATTTATTTATAATTTTAGTGAATAAACATGAATTGTATGATTAAACGGCTAAAATGTATCAATAAGAATAATTATAATTCATAGACAAATCTTAATGATTCACGAATTTATACAAAAAATATAACTTTATTATTTAAAAATCCTAACGAAAGTTTCTCATAAATATGATTACGTGACGTTAGACACGTCAAATTCTCGGAGGAAAAGCTTTCCTCGATACAGCCTTTCGAAAGGTAGAACTTTCGAAAAATAAAACAGAAGAATTTGTTTTCAATGAATCTAAATTCTCCTTGTTTCATTTTCTATCTTCGAATCTTTAAGTTGAAAATATTTTGTTTCATTAATTCTAATTTGCAGCGAATGCTTGAGGAAAACGTGAGCTCAGAAGTCTCCCATGAAGATGATCTTGAGATATTGGCAACTATATTTCTTTCTATACAAGAAATTACTAATTTCAAAGCGTTCATATATTTAATTTTCCGGCCAAGATTTGTGTACGACCATTCAATACTAAAGATATCACCAGCCATTGGCGCACGATTTAAAATCGTTTACGACATACTTTTTTATACTTTTCTATATACTTTTATTCTTTTCGTATATGTATTTTCCATGGAATGGTATACGGTATGGCATGGCAAATTTTCTTATTGCTTCATCAGTAGTAGCAGTATTGTTAAAATCACTTCGACCTTTAACGCACGCGCTCCAACCCGGAGGTCAAACCCGGGACCACTTTCACCGAAGCTGAACAATTTGCGCACATAGCTATCCAGGAGCCCTTATTGCTCTACCTGTTTGTTAGTTTTATTATTGGTTTCACTTTTGGCGATTATGTTTTAGTAGATAATGAAGAAAAACAATGTAATTTTCCACACTTTTATTTTACTGACGACCGGTTTTGCTACCGGGGTAGTATCTTCTGGTACAGAAATTTTTGAGAAGTTTCTTAAATGTCCTGAAGGGCTGGAGGGGAAATCCTTTTGGGAAGGGAGATAAGAGGTGAAAGGTGAAGGTGTGTTCATTTGTAAGAAAATCCTTTTCCGCGGAAAAATTCACAATTTCGATTGTCTCTATACATACCTCTCCTTCCCTTTCCCCTCCAACCCTTCAGGACATTTAAGAAACTTCTCAAAAATTGCTGTACCAGAAGATGCTACTCCGGTAGCGAAACCGGTCGTCAGTAAAATAAAAGTGTGGAAAATTACATTGTTTTTCTTCATTATCTAAAATGGCTTTCCACAAAGTAACGCCTGATCATCTAGATTTCATGTTTTAGTAGTATAATGAATACTACACACTAATATTAGTAGTATAATGAATACTATACACTAAGTCTGTACTACTTTATGATATACCATACAAGAAGCATCTTGTATGGTATATCATATAGTAGTACAGCACTGTAAGCATTGTATACCATACAAGAAGCATCTTGTTATACCACTTAATTACAGCGTCTTTGTAAGGAAAATTTCTTGCTGTATTATACCAGTTAATTACTAATGATTAACGTTCATAATTTACCATTAAGAGCTTCCAGACTAAAGACTCGAAGAAGAAGTTTAGAAACTTAATCTCGCGGCTTCCGAGACAAACATCTCTTGCGTCCTACGCAGTGCCGTGTTGTTCTCTGCTTCCTGGTGTACACCGACATCACCTAAACAAGCGTGCGTGTTTGTGTTTTCGTGCTCGAACAAACTTCGCACTCGGGATGAAATTACCCGAATCAAGCCGCGGATTCCATCGCATCCGCCCGCGGAAGTTCCCCAACCAGTTGGTCCCTCTCGATCACCTGTAGTGCCCTCGTTACGTAAAGGATGTCAATATACATTTCGGTAAAGCACACCGCTTCTCTGACGAGTTGCGATGGACGGCTAACTCGATTGGACGCAAGGTGCTTCCGTGATATGCTCACGGATCCAGGTGAAGAGAGCACCACGCAACACGTGCGATCGGGAGAGAGTGGGGAGAGGAAGAGAGAAAGGAGAGAGAGATAAAAAGAGAGACCACCCACACACCTTCCGCGTTCTCCTGGTCACGTGGTCTCCCCCTTGGGAGTCGATCATTTTCCGGAAGATTAAATTTATGAAGAAATAAGATTCTTCACCTGGCGATTGGGGAGTGGCGCGTGCGGCGCCCGGGCGATCCGTCTTCCCCCGCCGAGGGTAATTGACAGCCGGAATGCTTATTACTATCGCAATCGTAATAATGAGAGCGATGATTTATGATCGGATGGCCAATGATTATTAAAAGATTGGGGGAGTCGCAATGACATGATGATGGTGAAATCTAAATTACATGGGTGCCTACGTGATTCGAGAAGGCATGCGTGTAAAGAATGGTAGGAATCTCCTTTAGTAAATGAGTGGTCTACTCGTAGTTAAGGAATGCCGTCACGGATGGAATGGCTGACGTCTATACTCGTCATAACAAAAGTGAAAGACAAATTACAGACCTATCCAAACGATAAATTACACATAACTGATAGGTGCAATTAATACTAAGGTGAACAAATGAATTCTTACGAGATCGATTCGACAAATTACGAGTAACTCACTAATGAAACACTATCCAATTAAACTTCCCTCAAAAGAAAGATTTATTAAATCTACACTATCTTATTAAAGTTCCTTAAGTCTAAAAGTCTATTTAAATCTATTCGACCCTTTATTTACATCGTGTATTGTCACTAAAATTGTCGGATGATTATTATACTTTAGTTCAGTTTATGATTACGTAGCATAAAGTAGCAATAAATATGTTCATTACTTTTTATCATGCAATACATTTTGTGTAGAAACTAAATCATAAAATTTGGTATAAGTTGAGTAGAATATCTGGAATGATAAATGTTAAACTCATTTCAATTTACAATTTAGAATACATTTGTGCTATAAATATCACTCTATTTTTTCCTATGTTCTTCGTGAAAAGCCAAAATGTTGTAACAGAGGATAAAAATGAAAGATACTTGAACTAAAATATTATATCCTACCAAGTTCTATCCTAATAACTGTTAAAATATCTTTAGTGCAAATATGCATTCCACTCAGCATTACAAAGCCGGAATTATTGAATATTTTCCGTTTCCCTTTAAATATTCGTAGAATACCTGGAATATTTCACATAGACATCCTCGTCAAGAAAAATGTGAAAGCATTTCTATTAAGAGATGAACTTTCAAAAACATATTGATAAAATCAACCCCCATCAGGGGATTAATGCTATTTAATGATGTGGTAAAATATCATGTTTGGGATTACATATTTATAAGTCACATCCTTTAATGAGTAATGTTCCTTATTTAACTTACATAATCGTTTAATTATTCGCTCAATATCATTCTCGTCCGCTCAATCAATTCGTTGGCTGAATTTTCTAGTTCAAAGTAAAATTCATTTTCGCATCAACAATGAAATACTAGTTAACTAATAAAAAGTGTACACAACATCTTCGGATAATCAAACAATAATAATGTAATTGACAATGTCCCTATTTTAACTTCTACGCCATTTGGTTACACCAACACAAAGAACAAATTAGTAAAAAATAAAAAATATTTTAAAAATTTCTTTGCAGGCAACCTTAAGAAACAACTAGCAGTAATGGTAATAACCAATATGATACAAAGAAAATTGACAACTAGATAAGAATGTGTCGAGTAATACTTAATAGATCTCTTTAGGATAAATAATTTCTAATTTTTAATCCTAAGTCAAAGCGATACAAACAAATAAAATCACACGGCTTTTTCCTCTATCTCTGTACTTGATTTAGAAACTCATAAAATATAATAGAGCTCAAGTATCAGACTCAAATAAAGAAATAGCAACAAAATTTAAAAACATGCTAATCTTGTTAGTGAATTATGCTTCGCTATTATAAAAGTTTTTTTTACCGAAATTAAAGTGGTAATGATTTAATGTTTATAAACGGATATGAGTTAAAAAGAAACTTAATCTATTATTCAATTTATATAAAATAAAAAATGATTGTATCAATAATTTAAGATAATTAAAGAAAATAACTCCATTATATTATTAGAAAAAAAATTAACACTGGTATTTTGATTGGATGTTTAAACGATAATTCCTACGTACCATAAATCATTATATATATGGTGTTAATAATTCTGATTTCAATTATTTTAAGAGCATGATATTTATCGTCTAACTACAAAATTCCACATGGATTGATAGCTCGGACAACTACCCACTTCAACCCGGGATTAGTTACGCTGGCAGACCTTCTAGTTAGGAAGGAACAACGATGTTATCTCACCCCCTGCCACACGCCACTGGAAGGCACGAATTTCAAGGCAAATTCGCTCCTCGGACATCGATTCCAATTCACCTCACGCACATTTATTTACTCCACATTCCTCAGATATCGCGAACCCCTTCCTCTTACACGTCCCCGGTCTTCGATCCACCACTTAAGGAATTTATCGGTCCTCCGCCCCTCTAACAGATCGCCCCAGTGACCAGGCGCCCCACTGCCTACGCCTCCGCCATCATCACCAGGGAGTCACAACCTCGGCCAAGGTCGCAGCAGGCGGGGACACCCACGCGCTCTTTCCCACGCCACCCACAACGCGGCCCTCATCTCCGACCCCCCCACCCCACCATTCATCATCTTATCCCTATAAGGGACTCTGGGCAGGTCATCGCGGCTCCAGAGTCTTGCATTCGTAACGAGAAACACCGACACGTTCTCGAGATACCCGATTCCTCTCCGACGGGCCTTCACCCCGCTTCCGAAAGAGTACCACAAGAATGAGGTAATTTCCTCTGTGGATAGCGCCAGGCGAAACTGCGTCGCTTTTTTAAAGCACCGGAGGTGTGTCTCGCGGGATGTTTTCACCCGCTACGTTTTTCACCTTAACACGGTGCTAGGAAATGGTGGATGGGGGACCTTCGAGGGCCTTACGCCCGAGGGGGTCTGTCACCACGGAGGGTGGTCTTTTATGCCCGGCAACGAATTCATTAAGGAGAGGTCGGAGAAGAGAGTCTTGGGAAACGGGCTCTACGTATCGCTTCTTTTCATAGCAACAAAGCGGTGGTTACCGAATTTGAACTAGCCGCAGTCCTTTTATGGTTTATGTCAATGTTTGTTGATGTTCTCACCAGCCGGAATCCTCCAATATCCCTAAAAGTACAGCTCCGTCATTATTTATTTACACATTTTCGAACGAAAATAATAGCATCGTGTGAGTTATAAGCAATTTCAAGCAAATTGTCCAAAATTATTACATCTCAATTAAGAACAACATAACTTTTTATGTCTAATGAAAGCTTCGAGTTAATGATAATGCATTGAAATAAGCTCCATAGGCTGCTAATCTTTCATTGGTTAGTAATTATAAACATACATAAAAGTGATACCTTCTCATCGTACAAAAGAGGTTCTAATGTGTACTTTTCTTCATTTTTGTAAATTGTATATAATCGGCGGAAAATTCATCTTCACATGATTTGAATGAATTTCGAAATTCGAGAACTTCAGCATAAGGTAGAATTAACAAATGATATTCTAAAATATTATTAGTTTAAACCATTGGTATTGTTCACAAATAATTATCGAAGTTCAACTACTTTTATTTCAGCACATTTAAAATTTGAAAATGAAATTATACACACACAAATCGGACGAACAATTTAAGATGGATTTCTGATATAAAGAAAAAGGAATGACTCAAGGGTAAAAAATTAAAGATGATATAATTGAGCTATCAAATGAAGTTACTTAGAGGTTCATGAATAGCTTGATCACAACACGGCTTCGAATGACAACTCCTAAAAATAATTCAATTGTCAGAGGAAGCCTCGCGTTGGACCACGAAGGTACTTGAACGTAATGAGTGGAGAAAGGAGGTAAGGGTCAATTGGCACGGATGCAATGAGGTGTTTTAATTAGACAAAGGATCGCCGGGCTGCTTGTTCAACAGAAATATCCCAGAGTTGGCCCCGTAACATTGAATGTTACAGCAATGTGGTGCGGAGGCCGCTGGTATGTATTCAAGCACACAAGAATTCTGATCTCGTGTTCTCTTCTGTGATTACATCACAAACTTCCATGGATTTCCCAAAATGCAAAGGAATTGAGGCATTTGGAATACATTAAGTGAATTACAAGATGACAACAAAAGAACAAGTAGCAAAGTCAAGTATATTTTGCTAGCTATAATTTTACACACAATAGAATCCCGTTTGCTTTCTAGCCACGGATGAGCCATGAGAGAGGTTAATATAAATATATATTAAGAAATTCAGTATTTAATATTTTTAGTTAAAACAAAACATTGGAGAATTTCCGCAAAAATATCGTCCGCTCACTGATAACGAATGAACGACTTTGAATAACGACTTTTAAATGGTAATTTAAACTCTTTTTGGAAAATGCATATTACAGAAATGGCAACTTAAAGTACGAAGTAAAGTTAAAACCAAAAAGATATTTAGGTTCTTGAGATTTAGCCTATTTCACCATCGCGAATGTATATTTTATACAACGCAATGAATTTAGTTTATTTTGTTGGCCTCAATAAAAAAATTGAAGTGTAAGTAGTAACCTAAAAGATGAAGCAATAGCTTTATAAAATATGAGTAAAATGTAGCTTGCATACTGCAAGCAGATCGACAACACTAATTTCATATCGGCATCATATTGGGACGGTTCTCAAAAGAAAAAAAAAGGATTGAAAATATTCCTAAAATTCGCTTCCATTTAATCATCTGGCATCGAACCCGGGTCTTCCTAGTGAACCTACTATGCAGCACAACAGAAGATCAACATCTCTAACTATGTGTGAAAATTTAAGCAGAAATATTGGCTGCAACTGCCTCAAACGACGTCCTACTTTTCACGAATGTAAATGGCTCTCTGGATTCGAACCTAGGACGATCTTGGAAATCTAAAAATTGCTTTTAGAATGTAATCATAATCTCTATCTATCTGCCTTATTTCAAGTTTTAATATTATTGGGAAGGGGTTTAAATTAATTCTTAAATATCGGATATTTTACTGATTGCAGAGACGCCTGGTGTCGAACCCAAGACATATTGATAGCTGTGAATGCACAGTATGACTTATTAGGACTTCATCTTATTTCATACAAAGTTTGAAATCGATATCATGCCGGGAAGTACCTAACATTTGTTTCCGTTATCCCCATAAGAAATGCATTGAAGAGTGCAAATGGCCTTCTGGGATCGAACCAAGGACCATCAGCTAATAGGGAAAATTTGATTATAAAATATATTTATGAGTTCTAACCCAATGCCGAATTTCAAGTTTCCATGCATTCGGGAACGGGTCCAAAAAAAATCTTAAAAATCGCCACAATGCATTTTAAACGGCCGATTTTTGCCCCGACCTAGCATCGAACCATGCACAATATTCGAAGATGTCTTTCTGATTTTCGTTGGATATCCACGGCTTCTAGCGATCCCTCGAGTTTCAACTCTCTCCTTTACCGGGATGTGCCACAAAAAAATTTTCGAAAATCCCCGCCATGTATTCTTATGGGGAAAATCGCGACTTTGGGGCCTTCTGGAATCGAACTCATGACACCGAGGTTCAAAGTCGGCCTTTTTCTGGAGGTTACACGTTATGGCCAATATGTCGTAAAAATTTCAAGGCAGTGGCACTTGTGGAACATGGTTAGAATTTTGATCCCCTATATATAACTTATATATAGGTATATCCGGAGAAGCGTCTATATATAATAGATAAACTATATTGTTTTTTATAAAATATTTTCTTTGATTGAATACGTAGGCTGTTCTATTTTTCCATTCTGATCTCCCTGTTTCTGACATCTTTCTAATAAAAGAAAATTTATGGAATCCCTAAGAGTAGAAATCTATAAGAATATCCCTAATTTAACATCAATGATTGATAAACGAAAATGTGATTGCGAAGTAATATGTTTGAAAAGAAGAAAACAGGCCGATCAATCCTTAACTTAATGAATAAACTCGAAAGTTGCAGCTGGCGGCCTTTCTTAGAAAATTATAGTATTTTTGTCATAAGATATTTGTGTCGTTTACACTAAGTACTTTTTAGTAAAAGGATACTTTGGCTAGTGAGGATAATTTGTTCCTCATTCTCATTTGTCAGCCGACAAGCGATTCCCTAATGAAGGATCCAAAATGCTATTACGTTTGTTTTGCGAATACACAAAGGCTTGTGCCCACCTTAATATCCTTTAGACGAACCGGGATCCTAAGTTGATTCTGAAAATGGCGGAAAAATAATCCCAGATCCCAAAAATCCTCATAGAGGTTGCCAGTCAATGAAATTATAAATATACTAACACAAATATAAGAGCCGAATGAGCGTAAATGAGAGGTATATTGAATTTTAGAAAACATCAGATTAAAAATGAATTTAACGGTATAACAGTTTCATTTTCAAGATTTCATTAACAAATCCTGCCCGTAAAAACTTGGGGACAATAATTTGGCCCAACTAAAACAGTAATTCGCAGTAAATAACATTAATGTGTTCATAGCTTGACTTCATGGAATATAGCTGACATCTTGGAAGAAGAACACAGCTAGAACACAACACACCACAATGAATGTATTTATTCATAATCATAAAATAATAACCGGCCGTTAATAAATATATTGTGTAATCACTTCCAAGAAGTTATCCGCCACATAAACACTTACAGTAGCACAAATATCTAATCCGGGAAGAGCACCTTGCAAATGTGTAAACTGCTTGTCCATCCGTGGTCTATATGGGCTCGCAGCCAGGGAGGGGCTAGCGGTTCAGCCGCCCAGGGCGATTTACCGAACGGGGCGCAGAATGGTGGCCTCTAGCTAATCACGCGACTCCATAGCGCAGCTGACGGAATCTGCCCCGGGCGCCCCAGCTAAGGGTAATAATTTGCCTCCGCCAACTTAGCTACTCCATATCCTTTCGCCCTTGGTGAGGATCCTCTCTGCCACTTACGCACATTCCACGCAAAAACCCCGTAAAATTTTGTTTTCGGAACAGAATTTTCGTAGAAATGAAACGGTAGCGGAGGTAAGGTTGGCAAGGTGGAGCGAAGGCCGGGGGCAGCGAATTAAGAGGAGAGGCGAATGCCCGACACTTATGGAAATTATCCCATGTTTTTCAACAGACGAAGGTAATGGATATATTGCGAAACAAGTTTTTAATTTCGTAATGTATATGTTCCGATTTCGTCTGGCCCCTGTTCTATTAAAGAGAAAGAAGATGTTACGGAATAAGAGTTATTGAGGTTATACAAACAGGAACATAATGACTGCTTCTAGTTTACATGGTCGGAGAATAGTTTCATGGAAAAAGATCTGATTAACTACTGGAAAGATTTAAATTTGTCTAAGCATATAATTTTTGAGTAGCTCTACAAGTATGTTTCAATCGAACACTACATGGAATTTTATTGATGACTTTTGGTATCTCTAAAGTACTGGTCATATTACCACTATACCAGAATAGAATCAAACCTGGGGACCTATTAAATCGTAAACGAAAGTGCTTTCTTAAGATTAAACAAAATAACTCAAAGAACAATAGGAAAAACACCACTGACAGCAATGTTAATAGATGAGAGTCAGAAAATACCTTTAGCTGTCAAAATTGGAAAGTAGTCTTAACGCACGTTTCGCTATTGTGTAGTAGCATCTTCAGAAGACAGGAACTGAATAAAAATTAACCAGATAACAGCAGACAGGATAGAGAAGGCAAAAAAGCATCGCTAGGCGAGATCGAGTAAGCTGAACAAAGTTTTGTCGAAATCTGTGTCGAAATTCATAAGATGTTCCCGATTTTTATAATTGAATAAATTTTCCCAGGAGTCTACACCAGAATGTGAAATATGGACAATACTTAAATTGTCTATTGGTGATATTATGTGCGAAATCAAACATATGATTTGCAACAGCTGAGTTGGAGAATCTCCCAGACTTGTAGTGTGCTAGATGCTCTTTAAATCTAGTAATGGCCCTTCTTCTTGTTTGTCCAATATATTTTAAAGCACAGTCTGGACATGAAATACAATAAATGCCGGAGTTATGAAACAATTCAAATTTGTCCTTAATTGAACCTAACATGTTTTTTAAATTAATATCGTTATAATAGCACACTTTAAAATTATTATGTTTAAAAATGGTAGAAAGAACAAAATCTTAAAATGCATTCCCTTATAAAATTAACTTGCTGGAAAGTAATTACTGCCGAGAATTTCTCAAAATGAACTTAAACAATCTAATCTTTATTTGAAGAGACTCAAATGAAGAGAATTTCATAAAAGGAATTTTATCTGATAAACACATTAAACAAAGACATTCGACAATACCTTTTCATGATGGACGTGTGAGACGAAACTTGTAAGTTAGAGTTTTCTTACTTTTGTTATAGAACATGCAAAAATTCGTTTTATATGTCCATTAAACAATAATCTTTGTTTCTACCAACGTTTGGATCGGAATGCTGTTGAATCTCAGGATTAGTATGTCCATCAGAAAGATTTCAAATTCTATTTCATTTTTTGGGTGTGTAAAGGTTTAGCACTTACGGGAGCTGAAAGCAACTTCTAATTAACAGAGGGATTTGGAAAAGCTCTTCCCCCAAGAGGGTATTCAATTTTCGAATATTTATCGAAACGATTACTGACTTTAGCACTCCATAAAGCAAGATTAATAGAGACAGGAGTTTCATTCAGAGTTTGTGCAACGAAACGTTCAATCCTAAAAACAAAGCTATTTGAAAATAGGTATCGTTAATCACTGCATTATAAGACTCGAAAGATGTCCAGCAGAAAAAAGAGGTGCAATAAAAGTCATGAAGCAAGTGCGGTTGCTTTAATTTGCTAATTAAATTGGCTTCAATGAGACGAGGTTTCCCGTCGGATTTTTAATGGTGCCTCCGTTCGAGGCAAATCAAACGGTATTAAAAAGTTGGAAAATATCCATTTCAATTAAGACTCCGCCGAGCCTCATGAATGAATTTCTCCGAGTCAGAAATAAAAGCAAAGAGAAGAAAGCGTAATTAAAGAGAAAAAGTTTTCGCAAAAGAAGCTGCAGGAATTTTTGGTGCATCTCAAATGGGGAATCCAAGGAATTGCAGAAGAAAGTTTGAGGCATGAGGTGCAGTTGAATATATCTTCCGTAATTTATGAGAGAAAGAGAATCCTTCGAAGTTATGTCATTAACGAAACCTTTATCATAAAAAATACTATTAATGTCTTTCTACCAGTGCAGCCGGGATTTTTTTAATGAGAATACAATGTCTGAAAGACTGGTGATTAAAAGTCGACATCATGGGCGACCCTTAGAATATCAAATACTCTCTCAATGAAATGAGATTGAATTATACTTTAAGCTACGGCATGACTAGCTATACCATTTAAGATTCATTGTTTTAATAACTTATGCTTTCACATGGGACCCAAAAAGCGTTCACCTTCACTAAAAATCTATTTGAACGATAAATTTCAATGAAATTGAGCAATGGGAGAGAGTCAATTAATTAAGCAGACACATAAAAATTGATGAAAGAAACAAAATGTAGAGAAATAAACCAAAATACGGAAAGCATATCTTACGTTAATGAGGGTTAAAAGTTACAGCTACTGAGAGTAACATGTTTCTCTCAAAAGTAAATCAAAGGCTTATCGACGTAAGCTAATATAGTTTGATAGATAAGTTTAATAATAACTGGGGCAGTCATATCAAATTCTAAAATTGTTACTTGCAAAAAGCTTTGCGAATTAAAGATAAATTAATTATTATGCAAAGGACAACTATTATTTGATTAAGAGGACGCATATAATTATATGGTCATTTTAATAAGCGATCAAAGCTATGGAACTTTAATAGGCTTCTATAAAGGCACTTATGTTTAAATGTAATTCAGAATCTTTCCTTATAAAGACGATGAAAGCAGTGTATCTTTTGATGAGCCAGTATGGATATCTTCAACTTATACAAATGTCAATTTCCTTTTCAATTTCGTTAACACCATGAAAAGTACATTTAACGCCAAATATGGGCCGCCAGTAACTCTCTATTATTCTCAGTGATACAGAGTCATGAGGAGATTTAGGTAAGACTGTTTTATAAGGAGGCAAAGAAACTGCCGTCTTATTTTACTAGAATCCGTCCGCCTTCAAGAGCAATAATTCAACTGCGTATTCGTAACACAGTTTCAGAAAGAATGGACGTACTATCACCGAATTCTTCTCTTGAGAAACAGTCTTTAAATTTACTGGCAACAGTTGTCATGGCGAGTTAAAGCCTTTATACGGGAAATGGTTAAGAGCCCGCGCTTATAGTTCAGCTTATGTCAGATATATCATACGTAATAATGACATAATATTCATGCCGTTTTTACTTACGTCCCTTTTATATCCCTCTGTGCACTTAACATCTTTCGGGCGATTCTTCCGAAAGTTCTATAACTTATCTAACCGAGCGATAAAAGATGAACCAGTCTGCCCTTTAACATCCTTTCCCACGAGAATAAAAGGATCATTTCGTTTTCCTTTCTCTTCATCTACTCTGGTTCCCACTGCAAGTAAATCACTAATTTATACCTAATGGTTCTGAACTAGATTTTAAATAAACAGGAATATCTCGCAGCTGAATACTTGAGAAAATTTCTGATCCTAAAACGTGACAGAGTCATAATGCAACTTTAAGCGAATTATTTCATAAACAGAGACGACATTGTACAGTTCAATATGTGGTGGAATTCCTTCATTATAATTTTAATCATAAGATCAGTAGTAAATCCCACGAAAAAGTTTTTAATCACCGATCGGTTTCTTCGCTTATATATATGTACTGAATGTTTGATATAATTTCGAATGTAGGTAATGTTGGTTATCATTTTAGACGACATGTAATGATTATTGGATATCATGTAGAATGATTTGATGATAAATAATGATAATTGTACTGATTGTTGATTATTATATTTAAACGGAATCTAATGACTGATGTAATGATGTAGAAGTTGCATTGATGTTATTACCGGACCGTTGTCAAATAGTAACGTATGTATGTAATAATAATTAAGTCTTTAATGTGGGATTTACTAATAGTTTTACTATTCATATTATTGCGTGTCATAAGTACGAATTGAAAATGATTATTTCATTACGAAGTTCTATGTTTACTTTTGCTTTTATCTTTCCTTTGTTTACCGCCAATGACTGTTTAAACCATTTGCTGAACTACTCATTTGCAGCCTAAAAGGCTTCGTATCAAATGACTTACGTTGTACAAGAAAAGGAAAAATACAAAACGTCTCGATTATATTTACATAAAACCAATTACTTTTAAAATAAAGCAGCTAATTAACCATACGCGTCGGTCGGCTTCGATCTGTCAACATGAGTAATGAGAGTCGAGTAAGAACCAGTTGTACTGCAATTTTATCATTTAAAACCGCTGAGTTTACCACTTATTTATAATCTTATGACATCGTGCAACTGGAGAGAATTTCAGAAGTCCACGAAGCAATCGAGGAACTAGAATTGCAAAGTAGAAAGACTGGTTTTAAAATGAAGCTCGAAAACCAAGGCCATGTAGCTCTACTTCGCGTGAATCCTTTGGGAGACTCCAGGAAGTCACGAATTTCGTTTGTTTATTGGGTCACATTATTGTCTGGAGCTAATTGTTTCTGAATTATATTGAAATATATATGAGATTTCATTCGTTCGTTAATGGGCAATTCGATGAATTCCAATGAATTTTTAAGGAGATATTTCGATATAGCACAATGTTCCCTATTCAAATTCTACGCCCTGTAATTTTACGAATCAAATTATTTGCATTAACTCACTTCCATTAATTCCCAAATACATAAAGCGAAGCACCGGCATAAAATCAAAAATATATTTCAAAGACACTTAAGTCTATTACACTATTTATCGCGATTATATTGTTATCTTATAGACTGTTGCAGATCTTTTGTAAGAACAAAAATCATATATAAATTACGAATGCAGTCAAAATATTGTTACATTAAAAAAATTGATTGTGATCGTAACGTACACATTAAAGTTCATCAGCAATGGATTTCAACAATTGCATTCAAAAAACGATATAAGGTACGGTTAATAAAATGACTTGCATCTGACTGACTGCAATTCCAGTTATCATCTTGATATATGGCATGAAGTACTATAGAAAGACAGGTGGAGTTAAAGAAAGTGGACTCTGCACAGATTTCAGGATGTAGATGGCTATCCCAAAATCCTTAGAAAAAGTCCTCAAAATAACAATCAAAGGATGCCATGATATAGTACAGCTATACAATAATTATCAGGGATCAAAGAGGTAATAGGAAACTTCTATTTGTAACATAATGTCAAACCAGAGAGAGAAGATGTTTAACAATTGGGCGGTTTCTATCGGCAGCGATCAGGTAAACAGAAGATGAAACGAACCGATGTTTGGCATCATTCCATCCCAACGAATATATATATCAACCCGCACGGCATGGGTCGCTAAAGCCAAAAATGAGGAGCTATAAATTTACTTAGGGAATTATTTAGAGAAGGTTCGAAATATAAAACTTTGCCAAGGGCGTATGAAACACCCGCAGTGAGTGAGGCAGGAGGGGTAAATTCCGACATAGTTCTCCGCATATCTTATGCTCGGGAATGACAAATAATTTGTTCTGAAAGATTGTGGTCCAAACAGCGTCTTCAGATAAATGGCAAAATATTCATGGATTAATGGGTAGAATGAGAGAATTACCATATTATCAATAATCCGAGGCTAGACCCTGGAGATATGGGGGATTTTTTGGATTGTAGAGAGCCTAAGACGGTTTGCACAAAATACTAGTTACCCTAAATAGAAATAATTTGTCAAAATTAATATTTTGGTCTTGCATAAAAGATCGTAAACATATTTCCATAGTGATTTATTCTTGTATTTAGAAATAATTTCGATAATGGAAATTAATATCCGTAATATCCGTTAATTGGTAACGTATTATAGATATTCGATACCATTTTCCTGCTGTGATTGAACATTAATTGAAGCCTTTAATACGAAAACAATTGTTAATCTTTTTGCAGAAACATCTTTAAAGGATATTCATATATGCACAAGCTTGTTGATCCAGGAAATCAGCATGAAACAGTTGAGTAAAAACACGAATTTCTGTAAGAGAGAGAGCATAATTCAAAGAGCCCTTGCTGATTTACAAGGCTGATAAAGCTTCCAATTCCCAGAACTATGAGTCTGAGCAGCCCTGTTATAACACGTATGTTTTGAGTTCTGCTGAGTACGTCTCAAAAAATTGAAGATGCATAGAAAGTTTATAGGAATCGAGGAATGAGCACATCCTTTTCGCTAATTCTTACGCATGGCTGAACTATTATCACTGGATATTCACGAATTAAATGTAAGCTTTAATATTGCAGATGTGGACATGCAGTATTAGATCCATTGTTTCTTTCATGAGCTAAATAAATGCATCAATAATAGTAAACATACGAAGTATAGTTACTCAAAAATCGAAAAATCAATTAGCTAATATCGACTATCACTAAAGTACGCTTAATTATTTTCTTATCTTAGCCATAAGATAGTTTGTTAAAACAGTAATCCCTTTTTTCTTATTTTTTAAACTCCTAGTAGAAAAATTGAGTGAGTGATATTTATAACCATAGTTTTATCAATATATCATTTTATCATATCCCAGTTGTTCATATTTTCAAATTAGAGTGAAATCTCTAATTGAACTCGAGAAATATTTTATCAGTCTATTTCATGCCTAAATATGCCTAATAGAAAAAAAGACCGGCGTTGTAACATTCTTTGCGACTATGTGGAACGGTTAACTTCGTATTTTTCGGATTTCCAAGGAAATTAGAGTTTTTCTTTCAAGTATTATTGACGCGTGGGGTCCACAAGACAATGGAAACAGAAAGTTAACAGTAAAACAAAAACCGGTTTGATCGCAGGTGACTGCTTGCGGCGTGGAAATTTTAAGGTCGCCAAATATTTTATGAAGCGGCAAAATAATTGTAGGTTAGGCGTGATATCTTTTAAGCTGAAATATTTATCATTAACACATATGATTGTACAAAAATTGGGATTACAAGGTTTGGTTTTAAAAACCAAATTATGGCTCATTATAAAATAAAAACTTGTACGGACATACTTTAATTTGCAATTCTTTCAGATTAATAAGTAATAGAATCTTCAGAAGGCAAAATATTTCCCGTGAAGAGGGCAATATAGGTTAGGAATTATAAGATTCAAATGCTCTTTTTGTTGATAAAATGTAAGTAAAGCATCATCTTCATCATCGACGGTATTGGTTTAAGATATTACTCAAGAAACGTAGGATAAAATTTTAATGACACATCAATTTTACATTTTGAATAATTTCTGTCACAATTTCAAGACACTTTGCCGCCTAAATCAACTAAATAATTAAATTTAGACTAAAAATGCAATTTTAATTACTGAATTGATTAAGTGATCTTTTGGTCGTATACGCACATGATGGGCGATGAAATATAGACATGAAAAATATTTTCTCACATTTGCTATAAATCTGAAAAGAAAAGAAGTTTTTAAAATTAAAAATAGCTGTTGCAAATAAATATATTTTTACATGATAAAGGTTTATGTAAGATGTTTTAAATTACGTGGCGCGAAAAATACGAAACATAAATAAAAAATCATCTTTTCTTTGAAAATATAACTTTTTACGAACTGCTTTGCATTTAAGCCGAATATAAATAGGGTCCTGATCTATATATGTAAAAGATGAAATGGATAAAGAATATTATTTAGATATAGAATTTCCAATACATGGATACATATATTATCGGTTAAATGGATAATAGGTATTAAAAGCCTCATTTTCGCCAAATTAATCCCTTTACCTAACTGTCTAAGTGACGGAAAACATAATTTATAATTAATTAGGAGTAAAAGTGAAAATACGATTCGCATTCTTCTCGTTTAAAATCTATCAAAAAAGATATTCTCAGATGCGAAAATGCTTTGCAACCTCGACTCGCATGCTTTTACAAACAAATACAATAATTATCATAATCAATAAATGTGAATACGCAAGGATAAAATTTTAAATCACATAGTGACGACTGTTTCTTGGTTAACTGGTCATCACAAGACCACATAGATAATTAAAATTCCTATTTTTATGGCGGCAGAAACTTTTCGTCTCATCCCCTCCAAACGCACGATGAACGCCAATCACCGAAACAACCACCTTCGAAGTTCGAAGCAGATAAGGTAACGTTAACTTATGGCACAATAAAATTATACAACTCTCTTCGGCGACCTCTATATGCCTCTCATACTCAATCTCGCACAGGTGATCCTCGAAGGATCGAAAGACAATCCATTAAATTCGCCGTCTATCGATGGAGGTTCGTTTTTGTGCCTCCGGTACGCGCTCAGGTGCCTTCAATTAATGTGATTTGAATACATATCGAGAAAAGAGACAATCGCCGAAAGTGACGTGCGATGAAAACGTAATAAAGGTCGCGAGAAAAAAATGTCTCGTCGTTCGGACACGTAGTCCGAGCAAGGCCAAAAATAAGAGGAAGAGCGAGAGAAGGCAGACAGGCTGGCTTCTTTTTCAGTACAATAAATGCACCTTATCGCAGTCCATGACACAAAGGAACATAACATAATACTTAAAATATATAGTAAATATGGAGTAAGTATAGATTAGTAATTGTGATACATACAGAATATAAAATAGTGTAGTCTTGAGGTCTTTATAGACGCAACATTAAAACTGTAAAGTATCTTCTTCCAACTAACCACTCATCGATGATATTAATAAAAGAATTAACAAAGTATCTGTAATTAGAAATAGAGGACAACATAAGAAGGAATGGTAGTGAATATTAGTTGTATATATAAGATTAGACGAGGTATTCATCACCCCAAGAAGATTTCATAGAACCAAAATATGTTCCAATTAAATAAAGTCAGACCTTTTACTTAGAATTTAATAGAATACATGGAATCAAATTGAGATCTTTAACGTTTAAGAATTATTATCCAATAAATGAAACCATCGAGAAGGAAATAACTTTAATGCATACGGTATGGACTCTATCTTCTAAATCGAACTTCGATAAATGACTGGATGTCATAACTGTATTAAGAAACGTAATTTTTAAAATTTCATTTTTTTGATAAAATATTAAGTAAATAAAAGCATCCTTATGACAAAAAATACTGGTTTAAGAGATGAATCATGAACCGTTGCAGGAGAAAATTGCATGAGACCCAAAAATTCTTAAAAATCCGTATATTAATTTCTTTCTGGATGAATCCCTTTCCTTTTTTTGAAAAAGCGAATATATTTAAGTAAAATTAGCAGAAATATTTACAATATTTTCTGGTAAGCGTAAAGTTAGCTAAATAAAACTTGAAATTTATCTGGTCTCGTTATTTCACTAATGTTTTTCAAAACTTATTTGCGTCATCGCTCTTTTAGCTCCAGACTCCAGGCCCAAAATGCCTTCTTCACAAAATCCACACGATAAAACAGAAAAATAAACAATCAAAAACCACAACGTTAAAAATTTCTGAGAAATCTATAATAAAAGCAGATTAGTTATTGTTTTCCGGACTTATTTAATAAAAAGAACGGAAAATTGGCTACGACATGAACCGTTTAGTCAACAGTTCCCTTAGAGAAACTTAGCACCCCCACTATGGGAGATATCACCCACTTCAGGAATCAAAGTTTTAGAGCTATGCTATTGTTATAACCAAGAAATTATTGGGGGAAATACAAGAGAAGATACTTTGTAATTGGTTAGAATTAAGCTCTCTCTTAATTAAAAAATAGATGGTTGAATTTCATCGATATTTTTAATGCAAAAACAAGTTTCGTTTCTGCCTTAAATTTTCTTAACAGTGTATTGAACACTCGAGAGTGTTATATTTCGTAATGAATGATTCTTGTTCTATACTCAAATGTGAAGAAATTGCTTTGAAGCATAGAGAGACACAACTATTAACTTTAATAAAATAATTAATCCGTCACCACCCACAACTGTATGACAGCGACGCAAACAAAAAATGTTGCAATTGTTTTGTCGCCAATAGTATTAACTCCAACCTTTTACCTATCAATTGAAATATCCCCCATCAAGTATCATCAGCATAGATTCATTCGAAAGCCTATTCATCCCAAGATTATCGTACACTGTTTGCGAATAGAGAGGTAGGGCGATCCATTCCCCTCCCCCTTGATGTCTTATTATTATTATTATATTCATTGGGTATCAAGATGTAAATATCAAGATATACTTATTATTATTATTGGCTATCAAGATGAGACATTTAGACGAAACTAAAATCTGCAATCGAGGAATCATTTACAGCATTTATCACAAAGAAATTTATTTTAATGGCTAATACAAGCAAACTAAGGCTCTAAGATCATTGAAGTAAAAACCCTAATTCGCCCATTAGCGAATTTCTCCAGATCCACCCTCTCCACAATCAAGATGCATCAGCCATAAGTTACTGACGACCGCAAAGACGACGGTCGAACCCACGGACTCCCATTAGGGGTGTCTCGTGTCCCCGCGGAAAGGGGGAATAGAAATAAAGTCGATACGTCTCGAACGCGACAGGAGAGCGCGGGGATGAGGGCGAAGGGAAAGGAACTCGGAGAAATGACCTTGGCGAACGGTCGCTCTTCAAGAGCCCACTCTACCACTCCGGAAAAAAATGGATCGGAATGTATTCCGCTCTCCCTCTTAAAGATTCCCGTAAAAACCTCCCCTTCTTCCGCCGTGTTGCCTTGTGTCCGCACCTGCCCGACCCCCTAGGGCATCAAAACACGATCTGTTTGGTAGGGGTGCGCGATCCGGAGGGGCCCCCCCCTCTCGCGAAGAACAATTGCTCCACGAGATACGAGCGTGACGGTGTTTATCAGACGTTAAAAGTTGAGACCGCCGATTAATCCGACGGGATTATCGGGACAACGTTGTCACACTCCGAAGGAACATATGTCACGCTGGATGAAAGAGCTATCGATGCTCTAACGCGATTTGATCGCGGCTGCCGCTTCTTTGTGCTTTTGAAAGAGTAAATGGTTCGTTGGGAAGCTCTAATCGGATTTGAAGTAGCGAGGATTTGCTGGATAAAACATAACTAAAACAATTAATATTAAGTTATTATACTTTATAAAGCAAAATTAATTTAATACAACAAGGTTAAAGATGAATTATACTATATTCTCCTTTGCTAAAAAAACTGCTTAATTCAACAAATCTTCGCCATCTTGAAACTTCTCAAAGAGACACTTCGCGAATTGTATCGCATTTAACAAAATCCATACCCTCAATTTTCACAAGGAAAAAACTTACTAAAAGACTGTCAATTAAATTTATTTTCATAAGCTAAAATAAAGGGTATTTTGGATAAATGCAGTAATCAAACATGCTAAGTCAAGTAAAAGAGATACTATATTATACTTATATAGATTAAAAACATACATGATAGTGAATCACTTGCATGCACGTAGTAAAATACATGTAGCTAAATTACTTAAAGTTTTTTTATCCTCGAGAGAGGGATGAGTAATTGTAAAAATACGCTAATAAAAAGAAAAAATAGCTAACGTTTCTAAGAAAGGGGTAAAAGTTCTTTGCACATAAGGGAAAATCCCACAGAAAACGTTTTTCGAGTCCTCTTTCCCCTAACATTTCTAAATAGCCAATATGGCATAATGAAAATTAATTATCATTAAATTTATTTTAATTTGAATGTAATGTGATTTAAAAAATCATGAGTTATGGGAAAAATCGCTAAAAATATCCTTACAAATAATATTAAAATTTAACACAAAAGAAAATCCAAAACATTCTTCATAAAATAAAACGAATCTTCAAAATTTTGATCACGAGTTAACTCCAAGATATAAATTGAATTTAAAAGAAGTAACTGAAGCAAGGAACTAACTCAATATGCACCTCCTTGGATGTGTCTTAACTCCTTGGATAGAAAATATGTACCAAATAACAAAACATATACACACAAGAATCCATAATAGTAACAAAAATTTAAAAATGAAAACAACTTTCCGTAAATTATGCAAATATATAAACTAAGGGGTAAGCGGGAGAAATTGAATACAATTTTTTAAAGTTAAGTGAAACATCAGTAGGTGTAACGAAAAATATTAATGTTGGAAAAAGTAATAAATTTTACAAACTTTCTAAGTTGGTAAGTATCTATCAAGTTTCAGTAGCTTCTTCTTGCAGTTTTAATTTATAAAATAAAATGCAAATCAACCTATTCGTTCACCAATACCAAGGGAATGGCAAAACAATAAAATATGGAAAACGTAAATTTCCAGATAACAGGTTTAATTTTGACAAAATGATACCTTATCCATTACACTTACATTAGGTTTATACTATTAACTTATTTAACATTTGGATATTTATAAAAGAAAATGAATCGTAATTTTCAATAAATGGAAACTATTTTCATTAGATTCTAAGTAAACAGGAAAAACTGTTATCTCCAAATAATTTCTGACTCGCGAATGACCAAACCCATACTGATTTATGCGATATACTAAGATAAAAAACAAACGTTTAAATACACCTGAAATTATTCTCATGCCTGTGAATGATTTCACTCATACTAAAAGTACATCCTTTTGGCATATCCGGGGACATAAAATACCCGATTAGTCTCAAAGATTCCTCAACTTTGCGGCAGGCGTCTTTACTGCTTCTTCAGTGGTTAATCAACCGTTTTATGGCTAACGGAGTAATTTTGATCATCTATTTCATTCAAGCCATTAAGTGGAGCGTTAATTTATTTCCGAAGTGACACAATGATTAACGGACAGAGGGAAGGAAAATTCGTACTGTGGAGAGAAAGAGGAAGCGAAAGAATTCGAATCTCGGCGGAGGAAAACGGCTGCCAAGAAAGCCGAGGCATGAAAAACTGGGTTTAACCTATAATCACGGATGTATTTGCTGACAGTATACTGATGATGATGAGTATGAGGGTTTTAATGGGACGGAGTTTGCGATATGCGAGTTTCTGAGGAATTATAAATGACATAGAAATGATTTCAATTGAGACTCAACGGTGTGCAATTTGGAAAGAGGAAATCCCATGCTTTCGAGGAATGGATACCTCGACTCTGAGGGTGTGTTAAGTGAAATATGAATTAATTGTATGCACTGGCCTTTAAAGTAAACGGGAATTGAATACCAGACAGGTTTGGAAACAAAATCAAATAAAAATCAGCAGCGGTGAAAAGTGGTACATTTTCCAGTTTTAATCTTTCTTTGAAACTTTTGATTTGAATGATAAGCTAATGGTCCATACCACCATTCCTATTGACATTTCAAGCTATTTATTTTTTTCAAATTCTTTTTGAAAGTTTTTATCTACATTGAAAAAGACATCAAAGATTTATTATAAATCGATTAAGGAAAATTACTAGAAAAATTAATAAGTTGCATAAAGCGTATTGTTATAGGGTATATTTATGTAATAAACAATACGCTTATTTATTACTTACAACTCACTTAAAATTAATACTGTCACATTCAAAATGTATGAAAATTTGTTTCAGTGGAAGTCTCGAAACCAAACATCAAAGGGTAATTCATAACTAAACACCTATTGAATTAACTTTTATTCAGAAATATGCTTAACTTACTTTGATAATATTTACGTGTTCTGGATATGTGAAATATACGTAAGGGTATTGCAAGTATTACGCCCATTTATAGTTCTCTATGTTCTTTCTTACAAAAAGATGATAAACGATGACATTGTGGTACTGAAGAAGGAGCTCTCGACAATTGAGGAATTTCACCTGAGAGGAAATCGTTACGTGGATTGTGGGGGAAGTTGGGTCTTCTAATTAGGTACCCTTTGGAAGATCCAATCACTCAAAAAGTAACACTTTTATCTTCATTAGTAAGATCGCCTAGAGCTTTTCCGTATCTACCGAACTTACTAAATTGACGCCATAGATATGGACTGAAATACGTCTACATCTATATTAATACCCTACAAGCCGCCATTAGGCGTGTGAGGGGTATAAGCGTATTAGTGAATATTGGGAGTGACATCATGAAATAAATATCAATAAAAATGAAAAAAGATTTTCGTTATATATTCCTGCTCATATTCTTTAAAGAGAGGTTAAATGTTGCCTTCGAATCAAGTAATGCTAGGAAAAAATTTCCAGTATTGAAGAAGCTGACTTAAATACGTCGATGTAGAGGCTTAGTAGGCTATGGCAATGGAGTCCAAGATTTTTCTTTCAGTGGGCTATTTTAGGGATACAGCAGGATGCATATGAAGATATGGACTATGTAAGGGGAATTCCAAAAAGCAAGGGGCTGAGTGACCAGTTATATCTTGGAGGTTCCGAGAAGGACAGTAAATTCAATTTTGATACAAAATAGTTAAGGACAATTTTTGATCAAATTTCTTACTGATAATTATAGATGATTGATATATCCTTTGGTAATATGTGCTAATAGTTTAAGGTATAAGCGAGCCTACTAATAGCTCCATTTTATCTCTGTCTAATCTTCGTTGTGTCATCATTCTTTAAAAAAAATTCCTTCTGCAGTTCGCCTTTTCTAAGTTTATTTTTTTTGTACATAACGTCTTTTTACTATGTTGACCTTTAGCTCCTAACAGTTAACTACAAATAAGACAACGGTCTTTCTGATCACCGCGTGGAGGATTGACTTACAGAATTTCCATTCCAAACTCCTCTACATTCTTTGAATTTCTCAGGAAATCTAATACCATAGAGCTTCTGTTTGTTACCATACTAAATTAAGTTTAAGAACGAGGAAAAGGAGGTAACGAAGCGCTTACAGCGGTGTACTTCAAAAACCTGAGGATAAACATAGGAGAATAATAGAGACATGACTGAGACTGGAACCCAAGTCTCTCACTTTCCGGGTACGTATTCTAACAATTAAACTACCATGCTCAATTAAGAGGTCTTCCACCAAGCAGTACCTTTGCTGGGCCCATATGAAAACTAGTTGTTTTTCGCCACGTAAGAGCAGTGGCAGTGCTCGGAATGAGCGATTGAAATTCAGATCAACATTTACATCCTAGTATTTATCAACGAATCTCGGTACTTAAGTAATGGGCTACTTCAAGACCAACTGAGTGATATTTCGGACTGAAACGTTGGGCTTCTCAGGATGAAAACTAGGAGATCTGTCAATTTGGTGATGACTTTAGTGTTCTGTCTTTTGGTGGGTTTATGTGCCAATATATTCCTTATTCAATACCATTCATTTAGTTTCTTGGCAAAATATTCCTTCATTATGTCATCTAGCATCTTTTACCTCTGCCTTCCTATCAAGCTTTCCCCTGCTTTATAGCCTCAATTAAAATCTTTCGCAGTTCTACTTTCAATATTTAGCTCTATCACTGTATAGCTAAAAGCGTATGGTCTCAATCTACTAGAACACTTACAGGAGGAGGGGAAACTTCTTTAGGGATAGGAAAGTAAGAGGGGAAGCTCTAATATTCCTTGCCACCGAAAGCGACACACGCTTCTTACAAGCCCCTCGTCGCTCGCATTTCTAGAAAGTCGACTCAGCCGGATTGAACACTCGCCTGCGCAAGAGACATAGGCTTTAGCTCTACCACTTTATCCACTACATTCCTATGACTAACATCCAAAGTTGGTATAATCTCTGCAGATCTCCGCATCAACCCTTGTGCCGTGAGAACACGCGTTAGCTCGCCCGTGAGAGAGAAACACGCAGGAGCGGATTTTTTCGCGGTCCACTACAGCGCGTAGGAGGCAAATGGGCGGAGAACACAAACACTGCCTCCCGTGAGAATGGATCGGCGGAATAGTACCGCAAACAAACATTTGGGCGGTGTAGACTAACTCATCCATTCGCCACGTCATTTTGTTGTTTTTTTCCCTTCTGCTGCAAAGAGCGCTTCCCAAATAATTCGTCGCCACGCCTCGAAGACGAAAATGGGAGAAGAGGAGGAAGAGTGTGGGAGAGGAGGATGTGAGAAGAAGGAGGGGGAAGAGAAATAAATGGAGAAAGGATGGAATGGATATGGAGAGAAAGAGAGATGTGGAGATATAAAAATGAGGGATTTAGAGAAAGAGAGAAAGTGACAGAGAAAACGATAAATTAGATAAACCATAAATACCAAAAGGGAGAAAGAAAGGGAACAGGAATAGTCAAAGACTATAAGAAAGGGAAGATAAAAAAATAAGAAAATTGAATAAAAGCGTGTGGATAAAAGAAACAGAAAGTTATGAAAAGAGATTAATAATTCGATCAAAACGCAAAGATGCCGAATATTGTCTCTGTTAAGAATTTTAAAGACAAGAAATAGAATATGTATAATTATGATACCTCTAAGCTATTAAAATAAAATACATATCGTTATACTTTCTTCAATTCAATTTATCACAATATAAATCAGTATATTTTGAGTTGCATGACGGACTAATGCCGAGTTAATGCAGAATACTACAGCGCATTGATGCACGAAGATAAGGACAACTTTTATACAGCAGTAGTTAATTTATCACTTAGACACAATAATTTCCTCATCTTAGCTTATCCCATACTTTGCGGAAGAAGAGGTCGATGGATGAGTTATTCAACAACATATTTAGCTACCGGCTGACCAATTCAGAGCGCTCAGAAAGTGTCTCCAACACAAACATAAATTAACATAATAATTTATAGACCGAGCTATTGGATTATATTTTTACGATGAATCAAACTATTACGTAGAATTAGGCTTGGTTAATTTCTGTTCTAAACAGTGAATTTAATACAATTAATAAGAGCAAGAAATTGGAAAAAACCACTATACACCATATATACTTCTACGCATTCGTTTTAAGAGCGAAGTGATCCAGTAATCTATCCATTTATCTATTTGATGTGACAGTACTCTCGTTGGCAAGCTAAGCTTTAGCTGACTGTGTAAGCTTATGGCACATGATCAGAAATGATATTCTTAAATACAAAGACGATCCATAGAAAATATGAATTATCATACATCCATTCTATCGCCATTTTGATGCCATTAGGTCCTTAGTATAATCACCCGGGTGACGATCCTTAATAATAACTAATTTAATCCATTAGAAATAATTAACGAATAAATGAATACATAAACCCCATTACGGGCACACAAATAAGGGCTTCAGGTGCAAGTTTTTCAAAGCATTCCTTAATTAAGAGGCTCTTGTATACTATTCCTTTCCTGTAACTCGGAAAAGGAATATTTTCCCTTTAAATCTCATAGAGTTTACGCTTCCTTCCTTAGAAACTGAAGGTTTCCTTAGGCCGCTAAAAAGAGAGAGAATGGAAAAGAAGAAAAGAATGGGCGGAAGAATTCGTGGACGGGGAAGACGCAATAAAAAAAGAAAGGTATGGTAATGAGAGGAGAGAGGAATGTTAACCTCTTGAGAGTTTTGTGCGCGTATATAAAACTTCTCTCCCATGCGCACTCAACGGCTGTTGACGCTGTTTCGAAAAGTCGGACTGAGTCAATCACTGCCCACTTTCACAACCTTTTAAACCCGAGCCTTTTTATACACAATGCCTTCCTTCTTTTATATCCCTCTCTATGAGCGCATCAGCTATTGAATTCGATTAATTTGTCATCATCCGCAACGATCGTCCCTGTCTTAGTTCTCAAGGACTCAATCGGAGTAAAGCTGATTTCGATGTAGAATCAGTTTGAGAATTAATTTAACTCAAGAACAAAGGAATCATGCTTTGAAGGCATAGCTGAAATGTGTTAGTTAGAGGTTGAGAGGATTCAAGTAGTCATCTCGTATCCAAATGAGCCGCTGCATTAGATTAATTAAATAAGGAAATTTGGAACTTAATTCTGTTTGGAAATTTCACATCAGAACTTATCAATTAGCATCAGCTCATTAGAGAGAGTTGAAATCCATCCAGAACTATTTAACATTCTCACAGCTTAAGCCGATGAGAACGATCGACCAAATCCGAGCTAATTCCTGAAAAAATACGATAAGACAAAAGACATCCGCTAAATTAATATAAAATGAACTTAAATATGGATTTTATCTCTCATTTTTGAAATATAGATCTACATATATTTTGTCATTTAAAAAATTATAAGAATGAAATATTCCAACAAAACATATAGGCAGGTATCAGTATCTTCTCTATTCAAAACTATCTCCAATTAGATATATCATTGATATTATAAAGACTGAAAGACGAGACGTCTGAGATATTTGTGCAAACTTCTTGGGAGTAAGAGGGATGGCGTAATGAAAAAAGTTTCGCTTTGGCTGAGTCTAGAAAAGAGATACAAGGTCAAATAACCTCGACAACAGGAGAAGTACTAATTATTAAGCTCAAAGTGAAGGATTCAGTACTAGCTACTTTATTTTAACACCAACTGGTACACTCAATACATACAACATTGAAAGTCAAACCTTTTTTCCTACGATTTTGCAATTTTTGATCTTTTTATTAGTGGCTAATAATCCAGATGAAGTCAAATGATAAAAATCTACGATAATGTGTAATGGGACCCGGATGTTGTCCTGGATGACGTAATTCCAAGATATCTATTCCTGAATCGAAAGCTTTCAAGTGATAATTGGTGGAACTTATCCATGTTAAACATCCATGTTTTGTGAATTATTCGTAGGCTTAAATATGTATCATTCTGGAATAATAACATAAGAATTTACTGCAAGTACGATCATTTATTTAAATAAAGAGTTCAGATATTTCAAAGAGTAATAATAAATCTTAGATGTCTCTACATACATCGAGGGGCATACCAATAAATAGTCAAGAAGCATTCCCATAGATAAGTATTAATCTTAAATTAATTAGATTCTTTAGCTGCAGCGATGGATTTTAAAGGAAATAGTAGGTCTAATATCGCGCCACAGTCTCATTACGCGTAAATAAACCTGTCACCGCCAATCAGTTTCACCTAAATCTGACGAAGAATCCAGAAATAGCTGGACAGATCACCGATACTTAAACTTGCTTGTCGTGTACTTAGCGATGAGTGTAAATTAGATAAGTTTGGGGATTTACCAAAAAAAATTATTGGTCTGCGATGTTCCATTATACAAACGGGGAACCGGATGTGTGTCACAGATAACACTGATAAAGATGAACTGGTAAAGGCGGACTTTTACAAAGAAATCCGGTACGTGTCAGTGACGTCCACAAACGGTGCCGTCGGATTTTTATCTTGAGAAATGCTTTCTTCCTCGTAATTTTCTCAAGACGGAAGAATTTCTAAAAATGGACATGGAAGTTCTTCAACTTCTTCCTGCAGTTATTCGTACGTCACTTATGATTCATTTCTGACACAATTCAGCGTACTTTTCATCAACCGCAAGCTCAAAATAAAAACACACCTCCACACAAGGAAAATTCTCCTCGCAAACGATTTCCAAGGAAAAAAAGATACATCTTATGAGCAGTAAAAAGAGGGCAGAAAACACAGGTTAACAAAACATATATATTTCATATAATGTGGAGTAAATCGTGAATTTTACGGGAATGATAGAATTATTTTAAACTAATTTGGCATTAAAAACACGTTCATAATGGTGAATTAGCAAGAATAATTATTTATTTAATAACCAATCTTTTGAAATAATTTTTAATGCCTTATTTTAAGTCGTTACGGTACGTTTTGTAAAACAGAAGAATTATTCACATTCGTAAAATGATTAAAATAACATAACTCTTTAACCAGAGAATCCTTTTCTGAAAGCGCATTCGAGAGGACTGAGCGTACTAATTAAAGTACAATAATTATCAATTAAATTTACATGTTTATGTTACGATAATCTAAGAAAAGAGTATCTCAGCAGTAAGCTTTCAAATAAGGGCAGGATAAATGCCTAAGAAGGAGAACCTTTTCGCACATCAAACAATCAAGCCGCACGTCAAAGAATCACGACGCACTTGGGCTGTGTATTACCGAAACTTAAATATGACTACGTCGTTAATGCAGAGAGAGAAACCATTTTAGTTGTAAACATTTTCACACGCATTATAAATTAGTACGAGAAAAGGGAACTTTAAATTTCTGATTTTTAAAACATTCAAGAAAAGGCCGCACAAATCGCAGGTAAAGGTTTCTTTTGGAAAATGGAAAAACTATATCGTATAGTTGGGAAATACGGACTGTATCAGCAGAAGAAAAAGATATGATTCGCGGGAATGCATATGTGATGCTTTGGATGAATGATTAAAAAGCAAATGGATAGGAGTAACTAATGAAGAAAATTCATTTGACAGTGAGATAAGTAACGGTTAAGAAGTACTTCTACAGTGGATATGTGAGAAAAACATTGGTAAAAAGACGAATAAAATTAATGAGGCAATTACTAGAGATGACATTCTACTGCGGACAGTATTAGAAAGAATGGTGGAAGGGAGGAATGATGGAGATCAACGTATTATACGAATCAGAGAATTGTAAGTGTTGAAGTTAGAAATCAAAATAATAGCACTAATAAAAACCACAATCTTTATTATGCTCCAGATGGATCCATTCTGAATCAAAAGCAGCTATTTAGAGATCGAAGTAACCTAAGCTTCGGCTCGCCCTTTAAGCCATTGTAAATAAGGATATTGTCAATTAAGTAGGGATAAAGCATTTGGTTGGGGTCAAAACTGCATGTGGGGCTACAAGAAACCAATCCTTGAAAGTTAAATTCGCAACGAAGACAATTTTACAGAAAAATCGAACTTTTTTTGAATACTGACACACTCTCCGAAGCACTGCACTTAGGCCAGCCTATTTAAACGCAGTATGTCCCGATTCGTCTGCATTCCTAAGCACTGCTATGACATAACGCGCTCCAATTCCAGCGATACCACCACCGGCGTCCGTCACACTCTAATAAGAAACGCTTCCTAGAAAAACGATCTATTGCCCAAAGAGTTTCCCCTGAGACGTGAGCAGCTCCAAACACCGCATATCTCATGAATTCGTAAGGGTAATTCCGGTGCCTCCCTCGAAGATGTCTTAATCAGACACGCTCATATTTCGCGTGCCGAGATGGAAGCACTTTAACCATAACCCTTTATGGGGACGCCCTTTTAAGAAGTACCCATTTTGGTCGGGAGTATGGGCAGAGATGAAAGTGGATGGCTCATGCGGAGAAGCCGCTCTCTTCCTTTCCAGAAGAAGCAAACACGGATTATCGACAGTCCGACAATACACTCGTCTACACAGATATTTCACCACATTCCCACGGGGACAGAGAAGCCGCTGCTCTTTTAGATGACGGAGTGGCACCATTCGGACGAATATCATGTACTACTTTGAATGAATTAACTCGGGGAGAATATGGGAAAGGGCCGGCGCGACTGTGTAAACAATGGGATTCATAAACGCTCAAAATAACCGGCGAGTATTAGGAATCTCTAAAACGCGACCACGGTCAGTCTTACAGAGGAGTGAGTGTAGAATTTGGAATACATTATTCGCGGAGGACCCGAGGCAAGGTATTGGCTCGCGAAGGGTTTTGCAATTCAAATGGACAATTTAAGGCGAGGAGAAGGTTGGCGAATATTCACACACTATGGAGATGGAAATTGTGCTAGAAACGCAGCAGGTACTTCTCATACGCTGCGTAAATGAGGAGATTTTCAATTTGAATTTTTCCTCGGGGTGAAATTCGAGAACATTTACCTTTATGCAATATACAGTAATATCAAACTTCCACACACTTCTCAAGATTCCACACAGCATCACGATGCACAAAATTGCAGGGAAGGGGTAGAGAGTCAAATGAAGGGCTGGAACGACGATAATTTCTGATATTTCCATGTCATTCGTGATTGATTAATAAGCTTCATTGAAAACGGATTTTAAAGAAAAGTCAATGACACTAATTTTATTAAAAGATAAATTCTTTGCGATTTTACGTCATCCATTAAACTGTCACTGAAGTGAATCTAACAGCGAGACACATTCGAAGAAGATAATTTTCACTGAACGGACATGTTCCATAAACTGTCATTTCTAAATGTAAAAGGGTAGTAAATTCTTAAAATTATCAAAGAAAATTTATAAAATACTTTTCCTGGATTGAGATTTGTGCTCGTATCCCAACGCTATTTTTTTTTCTTGACGATAATTATTTTACTTTTCTGGAAATTAATGACGTTAATTTGTTAAAACAAAATAATAATTCATAATTAAAATTTGATTTTTATTTTGGAGGATTTTCAATTTAATACGTTGACCTGATCAAGTATGGTTTCTTATTAAATAAACAATATATTTTTATATTTTTTATTAGATTAATGATTTTAAAGCTGTAGAATAGGATTTATACTGAGGTCTAAACACACAACGGGACTACGTAGCTAATGAAAGTCGATTTAAGATATGTTTAGGTAAATTAACTAGCAAAGTAAAATAAATCCTGATTAACTAGAAAGCTAATTAAAGTAGTTTCAGCATTTATAAAATTATGTGCGTATATTCTAAACGGCAAAGCAATTGGAAGTAATTAAATGCAACTGGAACGCAGCGTAGAGATTCATTTCAGGATTGCATTTAAGTGACCCTCGAACGTTACAAAAGTCTTCTCAAAAAAGAAAATTACAATATGGTATAAAAGGAAAAATGAGGAACTTAGTCACAAATTTCTACGTCAAACTATTTCCTTACGACATGCTGCAATACAATATGCAATTTGGTAGTTCAACATTGCTCACTTAACAGAGAGGTGGAGACAAGACAAGGTTATTGAATTTAATATCTCGTCATTCGCATTAACCTTTTCTTAACATTCTGAATACGAACAACGAGCGGGTTTATTTATCCTGAATTAAGTGCTTAACCATGTTTAGCGTGTTACGGAAATGTAAATATGTACGAAAAGCCCCTAATCCTTCAGGGAAATGATGAAGCAGTTAGTATTAAATGCAAGGCAGCAGTAGCGTATTGGATGCACCCTTCGTGGCGGGGGTCCCAAGGCCGGAGAAGACCCTCAGAGCCTATTTCCTGCTAATCATGTGGGGCAGGAAGGGGCCGATAATCGTTCCGTTACGCCACTGCATCCGAGAGGTGCTTCGTCAAGTATTTATTAATCGTTCTTCATATTTATGGTTTCTATAATTAATTTCGTACTAGTATCAGGAGATATCAAGTTACAGGGATTGATGGGTGTGAAAATAATGCTGTATCGAATGATAATGAATAGTTGAATAACGGGGATTTGAGGCAAACGTTAATTGAATTCGTAATTTTTGTATCAGAAACAATGCATTTCACCTAGCCTGAGCGAAACAACGAGCTTAACACAGGAACTGATTAATAAAAGAAAGAATAAAATTTGGCCGATATATACTCTTAGTATAGTTAGGGTAAGGTAATAGATCATCTCCTTATGAGGTCCAGATAGAACTCAAATATTACGAGATCCAGAATCTGAATGGCAATACTATTTATATCTTTTGTAAAGTCTGTGTTGTCTTTGTAAACAAATTTAAACATTCTTTTAAACGATGACGAACCTCGTAGGCTTACTAAAAAATTGTTATAAATATTGACTACCGAAAGCAATAACAAATCTTCATTTTTCACGGCTCAACGATTGAGGATCTCTGACGTTGCAACTTGTAGCTGTGTGTATGTTATTTCCCGAGATCGATTGCGAGTGTTCTTCTCCCAGTGATTAGGTGCGTATCCCAATTCGATACCATACGGCGTTAAGCAAACTACACTATAGGTGAAACATAAAAGGAAAGAGGTGGAGGTGAGAGGAGAAAATGAAAACGACCACCTGCTACGATTTTCTTAAGGACCGCCACAAGGATCGGTGGCCGCCCGCACCCTCTGGCTCGGCAGACACCCCCATCGCCCTTGGCGGTCGTCCAGAACGAAGGGGGGGCGAGGGGAATGGGGGCGAGGGGAAAGGCATCGAGTAAAAAAACCCGACCGGCAAAGGAAACTATCCGAGGGAAAACGATTGTATAAAATTATCGCCGGCACAGAAAATGGGTGTAAAAGACGTCACAAGAGATGCGATTCCAAAGAGATCCGTTTCTAAGCACGAGGGCCGAATCTGTCGAAAATGTATGACTATCCCAGCAAGATACGCTCTCGATTTGGTTGTAGTTCCGATCTAGAAAAAATATTTCGGCGCGATAAAAACATCAGCCCGAGGCCATGGTGGAAAAGAGCAAACCTGAAATGAATTTTTTCTGGATTTAAAAATCAGCAAATTTTCACATGGTGTAATTTATTTGATGGCATTAAATATGATGAATACTTATGAGAAATAAAAAAATAATTTTCAATCAAAAAGAGCCGGATTGTAAAACTCTAGGTGCTAAAACCGAACCTTGATGTACATCATCTAGGAAAAGGATTTTTAATTGTAATAAGAGATGAAATGAGAGAAAAGGCTAAGCTATATCACTTAAAATGCGTTCTGTAACGAGGGAACAAAATCCAAAATAAACATCAGCCCCGCGATAAATCACTCTCCTAATTTATTCAGGGCGGGCTTAAATATACAAACAAGCTTAGAGAATGTGGAATATTAAGATTAGAAGAGGCTTATCAATCCCAGAGAGGGTCACTAGCTCTAATAGGGTATTTATATTGTTAATTTATCTGGAATGCAAATGAATGAGACCTTAGGACCACCGAAATAACTCGTATCATGTTGGGGAATATACGAATCATAAAGGAGACAACGATGAAAAAACCGAGAGGAATCAATTTAAACGTGGAATTCTCGCCTGGCAGACAAAATACCAAACACAGCTTAAAACGGGATGAGACAACTTTTTCGTTTAATTTGTGCTTAGAAGGAGGAAAAGAGACAAAACGCCCTAACATAAAACCCGACCGAAGAGCCGTGTTTAGGAAGAGGAAAGAAATAATGAGAGAGGTGGGGAGGGACGGGAGAGAGGCCCCGACTGAGAAAGGAATGTCATAAAAAGCACTTAGGCCGACATCAGGTGGTGGGTGGAGAGGATGGTAGAGTGGGTGGCGCTAATCGCAGATAAAAAAAGGATTCGAAAGGAAAGAGAGAGGAATGGGAGGGAAATGTTAGGGCCAGTTAAAAATGGCGATAAAGAGAAGTCGGGAGGAGGCACGCGCGGAGGAGAACCTCTGTTACGGCGTGACAGACTGTATCGCGCGTGTGAAAACAGGTACGCAAACCGATACTCATTAATCAGCCGAGAGGAATGAACGCTACAACTTACTCTCACGGTCGTTAAAAAAGGGGGAATAAAGCGAGAGAGGGAAGTAAAAGTCAGGATGGGATTCTTTAAGTGTTAACTCCGATGCTGTAAAAAGCTTACCAAAGCCGAGCCCGGCGGAGTTATGGGAATGCCCGAAATCCAATAAAGTTTCGTGATTTCCCGATAGATCGATCCGTATTTCTAAATCGGCTGGAGAATAGGATTCCGAGAGGTTCCGCCTTTTGCGTGTTTTTTAATGCCACAGTTCGATAACCAAATGGAGGCGATGGCAGCTTTTTTGTTCAACTTCAATGCGAAGGAATGCGGTCCATTCCGGATTACGAAGACGAGCGTGCTTAAATTACTTCCTCATTTCCGTTCACTTGCCATTAATTCTGTGAGTCTTTTCATGGAGGATATTGCTACTGACATGGAACTGCTGGGATTCCTCTCACAAAAATCACGACTTAATTCTGATAGACACTGATTCATATCTCTGATATCGTTTGGGTTACTGAAGATGCCTCTGATAGAATCGACTTAAGAGTAACTCTGCAAGCAAGAAAATACTATAATGGATTTTTAATTGTTAAATAATAATCAGGAATTCAATAAAATGAAAGATGAATAGAGTAAAATCAAAGAATATGATTAATTAGTCAAGGAGACAAGAATATTCTATCAATGAATAAACAGAATGGCTTCAAGTGATATTTGGTGGAACATATACTCGTAAAACATGAAGAAGACAATAAAACGTGTACCTTTTTACAAATTGTAATTTTTCTATAATTAATTTTCTATTATTTATGGTTAATTATCGACTTGGTCGTTGAATTATGTGGCAAGTTAACCTTTTTACGTTAAATGATCACGTTTTGTGTTCTACTAGGTATTTGTTTAACGTAGAATAAATATCCATATCTACGAGCAAAATAACGCAAGTATTGGAGATAGCAATACTTTGCAATAAGAAACTCTGCCACTGACCTTGACAGCTAATCCATTAAGTAGTACAATTATTATGATTGTGAAAGGGGTAAGGTATCTTTAAACATGTGGGCGTGCAGCCAGGAAATATCCCAAGGAAAAACGGACTTGAAAAAAGTCTGACGGGGAGAGAATCGAACCCATGATCATCCTCTTTCCGGGAGACTTTTTTAACTGTCAGAATATTTTCAATACCGTTTTTCTTTATTGAGATTGGTATTTGAACGGATATAATGTTCGTTGCAAATTTTACCAGAGACGTGAAAATAATCAGTAGCCGATAAAATTACCGCAAGTAAATAGTCGTTTCTCTCACATATGCGTATCCATCCAGCACTGAATCCGAGGCGGATGTCCCAGGAATAAAACATTACCAGAAAAAGCATGAATGTTTACCAACGGCGTGCAACCGGCTTATTAACCTTTGAGTCCTTCATTCCCCATCCTTCATCGCTAACCGCCCATTCCCGAGCTTCAATTCACACACGACTTCAAAAAAGACAACCGTGAAACAAAGGGGACAAAAGATTACTCAACTAGACGCTAACAACGAAGCACCGAGAAATTTTCGTGAGGGCTCCCGCGACCAGAAAAAAAAGAAACAGTCCTCCCGTGAGTGGCGGTGAGGCCTCTTTGATGGCCGGAGGATAAGCACGTTCTTTTCGCAAGGGAGGGAGAAAAAGAGGCATCGTTTGAAGAAGGTAGGTCGACTTAAAACGCCAAGTTCGATGAAGTGAGGACGATAAAAGCGACTGTGAATGCCAAACCGACATTCTGCGGTGAGCGCGCAGTTCGTCCTCTGATCCGAAAGGGGAACGCGCGACTTTCCGCATCACGAAAAACATAAATGGCTGGGCGATTAAGCTCCTCGCCTCCGATTATCCCAGCGGCTACCTCACAAGGATTCTCGCCGCGTCATTTCACCCGAAACCACGGCCCTCCCTCGAGACTGCCTACCTGCTCCGGGCCCCATCGGGGCGCCCCGTGCCGCTGGGTATGCGATATCGAACACCAGCATCGACACCTTGTTTCATATTCTTATCGCCTGTTTGTTTTAGATATAATGCACATTGATTCGAGAGAAAAATTAATTTTCTCGAAGGAATTGGGTGATAACACGGAACTTTGAGGAACCACTTAGTAGAAGAACACCAATTAATTATTCTTTTCCCGTGACAAAGACAACTCAGGCTTTCAAAACATCTGTACTAAAAAACTAAGGTCGTGTGATTCATGTAAGTAACGGAATACTGAATTCTTGGGGATGATTTCGGAGCCACCCCCAAGCTACCGACAATTTGTTTCTATCAATACAGATACGATACAAACAGATGCCCAAAATTAATAAATTCCTTAATTCATTTCACAAAATTTTAATCATTCGAAATATAACTTAGGATTCACATGAGTTTGAAAATTTGGTTTCATGAGTATAGTGTTAGGGTTAGTTTCATTATATTGAATGCTAAGTAACACCGATCGATGGAATGTTTACTGCAGACTAAATTGACGTATCAAGCTCGAGGGAATAGTGAATGGAAAGAGTTAAAGTAATTCAGACCCCAACTACAGCTAGCAAAGTATTGCAAGTTAAGAAAATTCGAAATTGATTACTGTATTTTATTTGATCGTAACAATTAAACCTATATCAATTAGAGTATTACCTTTCCCATAAACTTTTACGAGTAATCATGGCTTGAAGATGTGAATTGTAATGAAATTGCTTTATGGAGATTTTGAAATAACTAAATATCTATAATTTGTTTTGTACCTTAGGACCAACGATTGAAGTACATAAATGGGAAATTAAACGCACAACATGAGACGAAAATAATAGAATTTCATATAATGTATCTATTATGAACCTACGTATAGATATTGTATGCTAGTAACGTGCCAATTAAACTAAACTCTTTAAATCTACTCTATGAACACTTTATAAGCAATGTACCGACAAAAACAACATATTTAACAATAATAGTCAGATATTAGTATCTATCTCTACAGTCGTAGACTCTCTCTTAAAAGAAGAGGAAGCTTATGAAACTAAAGAAACAATTAAGAGATATATTTCACCGATTAATTACGTCATCAGAGAAGAATGCTAAACGAGCGATTGATAGTATAAACTTGATCCCGAGCACGCTAAGAAAAGCGGACTTCCTTTCCTTTTATGTAATCGTCGGTAATTAATAACTTCAGCCGTAGAAAGTTACGACAGGTTTACGAAGGGAGGAATGCAAAACAATTAAACGAATATGCATGATCACGCATGAATAGAATTAAGGATGATCGGAGAGAAATGTTGAAGGAATGACAGGCCTCGGATAGATTATTAGACTGGGGAAGAGTATGACCAATCCGAATGATGTATTCTCGAATGAAAAATGAGATGCCAGAATGTAAAGAATGCTACCGACAGAATAGTAATTGGTAGATTCCGAAATAATATTTAACCACGAAAGGATCGCACAGGAGGAGTCGAAGATGTTTTTTCTTATTTCTATACTCTCCTTTAATATTTTACAATAATTCAATCAGTTACCAAAATCAAATGTTTTCTATCGAAAGTATAGTTATCCACGGATCTAGGCTACTTTTTTCCCACTTCGCTCTCACTTACTGCATCTTAATCTGACCTCATTATCATGGACCACTGGATTTCGTAGAAAGACTTTATAACATTATTTTCAAGCAACTGGAAGCGGTATAGATCTTTTACCCGAGCTATAGGCATAAATAATTGATACATGTAATGTAACACAATGCCGATACGGCTAAGCCGAAAAATTAGCATTCATTTCCAACGTTATACTGATGGCATTTCAGCTAAAAAGGAATAACAGATATTTATAGGTACCCTCACATGATCCGATATGTACGTCCAATCTAGTAGTGGCATTTTACGCTCTCCAATTATATAACCTAATTGTAGCTTAAGAGAGAGTCACTTCTAACGAGCCACACCTTAAGAAGGGTTTAAAGTATTAGTTCATAAGGTGAGGTCCATACTTAGCCATATACTATAACGTCCCAGCCAATATTTTCCACTTTTTGTACCACTTTATAAAGTGGCACGCTTCACGCTAAATTTATCTTCAATTCTATCATTTGTTAATCATATATTGTTTCAATAAATGTAGTGTTATTCTTTGTAATCACCTACCGGCGTTGGTGGTCGAGTGGTTAGCGCGCACTATCGATCCAACCCCCCAAGGCCCCGGGTTCGAATCCCTGATCAGGGAATGGTTGTGAGTGTTTGTCTGACTTTCCCGTGAAGAGTTGGCGGCAGGAAGGGCATCCTGCAGTAAAAGTCACGTAATCGCCAAAACCATCACTCATCAGCCGACCCCATCAAATATGGTAAAATGGTTTAGAGGGAAAAATATTCTTTGTTATCACATAGATTCAATTACAAGAGCCTTCGGTAGCTAGCTCTATTGCATGTTAGTATTGCTTACATTTGATTGATATGAGCGAAAATACAAATCTTATCGTAATGGATTACATAACGCATATATTTAACTCAAACTATATGTACTGCATTACTGTTATGCGCTTATAAAAATTAATTGCGCAATGTAACACCGTGTAGATTTCCATAGATAAACAACTTTTCACTTATACCGCCTGGGGCAAGCACCAATAAAGACCAGTTAATCGGTAGTCCACCGAACTGAATCTCGAGTCTTCATTGGGTATGTCTCTACCGATGCCGTGATGATTCTTTCATCTTCAAGAACCCATAAAATCCGACCGGAGGGCCTCTGGGAAAACATCTTCCTCTGCCTTTCACCCGCTACTTATTCCGTCGATCCCTTCTCCCCACGCTTCGATGCACGGCTCGAAAATTTCGCAAAAAATCCACGCATAGACAAAGAGAATGGCGTGTTGGGAGTCTGCAGGGAGGACCGGCGGAATTCGTAATGACCTTGGGAGCGTGACCGCAAGCATTGTTGATATGGGCCAATGACAGCGGCGGCTGCGAGGAGATGCTCAAATTAAGAGGAATCGCAAATCGGATGCAGATATCGCGAGAATATTGAACGAGGGGAGGCTGGGACGGAAGAGGAGAATAAGTGGACAGCTGTGGTTGGAACAGAACTTTAAACTGCGGTAAACTTAGAAAGTAAACAAACCATCCAAACTTTCATTATCCACGACACTGAGAGATACCATCGCTTCTTAATGGAGACGCGAGTATCTCTGTTTACGTATATATTGTTAAAATTTGATCACGAGTTGATTATCATGATAAACAATTATAATTCACCTTCGTGGTAGCCGAAAAATGTCTGCTCAAGATTCTGATTATTTATTGATAAAACGTTTCTATAATCTAATAGTAAGGAACATAAAACACGATTGTCATGGCAGAATTCCAATAAGAGACGATAAGTAAAATATTGAGATTAATGATGCTAAAGTTAAAGGAAATGTTAGCGAAAAACTTATCTTTATATTGGCATGCCTACTATATAAAACTAAAATAAGTACGACTGTGTTAATGCTAATAAATAGCTTAGAATAATTTTCCGATGTACTACAGGCGAATATTATTTACCATAAATAGGCTTTGTATTCAGATATATATTTCTATACGAAAAGATGTGTAATCGGTTTTGAGTTAATAATAATAATATTGAGAGAATAAATGTTTCTCCTATTGAGAAAAACATTAAGCCTCTCCTGAATTATCTTCCGAATAGAGTTTCATAATTAAAAGAAGAATAGAAAAGAAAAGGCAGTAGAATTAAGCTACTTTTTGCTTTACACAGCTACCAGTGGCTGGAATATTTTGCCTTCTTTGAGTTATTCAACTCTGTTGCAATCAGAATTCCCATCATAGTTTTTTTAACCATATCATTAACTCATTGTTAATTAACTGTCGAGTTAGGCAGCTACGTAAGCCTTCTGAAACCGAAAGGATTGCTGTTCCTGATAATCAAACCGACTTTTCAAAGCTCATAACATTTCGTCCGGACTGACTAGAATCCAAAGAGGATTGCTGTTTAAAATGAGGGTAACATTCAAAGGATTTTTTGTTTTGCCGAATAAATTCACGCCACATGATTGAATATCCGTCTCAATAAAACGAGTACGGTACCTTTACAGTTGGAATAATGCGGAGGTGAGAGAAACGTCGCGTTGGACGGAGAATTGAACCCGGCTTCGGAAATCGCTCCGCTGCCAAACTTACACGGGTCCGAAGTTTTTCTTTTGGGAAAGAGCTTCCCTTCGCCGTTACAGCGATCCGCTTCATTATATCGAGCTCATTTTCGAAGTCTCTCGGTGGGATGGGAGAGTTCGGGGAATAGAATGCAGACGGTTTATGGAACGCAGAACTCATTCCGAGCGGTTTCTTTCCTTCGCCATTCCCATACGCTTCCGATTCATTAGCTCGCAATCGACTCAAGATCACACGTCGTTGACACTCTTTTCCACAACGATATGCCTTTTACTAACCACCTTCTCTTCTAACCTGGATACTTGTGAAGTTAAAGTGGGGATATCGATTCCAGGTAGTATTTACGCCAGAATAGACACGGCGCACAGTGGTCCGAAATCGGAAAAAGACGGAAACAAGTCCAAAATTGCTTTTTTTGAGATACAAACTTGAAAGCCAAATGATTGCTGATCATGGAATGGTAAGTCATTTTTTATAAATCGTATGCGTTACTTAGATACGGTGGGTCAAATATGACTAAATTTCCAAAAACACGCTCGATTTTATTTTTCTTCGAAAATCTTATAAGTTAAGTGTATATAAAAGTGGACTTGTGGAAGGGATTTAGTGGAATAAAAAACATTATATTCGATCAAAATGGTACTTTATCTATACTATCCATCAGTTTCAAGGATATTGGTCAATATTTGTGCAGTGTTCCATCACAAAATTGCGGACGCTTCATTCAAGCAAAATTTGATATAAAGTAGTCAATATCTTTTGTTTAAAAAATATATGCAGCAGGAAATTACACCAGATCGCCGCGGCGATTCTAACGACAGTAATTAATTTATATTAATTTTCAAGAATGAATTAAAAAAGTCCTGTTATTAAAGTGCAGTTAATATTATTATTAATAAATCGTCTTTATTCGGGCGAGATTGAAACTAATTGTTCTTCCATCAAACCCATAAGAGAAAAAGAAATATTAACTGGGCAAAACCTAAGACACGCTTATCTCCTGAAATTAATATCAGTAGGGAATGGTGGCAAGAAGAAATTATTGAGAAAATTTTGAACGTCATATTTAATCAAAAAAAGGCACAATATTCCACATAAATGAAACAAAAAATACAAGATCGGTTTTGGTTTACAGATTTGGGATGGACCATACCGAATTGAGGAGTCTTGTACAAATTTTGCGATAAAATGTGGTTCTTACTTGGTTCCACCAAGTTATTGCTGGAAAGGTTTATTTCACTTAGGTTGTGTTTATTGAGAAAGTTAATGGCAAGACTGATAGGGAACTATGAGGAAATGAAGAGATTAGATTTGGCATTTGATAAAGACGATTCTCCTTAAAAAAAATCGTTGATTTTGTGATCTTCGTAATGACTCTGCAAGTGATGCAAAATGGAAGCCTTCTAAGAGGGTTAACCCTTAGACAAGGGCTTACTCAAAACTTTTAAAATGAAAGATACTATTTTTTGTGTTGCAAGAATTAAATGACTCTTTTTACAGAGAGAAGCAATAGTGAAAAAACCACAATTTTTGATCAATTAAAACAGATGATACGGTGAGATATTTGTAGTTAGTACAAAGGTATTAGTATGCAGCTCCTAATATCACCATCTCTGCAGCAACGATTGCTGTAGAATTACTTATCGGCGCAAAAAGAGTGATGTGCCACTCACTTTCATAGATTCAAGAGAGAACGCGGCCGTTGATTAGATTAGATATTTTATAAGGTACTGGATAATTTACTTCTTGGGCTTTCAACCTTAATCAGATTTTAGTGGGTGAAATATCCACATCTCCGATATTGTAAGCAAGTAGTGCAAGTAAAAAATGAGACTAATTTCCATTCCTTTTCGGAGCAATGTATTAGACTCCTAAATTTCTAAGGTCCTATTTCTAGCCTCACGCTTTTATTCTTGCAGATTCAAGAAGTAAATTTCCTGTATCTTATGAGCAAAGGAGAAAAAATCTCCGAGTAATGCTTGTCGAACAGTTGTTGTCAAGTTGACGGAAGAGAGGCTCTGTTTGTTACAGAAACATCCGTTGAAATAAAAGCTTCTAAAAACACAGGCAGAGTTAAGTCATTACCATTATTCATAGCTACTAATACCGGACAATTCTATTTTCGTAGTTGCAAAGGTAAACCATTTTATAACACCACCCACAAGTCCAAGAGAAGATAGGAACCCGACTTAACGCGTGTCACGTGACAGTAGGTAACCAAGTGAACGACCACGGTTACTAAGAGTTATATTTAAAATTAGGAAGAGTTTGAGAACCTCCTTGAAATGGCAAAAAATATCAATCTCCAGGAAGTTACCTTGGGGGAGCGCTTGTCACGTAGGACGGCAGGCGGAGGCGTTCCTTTGAAACGGAGTGGTGACCACATAAAAAAATGACGCCTAAAAATAAAACCGAAATCACCCATTTTCGGCAAGGACAGGGAATTAATCTTAACAACAGGATAAATTATGCTAATGGGGGTATGATTACCGGCGCGCATGCTAAGTAACTCGTATTTGCATTAATTTATATAGACAATTCCTCAACTATGACTAAGAGACGAATATACTACGGTGGAGCTTAGACAGTCGTAAAACCGAGGAAAAAAGGAACAAATACGTCTATTCTCGTATCGCAACTGGAGCAATTCATCCTGTTTAAGATTCAGATAAAACTAATTACGTTCAAGGGACAGAATATTACAGAATATTTAAGTTACGTAAGCTTTAGATCAATCAAGATGCCCATTGTTTTTGTGTATCATGTCTAGTAAATTGGTACCTTGTATTCAATTGCATTATTCTTTACTGTGAGTTTTTCTTAGTGCAAATCCTTTCTATTATACGTAATTACTGAATTATATTCCTGGTCACAAAGTCATATTTCTATCCATCACATCAAATACATGTTTGTAATAATACAAAGAGATAAGCATTTAAAACGATTAAAAAGTGAGTCCTGGCGTTAAATCCCTCTATAGGTGGCGAGAAAAACGCCATATTCCTCAAATTTGTAAAAGAAAGTGATTAAGAATGACAGATTACAAGATGTCCGCAACTACCGTAAGCCGGAAAAAAAGTCATTGCGAGAACTTCGTCTTAAATGATCTAATGAGAATTAGATTTCTATCATTTTTTTCTATTATTTAACTACCATATACATTCCATCTGCCGTGCATAAGTTATTATAAATTAAAAAGGTGAAGCCTTGTCTAATGAATCCTACAGTCCTAGGATCTTTATTGTAATTTGCTCAATTGTGGTAACATCCAAGACTCTCCTTCCCTGTCTTCATTGCGGTACTTGGCTATCTAGAAATAAGTAAATACAATTGGTGCAAAAGGACCCCAGATGTCGATGCACCTTAAACACAACTAAGTAACTACGAGTACAATAATCATGTTCTATCCATCATAACATTTTTACGTATTCCATTGTAAATGAAGACAAGTAAAAAGTTGAGACGAAATGAAAAAATACACAAAATAACCACATGCAATAACAAATGATCAAATCTTTTTTTAAATAAACGGTTTTGGAAAAAATGACAACGCATGTAAAATAAGAAACTTTATGATAACCGCGTGGTGCATGTTCTAAACTATTTCTGCTAATTTCTTCATAAATGTGATAGGCAAAATTTAGTTTACGAATCTGCAAAGAAAATCATTCAACTCGCTTTACTTATATATCAGCCATAACTCACCGAAATAAATCAATTTCTACGATTTACAGCTTCATAATGTCTGCCTTGGGTTCCGATCATATATCACTAAGATAACTTATCCACCTAACACACTCAGCAACCATGTTAATAAATAAAAAAATAAAAGGTTCAGAAGAAAAAGCACAGTACCTGTCCACGGGAGGATAAGATTAATATTGACCGTCCGGCTAAGGGTTTGATTTGGGATCTGATGTTTTCAAGGACAATTTATAAAAGCGATCGCTACCTAACCCAACCATCGGATGCCCGCAGCGGAATTCCTCTTTATCAAGATCCTTCGGCGAAAGAGTAAATCTTCTAACGAAATGTTTGGCTAACGAGGATTTGCTCTCTTTTTTTTTAGCTGGATATCGGTTACGGATTCGGCTAGCAAACTTTTGGTGAATGTTCACGCTTTAAGGTGCGCGAAAAAAATACAGAAATATAATTTGACCTGCTGATTCTCTGCAAGGCAGCGTTTGGTCAAAGTATAAGGGTTTCAGTTAGGATTTTGGAAAATTATTTTCGGCAAACGAATATAACTTTGCTACGAATCCTCTTCGTTGCTCCAAAAATTACTAGACTGTGGAATTTAAAGTTATTTGTGACTTTACCATGCGAAAGTTTGAAATTTCATTTAATTTACGTTCATGGCCAAGGGATGCCAGAGCTTCAAAATGTTGGAAAATTTATGTGTAATGCAATAAATGGCAATGAACATGCCTAATAAGGCGTTTTCAATGTAACACAGCAAAAATAATCCAATGCAGAACAGCTCACTGAAAAAATATGCAAGAGGCATGATTATTTAGAATAGTCGGTGCTCTTGCAGATGGGAAGGAGATCAGGAAATTAAACTTAAAACTTTGAACACATCATAGTTATTACGAATATTAATTACAATTGCTATCACCAGGTGATATATAACTTGGGCCAATGATACTAAGACAGAGAAGAAAACGGCAAGCAAAGTATTATCAGTAAAACTGTATAATTCATATTTTATTTAAGTTTTTAAGTATTTTTTTTTCAAGTAACGACTGAACAAATTTTTACTATTATTATGTTATGTATGTATGTATGATATTACGCGATATTAATAGATTAATACATTTGGTTGGAGTGTATATAAACTCCCAGCAGAACGACATGGGAAGCTTGAAGGGCATATTTGTAGATTTTGATAACAATTATCTCGAATTTATTCGGTTGGGTGTCTGACTTAAGAGTCTACTTTCATTGTTGGTCTGTTAAAAACACATACATGTCCATACCGAGATTCGGATCAAGAATTCCGAAGTTCTCACGCTAACACGGTAACACTTCCATCACTTACACCGAAATGAGTGAACTTAGATCAAAGCAAAACATTACGATTTATAAGTTAAGTACTGAATTTTAATTATTCTTAAGTGCTAAACCTGGATCGAAGTTAAAAAAAACCAACGAGATAAAACACCTCTTCATAGTCCTACTTTTCTTTAACTCTACGGAATATAAACCTGATTCCAGAGATTGTTTTCTAACCCGAAATCTGCCAAGATAAACGCTCGCATATCTTCCCCAAAATGTTTTACAATGCTTCCGAAGAAAGGGATCGCACCCTTTGCCTGTCACTCAATTCAGATTACAATAACATTTATAGGTACCGAGGATGCGTGGAAGTTTATAAATATGTAGCATGGGAAGACTTTAAAAAAGTTTAAATGGCCGAATTCCGAGGTCCAAATGAACGCGATGATGGCTAATGAAGGAAGGGTGTGGGATAGAAAGCGGAGGCGAACACCCAAAAAGACGCGCCGCCGAAGTGGCCTTGGCGATGTGGAGATGGCGATGACACAAGAGGGGACCAGAGGAGGGAAAATAAGGCATACAAATGGGTTGAGACAAAAAAAAGAGGAGTGAGGCACGCGGAACTGTTAAAAGAAAAACCTTTGCCCTTTAAATTAAACGCGAGTTATTAAATTAGGCCTCCATTCGCGTCTTCCCTTTCTTTAAGTAATCGCCTAATGTTATAATAAGGGGTGCGCTGGGAAATAGGGTAATACGGGCAACTATTCTGTATGGGGCGTTTGTAATAGCGATGCGTGATGAAAGAACACAGTAGACGAAAAATTAAGAAATTGAAAACGGAAACTAATAATTAAAAGATAAATATACGCAACGGTAGTACAGAAGGAAAGGGTACTTTGCACATAAAGACGTGCACTCAGGAAGAATGGACTTGAAAAAAGTCTGACAGGGCCAGGAATCGAACCTGGGATCTTCCTCTATCCAGGCTGCCTTAACCATCTAGGCCAGTGACGGCGAACCTATGAAACGCGTGTCAGTGCTGACACGCGAGCTCATTTTTGGCGGCACGCATCTTCAAAGATAAAAAAATTTATAATTCAAATATCTGTCTCTCTTAACGGCCAGAGTTGGTTATTAATAATAATATTATTACTTACGTTAATAATAATAAATAATTTTTATTTTTTTAGTCTTTACTTTTGTGATGTGTGACACGCTACGAAAATTATGTTTCGATTATTCAAAATTTTGACACACCGAGCTCTAAAGGTTCGCCATCACTGATCTAGGCTAACAGAAGTCAGAACATTTTAACAAGCCGTTTTGGGAACTTTTCGTAGTACAGAATGTAAGGATATGACAATTGCCACTGTCTACAAGAAAATATTTGGTAAATGATTGGATAATAAAATATATATTTGCAAAAACAGGCTGTTATAAAGTAAATAGGGATTCAAAACCAGCAATGTGGATTTATTATTGATGTGATGAAGATGAATATAATAATTTTTTTCATTGAAGAGAAAAAGAGAGAGAGAAAAATACTGATTTATATAGCGGGAGTAAGCACATTCAAGTTTAAGAAAAACGTTTCAATGTGAACGGTCATAATCAGTATGCTTCAAGAGCTATAACATTCATTCGATTACAATGATGGGACAGGATATAGAGATGATATGTAAATTGAGAATAACAGATGACCACCAACTGCTGATCAGTTCAAGGGCAATGTAAATGATGATATAATTGCAAGTGAAAGATTAGGAAAACAAATCAAAATATACCGAAAATATGCATAGAAATATAATCATGCCTTTAATAACACGTAAAAGATTTTAAATTGGATGAAATATTTAAATCTTCTAATACAAATGTTAAGTAGCAACTTGGAGAGATATGCTGGTGCATCTTCAGGATCTAAAAATTAAAAATCTTACTTAATCTCTAAGTAACATCATGAAAAAGGTTAAAATCTCAATCACTTGCTATTTCCATGAATTAATACCGTATTGAGCCCAGGACCACAGTAACTCATAAATTCGGCATTACGTACGAATGAATATCCTGAATCGACGAAATAAATAAGCAGTTGAGGCCAAGAAAGGCACAAACGAAGAACGATAAGAAAGGTTTGAATAAATTAGCGTATTTGCATATCTATAGAGCAGGGTGAATCATGATCGAGAGCATAACAATCCTTTCCCAGGGATATGGTAAGCGAATCATGGGTGGCTTCAACTTGAGGGCAATCACTGGAACGGACCAATAAAATTCTAACTTTGAATGCAGGAGTAGCAAACTGCTTATAGATATATCCTAAACTGAGAATATTTAGAGGGAATCATTTTTTTCATAAATGATCTCAACGATTAAAGGGTATTGAACGTTCGATAAGGATAAATAAAGTGCTTCGAAAATTTGGTTATTTCAGAAAAAAATATACGATGAAGACAATACTTTGAACATATTTAAATAGATCCATTGCGAATGATAATTACAACCCGCGCTCAATGAGCCTTCAAGGTATAAAAAAGAATATGTAAATAAGATTAACCTCCTTACGAATATTATTTTACAAACGTATAAAAAAGCCTCAATATCGGTTTAGGCTAATGAGACAACAGTTTAATTATAAAACTTTGATTACCTCACTTAGCTAAAGTTAAATAAAGGAATTTAGAAGCAAAGGTAGTAGTACTGTTTGATAAATTCAAGAAAATTATGTGCATAATAGTTCAAATAACTGGTGTTTATACCCCCCTGCCACATGTCAAAAGGCGGTTTGTAAGGTATTAATGTAAACGTAATGAAATTATAAAAAATCAGACCTGGAATATTCCTACTATCCGTTTTCTTGAAGAAGATGAACTAATGACGATACAGGTGACAAGTTAGGATGGAGAAGTAAACACTGGCCAAAATTAATAAGCATGTCATACAAATATGTACAGCGATTGTGAGTACGATGGCTCGGCCAATACAATGGATTGAGAGTGCTTGAGCACAAGTGCAGCATACTTGATTATTATGCACATCGCGCTATACTTTAGGCAACAGTCCATCACGTAATATTAAGCCCATTCATTTCATCCGCTTGCCGCCTTTGGTACCGGTATGAGTGAGAAAAAGAATACTACTAAAAAAATGAAACTAAAAGATAAATGTAATTAATAAGCCAAATTATACCCATTGAAAATGGTATCACAATTGAGAAACCCATACGCTAACGTCTAAAAATCTGTGGAAAGAAAACTTGGGAATCGAAAAGGAAATACGGTATTTATCACCAGACAGTTATTTAACGATAAATTAAAATGGGTTTTGGCGATTCAAGCATATTTTAACATAACTGGCAACGACATTAAGATATCTTTACAACAAAATCTTACTACTGGCATGACTAGCAACCATATCACTTCGGAGCTAGATAAATATGAAATCAATCTAAAAATCGATAATTTCTGTTTCAATGCCTAATTTCTGGGAGCAAACGTCCAAAACAATTATAAAACAAGAGCTTTTATAAACTGAATTTTGCTGGCTTCTCACAAAAATATAAAAGACGTCTAATCCAGTACTGAAGAGTCTATTGCATTCAACCTGCAAAAAAGCGGTAATGCCTCGATATTAATGTTTTCAGTATCTGTAAGGAAGCTATTACTGCAGTAAGTGTCATTATTTGCGGTCCGTAAACTTCAATTATTTGCGATGGGTTAAAGAGCCTTGCTAAAAGGTCTTGCGGTATTCTCCACAAAGAGAAAAGAATGTGCGGTAAAAGATATTATCGAAGGAAAGTTGAAGAACAGCAGCGCAATGAGTAGAAGATGTAATGAATGGGCTTGATGAGAATAAGGGGATTCATCAAGAATATTGTTGCACACAACGGGAAGATATGTGGAAGCCGATAGGCCATATATTTATTGACCTGTCAAAAGATAAGGGAATAATGGAGGCACGTATGTAGCAAAACATAATTAATCTTTTGAGGTAATGTAAAAAACGGTACTTTTCAAACTTCATTCACACACTCTTCCGGGGAATACAGATCTTTTCGGAAGGAAAAACAGTTTTAGTCGAAATAAAATAGCACTTCTCCTTAACTTTTTACTTAAAAATTTTAAGATGTAAGAGTTGATCAACCTTTTTGAAATGGTTAAAATAAATGACACCTCTAGTTTAGTAAGTGATTTTAGCTGATATCCAGCATGCACCAGAAATATTTTCGTTTATTCATAAGTGTAAAAAGTCTATTGCATGCTATCCATAATAACTTAATTAATGCTAAAGAGAGCCTATACTTAGTAAATAATTAGTTTAGATTATTAATTATTCTACAATATATTATATACAAATTTTGTGGAAAAAATTAATATTGGACTTCTTTAAACGACACGGAATCAGGCGTAACTTTGTGGTAATTATTAATTCTATCAAAATCCATATTGAGAAAACTTTTACTAGACCACAGAAAAAGATTCCTCAATAGGGATTTTGTTGGACCTCTTTATTTATTGAATAATGGAGTTTATTCATTTATTCACTTATTAAAAATGTAGCAAAATACAGCACGATGCCAATTGCAGCTGATAAACAATAGTAAAAAATGAAGCTAACAAATTCAATAATGATATAAAATATAAAGTGAAAAAAAATCTGCAAACACGACGAAGGATTATATATTATTTCTTATTTATTTTGTTTGCCATTACGAAGTGCTATCCAAATTATATTCATCATTTATGTATTTTTTGTTTGATTTAAGCGTTCTTTCAAGATTCATAATATAACACCATTTTCATCTCGTGAATATTTTTACATTCTAGGTCACGAACCATAGTTTCGAGAACTAACAAGTTGCTTCAAAAACAACCACAACATTAAATCTACATAAAATTCTGGTGGCTTTAACCTCATGAATACGGAAATGTAATCTTTCCCGCAAACTCCGTTTAAAATATTTTACAACATCGACTGCAATAATGGACGAAAAAACCTTCGAACCTGCCCATCACTGGCCGGAAGATCACGGGCGTGGGCTGGATTCCCCGAATGCCTCTCTATTGTTATACGGAGCGTTTAACTCTCTCGAGACTATCGACTTCCCTCCAAATCGGCGCGAATGACTACGTAAGTCTCTTTAAAGGATTTTTATGAGAGGTCGCGTTCCGCTGCAGCACACAAGATAACGATGCTCCGAGAAAATCCGGGCAAGAAGCGATCCTCGGAATGTCAAGAGGCTGAGAAAGTAGGCAAAAAGAAATCAGACCGTGGATCGGATTTCACATCACATATTAACTTCGTAAAACGAACGAGACAACCACTGGGAGGGATTAATCACCGCAATGAGCGGAGATGGTACCGGTCGGCGCTACGGGCGAAACTACCAGGAGCACTGAGTGGCGCCACTGTTTCATCCGAACCAAAAAATGAACATTTCTCACGAATATTGAAGGTCTTAACTTAACCCTTTAAGGTCCAACCTTTTTTGGTTACTCCGTGGACCAAGGGAGGGTCATAAATTGTCCAATTTTGTATTTTTCGATAAAATAATAATGAAACATAATATCTCTACAGCAATTGCCTTCATGGAGTTTTAAAAACTTTTTACAATGATTTTTGTTGCTAAAAATTGTACTACTGCGATAAAAATAATAACATTTTTATTTAAAAAACTAATCAAAGACGAGGATATGATAAAGCTTCTTCTCAATGGTACAGACTTTAAAGCTCTAACTCGGAAAATAAGTTTGTAAATCACCGTTAGTTATGCTTAAAAATCAACAACAAGGTATAATTAAAAAAATTAAATTAAATCATTAAAATTAATTAAAAACTATTTTTCAAAATATATGACTCCATTTGGTTCAAATGTATGTCGCAGGTTGGACCAAGGGAGGGCCGTTTTGTGTCCACCGCCTATATCCGCTCTCATTACATTGCTTAAAAAAGAACGTACAAAATGCATCAACATATAGTTATCTTTAACAACCTATATTTGACAATGTAATGAAGTTATAAGACTGTATAACACGATTAAGTTCTTAAAATATTGAAAAAGGAAAGTGTTGGACATGTTTTAGCCCTCCCTTGGTCCTTTAAGGGTTAAGGGAAGGAAGAAATCTCCAAACAGAAACATAAACCTCGTCTTCTTTAGTTTTCAGCCGTTATATTGGTTTTGAGCGACCGCATTCCTCCGTAGGTTTCTATTCCTCGTAAGCCACTTGATATTGGCATAAGATGGACAAAAAAAGTCTTCTGTTATTTGCTGTATGTATTTCAATCTAGGCCGTTCTGCACGTTTTCACGGGATTCCGGAGGTTTGAAATATGATGTAAATAGGCCGAATAGTTGAGATAGAACATTCGCCGAATGCCACAATTCATATCTGGATAGACATCCTAAACAATGTGATCAACACAATTATAAACAGCCTCAAATTAGATTTACTTCTAAAACCATTAATTTCCCTCTGTTTCATTCCGTTTTTACTGCCCTACATAATGTTCCTTTAAATATGAGATCATTGAAAAGTCTGCAGACATTTACTTCATCTTTGCGAGCGATGCGTCAGGAATATTCAACCAAGATCGGCAATAACATTTACAAATACATATGGATTTGTTCTTTTATTAAGATAGCCACGTTTATTATTACGGTTTATTTCTCATAAATGATTCATTAACATTTTTACCTCATCAATATTTTCGATTTTTGGATTTGAGCGAATCCCAGGATTGGATAAAACCAGGGCCGGCCCTGGGAAGACGATTTGTAGAGAGAAAGAAGATTGGAGAGGAATCTGGCGAAGGAGAGGGTCGGTAGTGAGTGGAGAGACGTCTGTGGAATGCTGATCCGCAGTTAAGAGGAATGCCCACGCGCGGCCGCCTCTGCGTGGCCATGCGCCGCAAGGCAGTGGGAGGGGACATCAAAAGAGTCGCTGAGGGGGCGCATCGGACACCCTCCGCTTTTACGACTCTCGGACCCAATTAACTTCCCGCACATCCGCGCCGGCTAATGGACAAGAGTACCTTCCGAATAATTTTAACGCGCGGTGCGACGCTCGTGATGGCTCTCGGAGCTGCGACGTCGTCCTCTAGACGTTCCAAGGCTGCGACGCTACGCTAATTGATAACGAGATATCGAGATCGATTTTTTTGGCCCTCGGATTTTTTCGGGATGTCGCCTTTCATATGTTTTAAGTACGTTTTTGGTTAGGCGCCGTCGCTTGGGCGGGGCGGTGGTCCGCTGGAAGAGGCGCCTACAGGATTGTTACCAGTCGAGTTTTCGTCACAAATATTTATAGAAATGTCTCAGGAGGAGGCTTTCGCAGAAATGGTATCGAGCCGGATTTTTTCGAAGGCGAACGACATCGCTGTTTTAATTGCCATGCGTATGATATCATCCTACAAAAATTACAGAATTTTAAATGAATTATAAGGAAGCCGCTTAATTACATAGTGAAACTGCTAATCACACTTGTGAATACTACAGCCATGTTCAGTGCTTAGGAAGCTGTTATCTTGTTTCTTGAATATTAATTAATAACAAGAGGAATTTCCTTGCTTTCGCTCGGTGCTTGTTCCACTAAACATTTCACAGTAATAACTTACTGGAAGAAGCATGGAATATTGTTCGTGGATAGAAATAAGAACACATGCCTCTTAAAGTAGACTAAAATAATTCAATTGTAAACAGTAATAAAATCCGTTTATTAAGTAGAAAAAACAGATAACTGATTCATTTCAGGGAAAATAAATGACACCTTTAGCTCTTTGATAAAAAAATAATTGCTCCTTTTGATGTGATGATTCCCATTATGCTAGATAACTGAACAACATCATACTGGAATACATTTTTCTTAAGATTTAATTTCTAAAGTGGAGAAGTCCGCACATTAATTTAATGAAAAATATATTTTTACTTAGGTAAACTAATTTTTATTAAGATGATCTCTCACGACAAACTCAAACTCTTCTAAAACTATTCTGGATAAGAAACTTGGAAGTTGCTTTATTTACAACAGCTTTCTTCGCAGTTTTCTACACAACATCCTCTGGCGTTCATTTTCATCTTCTATCTTAGAAAATATCTTCCCTTTTTTTTCAATACGCTTTTTTATGCCCCTTCTTCTGATTATTCTTTTTCCTATCTAAGAGCTATTTTCTATCAATGATCTATTTTCTTCGTCATGCTTGAATTATAAGAGAAATCCTTAATTAAACTGAACTAAGGTGGAGGATACATCCAGTTCAGGGTAAAATTAACAGAAGGGAAAGTTTGATTGCTAATACATACATGTCATCATAATGTAATATCTGAGGAGAACATCATTTTTCACTCCTTGAGAAATATCCATTCTGGGGTTAATAGACCGCTAACATATTTCTATCCAACAGCAACATAAAAATGGCGGCATCACTTACTAGATTAGGGTCAACGATTAGAGTAGAAACTAGATGGACGCGGTAGATGAGAGGAAATCCTACTTAATTACTTTTGAGATATCCATATGAGGCAGGGGATGGAAAACATATAACTGAAATATTGTGAAAGATAATTTATTATCAAGGCTCATACCAAAGTATAACGTCTTCATTTGAAACTGAGCGTCTCTCGTTGATCACTGGCTGCTTCTCCAATTATCCAATATCCAAAGATTCACTGAATAATGAAAACGGCTATTTTTTAAATATCCCAGTATTAATGTTTTCATCAATCTAAAATTTACCCTCGAAACGTCATAATTAAGTGGAAGACAAGAGGATTTGAATCTAGAGATGGATGATACAGGATGAATGCAAATTAGTGCATAAAAAATTATCGAATTTGGAATGTATTGAGGAATATGAGCAAAAAACGAGAGAATGGCTGAATAATCAATGAATAAGAAGTATGGGAATGGGTACGTGACCAGTATGAAAGGAGCGTTACACGGTGCTTTGGACAAGTGGAAAGGACGATCAAGAGAAGAATGACAGAGATGCCACATATTATGCCCTGAATGCTGAAGAAGAACGAAAAAAGCTGGTTGAGAAAGAGATGATGAAGCTCTACTTAGCGATAATCCATTATTAAGAAAGTATAATAATGATAATTAAAGGACTTTGTTTACGGCGAGATTGAGACAATAAAGCCTAAAGTATAATAGATCGCAAGGGTCATGTGCGTATAATAACACCAAAATGGTGAATGCTTAGAACTGTTCCGACGCAATCTCCTCGTCGAAGTAACCACGTCGAATTTGGCAGTCAAAGTATTCAGCATGTTTGTGATACTGTACTACTCACGGTGTTTCTAACAAATACTTTGGGATCTATAGTTAACCGTTTAAAAACGAGGTGAGTAGTACATGAGATAGTGAAGAATTGCGTAGTATTGCGCGTTTAAGGCATGCAAGAGGATAAATGAAAAGATGTGATGACGCAGCTATTGCGTAAAATAAAACGAGGGATGACGTAGTACTGTGAATATTTCGCAAGGAAAAAGCGTGATTAACATGTTAATATACGCATTAAGTTTTCTCCGCCTGATTAGCAAGAAAATTTTATAATAATAATGATAATAAAACGGCTATATTTGGGCGAGATTGAGACTAAAAGTCTCCTCTTCCATCCAACCCATAATTATAAATAATTCCTGTAGATTTACCAGAAGAGGGTTCAAGTAAAAGTATTGCCATTTAGAAAAAGGAGACGGATCATCTATTCCTTTTTTATTTGATTTGTCCCCCTTTTTCTTCCTCTAAAGGAATCCTAACTTATCCACGACTACCAAAAACATGCTTGTGCCTGGACCGAGATCAGCCTTCGAATGCCATCTATCTTATCGCAAGAATTGAATTATTTCGTTAATGAAACACTTTCTACTCCACAGTAACCGATAAATACATTTTCGCTTCGCTAACAGGGGGCCTTCCTCCTCTTTCCGACAGGCTACAGGTATCCTAAAAGCCCACGGTTAAGCGGAACTGTCAATCGCCGCAAGGGGAATGAACTTAACACATCTGCCGAAAGCTTTGGAAATCCAGTGGCAGAAATAAAAAAAGGGTTTTGGGCAAGAAAGAATCGTAGAAAGAGAGCTCGCAGAAGGAAAACAGCGATGGATGGAGGGAAGGGTGCACACAGCAGGATCGTGTCTGAGCCTGTCGAGAGGTTTTGACCTTCTCTGCGGGAGAGGCTCCAGGGGAAGAAGGGAGAGTGTTTGTTTAGTTTAATAGTATCGTAGTGCTCCCCTATCGCAGTCCTCAGTGTAATTGGGGCCAGCTGTTCTGGATGCGCCAATCCGCACGACTCGCGATGAGCTACGCGATGCGTTTAGGGCGCGCCACAGACATTCCTCCAATCAGATCAGAACAAAGTAACATTCAAACAGCAAAATCAATAGGTTAACGCGTAGAATGTGTAGTAGAGCAATTAAAAATAAATTAGAGCAAAAGGAAGCGCCAAATACATAATTATTAACCTTCAAACGGTAACGCCTCAAATTGTCATTCTGAATTTCATGCTGTTTATTCAACACAATCCATCCTACCGCACAAGTTGATACAGCAAGTATGTAAGTTTACAGCAAGTACTTGTGTTACATACAAAAGTCACACATACACATGTCCACATCTGAAGACATTCATCTAATAGCTGGAGAGCGAGAGTAGTAATTCAGAAATTGATAATTTATGAAAGATATGCACGAAATATTTGTTAATATCGTCCTACAGTTCTCGCTTCTACGAAGTACTACTTCATTACTTCTACGGATTCAGATGGATTGAACGAAGACATGTTGAACTAGGTTGATCAGCATCAAAATAATAAGAAAAAAATTATCATATCTTAAAAAACGCAAACCTTCACCAAAAATGGAATTAACTCTCCATCTTTAAGATTTGTGCCTCGCGATTTTTAAATTACTATTTGATCATACATATCGCAGAATTGAGGAGGACACAGAAACTTATCAGACTGAACTCCAGCTCGATTTCAGAGCCATAAATCAATATGAAAACAAATCTAAACAAATTTGTTCATTTGAATGTTACATTTAAAGAGTAATTTAAATTTGGGGACCTTATGATAAAACAGTAATTAAGAATTCCCTGTGATAGTCTGATGACTTTGTTTGCTTAAACCTTCCCAAAACATATAACACTTGATTTACTTAAAAATTAGTCTAGATTTGATAGTTACGTGAGTTCTCACACTACAATATTAATGCAGTCCAAGAAAGGAAGGTATTTCAACCACTTAGATAATATCAGTTAGATCCAAGAAAACATGTATATTTTTGTTCGACATTGATGGGGCTATTTCAAAGCCCCTTTCGAGACACCCCTGTGATCGGAACGAGTTTACATTGACAGACAATGTGATCACAACATGTTTATGCAGCAAATAAGGGGTGAATCTTTGATGGGATATTGATATTACGCTGTAAATGCCATCTTCTGACGACTTTCACAAGGTTTGTTATATATTAAAGCCGGTAAAGTCTCTGTTTCAGGACAAAAGGCCATCATTTACCGATAGGTTCAGCAGCAACGAAGCAACGATGCAATACATATGCAAAAGGAATAATAATTACAGCTATCTATAATAAATTCAAATACACTATAAATACTAGGAGAATCTGCTGTGTGTGAATCCTCGGTAGTATAGTGGTGAGTATCCCCGCCTGTCACGCGGGAGACCGGGGTTCGATTCCCCGCCGGGGAGGAATTTTTGGCGGGTATTTTAACACTACGCGGGTAAACATGGTTTTTGTTTCTTTTCCCTTTACCTTTGAGGATAATTTTCCCACAAACCAACTTTCCTCTTTGTTTTTTCCCTATTTTAGTCCTTTTTCGCAATTTTTAATTTAAGTATTGACGTAACTTACGTAAGAGGTTTGGTGTAAGAGAGGTCCACTCGGCCCAAGCCCTGCCTAACAGTGGTAAAAAATAATGATTAATATATATCCTCTCTCACACAAAAATAGTAGAGTAGGACTCTTACAGGGTAATCCACATCACAACAGCCAATCCTAGTAAGTTAAATCGACGACCTGCTATATATCTAATGTTAAAAGCCATCGGGAAAATTTACAGTTGATAAATTATTTTATTTTACTTTGTGAAAATCAAAATAATTTATCACGGAAATGAACTTCCACTATGTCAAGCCTGAAGTTATTCAGTTTATCTAGTCGAACTGTTTTCAACACAATGTAATTCTATACGTGGCAATAAATCTTTTAGAAAAGAATACACGAGAGGAGATGCAATGCAAGGATATGCTCTAGCAGAGCTGGAAAATACATCGGTTTATCGGAGGCTTTGTAATAACATAAAATGGGGGAAATGCAAAGTGATGGGAATATTCTAAAAGGCTCTTACAAGATAGAAAACCAAAGACGGCTAGAATTACAATCATGCGACTTTTAACCTTCTTTACTTATACCTTAATATATATAAGTATTCATATAACTGCATCTTAAACTTAAATATCAATTCAAGCAATAAATCCGACGAAAGGATATCTAGGAATCCAACCAACGTTTCTGAGGAGCGATCAGTTTTCTCAAGTGTCGCTTTTCTTTCATGGATACAAATTGCTAACTCAAAACCACTCAAGAAGGTTGAGGATCCCAAGGTAGATTTTGTACACCTCTGATGTTTATGGACCTAAGAAAGCTTACCGTAGATGCTCTCGAGATAACTTGGAGGGATAGAGCATTCTATCACATTCGTCGGTTCTAGGGGGTAAAAAAAACTCATTCTTCTCAATTGCGATTATCCCTCTCTTCCCCAGTGTCACGCAACATTTCCTGCCCTAAACATTTACACGGCAAAAAAACACCGCAAATCCTCTTAGACACCACAATTTAATAAACTTTCCCCCTCTTAGATCCCCGCGGCAAAAACCCGTTCCCCATCCATATTAAGTTAACGGTAAGATCGCAATGTCACGACCCATTCAGGCCCCCAAAAGAGACTTCCTCCTCGAAGGAAAGGACGGGTGTAGGCTTACAAGCATCCGGTCCCTGGGTTGCTGACCCTTTCTCGCACGCGCGGGATGAGAGAAAGGGATAAGGGATCATCGAGAAAGGGTGCTCTCGATGGGACAAGTATATCGGGAGAGAATGGGGTCCGACGGACGGCTGCTGCCGAAGAAAATACCCCTTCCAAAGATCATAGAGTGCGAGCCCACCTCTCTCGGGTCCCCGGAAGTCGGGTCCCATCCGTCGGCTCTGATTGAAAGGAGCGGGTGGGCAACACGTGCGAGAACACAATGCGCGGCACCCAATCTATCGGATGCAAGATGCGAGCAGAAAAGGGGCGGAGGGGGGCTGCACGAGGCGGATGAAACAAGCTGCCCCAATTCACCCACCCGAGACTAACTGCACGTACCTAAATTTGTTTTTCTTTCTAACCATAACCTAAGTTACGTTGTGTTGCCCCGCTCGGGAATAGCATTAATGCCGTGACGGTTGTAAAACGGTGTCTATGAGGTGCTCTATGAGGTGATTCCTAGAGAGGGAATGATTTTGACAAATTGGAAGCACGAACGAAGTTTATGGGTGCAGCCAAAATTTCGGACCGGGGCAGGACACGAGAATTAAGCTTGTCGAAGATCGATAATAATCGAAATATAATCGTAAGGGAAATACTTAAGATATTCCCTGATCGCTGACATATTTCACACACTCTAGTCGGGACTGATGTCATTACTTATTACCTGGACAGTAATTATTATAAGATATTTCTGACTATCACAAGATGAGAGATTGGACATAAGCTCACTTATGGCATATAATGAAAACTTTCTGATATACTGCATATTGCATTCTCTTTGTATAATTTTTAACGTTCTTAAAGAAGCATTACTTAAAATTTTCAAACAAAATAGCATGCGTATAATATTTAAGCTTCGGTGAGAACACTATTTACGCAAAGAAAATACTTTTAATCCACTTAATATCTGTATCTTGATATTTGAAAGATCAAGGAGTATGTAAAAAGGTCGAAGTTTCTGTATTTATTAAAATAATTTTAAACATGTTACAGAACAGTACAAAGGTAAATCAAAATTTTTGTGATTAATTTTGCTGAATATAACAGGTTTATAATTTTGGTTATTGTTTTGTTATTATCATGTATATTTGAATTTAACCCATAGAGGAATATAAGAATCATCTTAAAGAAAGGAAAATGTAAAACAAGTAAGAAAATGACTCAAGAAACCGTAAAAAATACCTTTAAAATCATAGAATAACGGCATAAATATTATCTGCTTGATTGAACTGGCACTCCGTTAACCGTTAAATTATGAAGCTGTGAAGACGAGTTGATCATCCCTGAGACTCTTCCGCTGGCAAAAGAGCTCGATTATGATGAAAAACAAAGCCAAATTTCGTAGTAACATTCATTTAGTCATGCATTTCGCTCACCATAACGCTGATTAAATTTTAAATTATTTAAATTCGATCTCTTACTTACGTGAATACATTTCCCGAGATCGCTCTTCCACAGAAAACTATATAAATATCCCTCGATTTAAAATTGTATAACTTTTGCGAGAAAGGTAATTAATAATACTCTTACCACCAAGAAGAATACAACTCGTGCATAATGTGTCAACGTTGCGCAGTAAATCTTCAAAGCGCAGTCCAATTAGCGAAACAAAACAGCGCGGAAATCCCGAGGGGAAAAGCCCAGTGGCCATAATTCACGGAACCGCTTCCTTCAGCAGAGGATTCATAATCGTGAAGAGGGCGCGTGGCCCTTCGGAAGATGAAAAAAGATCGAATACACAGCCGCTGTCTCCCTGACTTCCGGACCTCTGCAATTCTGGAGCGACCCCACGCATTAATGGGACCGACCAACTTCTGGAAAGTTCACGTGGTCGCAATCTTGTCTCGACAGGACGACGCAATCCGTGCGAGTAATTGTGTGGTCCAGGAGACACGTCATCTTGGACGCGTTGCTTTCGGTTCTTCCTTAGCCGCGAAGACGATGACTAGCGTCCGAGAGTGAGTGAGACAGGCATGCGGCCACTAAATAGGTAAGTGGGTCACACGGGGAAGAGGAAGTGAATTGAAAGAGAAATGCTTGCGACGGGTGTGGCTTTCCTTCCGTAAGAACAACTACAGAATATGCGGCTGCTACGGCGCTTGATACTAATGGCAGCTAAAGTCCCCAGTATTAATTCTATGCAAATCGGAAATGTCGAACTTAACTGACTGTGGAGTCTAACGATAAACTGTATCCATTGAGAGGGCTCGCAAGGACAGCTTACTTAACGCAACCGTTATTTCAATTTAAAGCTTCTATCATGATATCTTTAGCCTACTTGCCTTAATATACTTCTTTACGTCCAGCACAACGCTAAAGTATAAATAAACCGTCAATAATGCAGAATCTAATAGATGAACAAGCAAGCCAGTGGCCAATAAAATAAAGTTTTACTTGATGCAAGAATAACTATAATTTACAATCAGCAGAGATTTTAGACTACTAATAAAGACAGGCTAACGATGTTCTGAATAGGACCAATAACATAGATTTATTTTTTGATTCACTCGATTCTTTTAAGATGAAACTGTATTTGAATTTGCCTGGATAATAACCTTTGTACATTTCTTTTTATTTTTACTACTTCTTTGTATTTATGTATTTGTTAATTTATTATTTATTATATCACGTGTAATTGGGGTTTCCTGTTTGTGATTAATAATAATAAATTATTATTACTGAAATACTATTAATGAAATACGGATCAAGTTTCAGAAGAAACAATTTATGTTAAAGTTTAGCTAAGCTAGACTGAACAAATTCAGGCCTCCAACGGGTCGCATGTTAGACAACCTTTATAAAGCCGTCAGACACAGAAGTCTCTATAAATTTTTTCGGCAAGAAAAAACACCCGAGGTGAAGTACTTTTCTCAAAGAAGTATTCATCCGACGATATCAATTCAAATGCAAAAAAGGAAAGATCAATTAAACAATAGAAAGATAGAATAACTGAAAAGATTCTAAGATGACAAACATAAAAGGGAGCTATAAGGACCCCATACTCCACACCATTAATGAAATAAAAAAATAAACTTGAAATTTTCCTTTTTTATTTGAAATTCCAGAACTTTAGTTGAATTCCTAATTCCAAACCCATCAGATACCACAAAATCATAACTATGTTGCAACAATTCTACGAAGTTACTAAGCTTAATACTATAGTATATCTTTTGAATTTGGAATTATCTTCGTACATCCTAATTTAAAAATGCGCAGATAATGCCAAGAAGAAGAAAATCCTGTAAATCAAGTACGGATGAAAATATCTAATTAAAATTTCTAACAAATATTTCGTGACATTATTAAAGCTGAACTATAACAACGCCGGAACAGAATTCTTTAAGACAGTAGATAGTTAGGTAAAAATTGGCATTTAAAATGAATACAAAATCCTCTTGTATATTAATTCAAAATGATAAACTAATGCAAATAGTAAACAATAAGGTAATGCACATTCACCATAAAAATGTGATAAATTTAAACAATATTCTTTTGGGCATAAACCATATTCGACTACAGAAAAATCAAGGTCTAATTAACTATAAGATAATGTACATTCACCCTCAAAAATGTGATAAATTTTAAACAATATTCTTTAGGGAATAAACCATATTTGACCACAGAGTTATGCTATAGCTATGAAGATCAGTCTGGGAAGGAACTAATTATTATCGCTTAAACACGACATAACATAAGGAGAATTTTTATCAAATGAATAAGGATTTTAGATGTACAGATTTATCAAATCACTTTATTTGAATGTAACACACAGGTAAAATCAACAGGGAAAAACACACAGAATATAGGTGAGATTCCAAACTACGTCGTCCATATAAACTCGTCTATAAATGAGGCGCGATAATAGTTTCTTAAATTAAAGAGGATATGATCATTTAAGGCAAGCAATGGAATCATCATCACCACTTAAGTTTCGACGCGAGAAGTAAAAATAACCGAAAGCTCTTCGATAGGGGATTGATTCAAGCAATGCCTCATAATCTTTTCAACGAGGAAGAATCACGTTCATTCATAGCAATGATACCCAATGAATCACGCAGTAGGCAAGAAAATCCGCTACATCACGATGAAGCGAGACGTTGATAGTAACGACCTATGACTCCATCAAAGGAAAATTCAAAACGCGTATAACTCGTCCATAAAACTCTCACGACTTACGCAAACAGTCTTATCCGAAGGATAAACGGACCAGTATAAATGGTTGCGAGATGAGGCATAGAGCTCGCAATAGCGATTTCAGCAAAGGAAGATGGGAATGTTTGCGGAAGGAGAAAAGAAACAGGTTAGTACAGAGGCGTCACAATACCGACTTCACCCACTTTGTCTCTTCCATATCTCCTTATTAATACTCTCTTTGCTCATCTCCCGCTGTTCATGACGACATGTCGCTCCCATATGACGTCATCCGCGAGTAAAGTCTCCAACGTGCGTCACGGACTTCGCTTTCTATTTTCTTCCGCCCAATCATCAAACTTACGCGTCCGTCGCTTAATAATAGAGCCTCGGCGGCCAAAGATGCACATCCGCAACCATGAATACATTACATCGGAAAAGATTATGTATAGACACGTGTGAAAATGTGTGTATGCACACACTCAAACTCACAAACATGCGTGCGTTTACCAGACAATTCATTCGATCGAAGTATTTCGGCGGTGTATTTTACCCTTATAAACTGAAATCCTTTTCGAGGCATATCCCATACAGACCCATTCCAGGGGTTCCCATGAGGCGACATACGGATTGAGGAAATATTTGCGAAGCAATTTACAGGAGAGGATTCTAAGATGTCTTAGGCAAAAGAACACGACACTTTCCTAAATAGCTGAAAAACGATTCATATGGACTCCATTAACGAGATGGCCGTGGGAATCGCGTGTTTTTTGCTTTAATACCTTGATTCTTTTGTTTGTATTATAAAGGAATTCGTTACCCGCCAACATGAGGGCAAATAGAGATAGCATGTCAAGGCTTAGCAGAGAGAATCTTATCCTTCCTGGAAACGTGTTCATCCTAAACTAAAATAGGATCACCACAGTAACCCTATTTCTAGGACTAGCGAAGTTTTTATTCCCATGACTGTGATTCGGTATTTTTAACCCAACATAGGTAAGCGGAATGACTGCTGAAACAAGAAAATAGAAAAGTACTATGACGTACTACCAAGAATAGAAAGGAATACAGTAGAAGGTACTAAATATAATAATAACTATTATGAATCTTGCTAGTAAATTGCCATTCACTAAATAAACCAAATACTAAAATCATTGGAACAACAGTCTGTAAATTTCTAACTATATTAACTTTTTTAATAGAATACCTCCACATTAAATTTCATAATTCTCGGTAGAACTGTGCTAATAATCATTCAGCTAGTTATTATTATTATCCAATATATGCTGCACTTGCACTACTATCAGATGGCAGCACATATACATTCAAGTAAGACTTATACAATATATACAATCACTCCACAATCTCTAATATTAGAAGTCCCAAAGTTTTGAAACAACATCACCGTAATTACAAATAGTAGCAGCACACACACACACACAAATACAGTTAGATTCTATACACAAATTATCCCTAAGTTATCCATACGTTATCATGAAACTGTCAACTACAGAGAAAATAGGCATATCCAGCCATAGACATTGAAGTTACTATTGAATTCTTACGAAAATTCTGAAATTAAATATAATCTTAAAAAACAAGAAGTTCCACCATGAGAAGTCTTCGCAGTAAAATTCCTGTCAGTTTGTCTTCACTTATAATAACTGCAAAACTCTCTTTCTGATACTATAGTTGAAAGATGGAAATTGTAGGAAAACAATCTTAATTGTATTAGCAACAAGTTTAAAAAACGGCCTTGTGGTAATACTGAAAGAAATACTGCGAATTCGGTAAGGAAATGCTGAAAGCATAATCTCGACTGACGAGGAAATATGGTATCTGCCTGAAATCTGATCACACTAGACGAGCGATTTTCAAAAACAACATTCCAATCTCAGAATTGAATCAAACTACGAAATATCTTCCCGTGAAGTAAAGCATCTTTCGCACCAGAAAACCAATCCCGAACTCCCCGCTGCTTTCAATTCTAAAATCTTGATGACTCTAATGTACCCCTAAACGGGTTTTCGAAGCTGTACCTTCAAAGGCGTGCTATCTCAACAGACCTGATCCTGGAGCAGATAGAAACACAGTTCCAGCACGCCCACGGATCCTAACTCGATTCGAGCAGACCCCCAAGCCGCATCCTAATTACTTCTGCTCGTATAAGAATTCGGCGTAGACTATTACGCAAGCTGCAGTATCGAACCCATAAGGTCTCCACCCCACAGCCCTTTCCCTAAACCCTCCGCCGACCTCCCGCTTGGGCTCGTTGGTTAAAATAGGAGCGCCCCACATGCGTCGCCCCCTGTGCCAGATACCTCACCTGCTTCGAGATGCCCACCAAACCCACCCACCGCCAATATTGCCCACTCAATACCTCTTAACGAGAGACTCCTCACCTGTATCCTCCTTTTACCAGCTCCAACTACCGCAATGCCATACGAGTAGTTGAAGTGAAGATTCGATACGAGCAAAACACACTTGTGGCGCACCGCGTGCTGTGTAACTCAATCAGATGCTGCTTTACGTTTCCGCGTACGTAAGGTTTCCAAATTTGTGGCAGGTTAATAAGTGAAAAGGTGTTTTTGGGTGGAGGGAATTCAAGATTTAACCCCTAAATCACGAGAAAGTTGAGACAGCAAGATTTACAAGCGAAGCTACAAGGTTCAAAAGAGAGTCCAGAAAACTGTAAAAATTAGACATTTAATTGAACTCTCGGAAGTAAGGATTTATCGTCTGTCAAGTACATCGTAATATTTCTTTTCAGTCTTCATTTAATGATATTTTTAACTTTCGGCAGCACACGCCTGATATTTTCCATGCCGTAATACATGTATCTTCCATTTTGCTTGTTTTCAATTAGTTATAATGAAATGTGATCAAAACATATTGTTAAGGTGAAGGATAGAATGAATAAGTCTGTCTGCCTGAAGCCTAACTATGGAACTTGAAATACCATAAAGTAATTCCGGTAACCACTCAACTAAATTAAAAATAAGACTTCTAATTCTAAACTAACTCCATTATCATTAAATGAGCTACAATAAGGCTTGCCATAGGTAGTAACAAAATTCATCACATACCAACAAAAAAAATTTTTAAGGAAGGATATTAGTATCTACTTGAACAGAAGAAAGAGCAATTAACGGGGGAATCTGCAATGACGTGAGGAAGAGACCAGATGGCAACTTCGTTCTAATTACTGTTCATGCGTGTAAAACGCAAGAACTAAGAGTTTTTACACCTAGGTGACCTATATCACAGAATAGGTGCTGTCGATGTAGACAATGAATAGCTATTTATCTACTGAACGAAACTTAGAAATTCCGGAAAGGGGTGAAAACGTGAGGAAAGAGTGTTTGATGCGGGAAAGAACGTTAGCTGGGAAACGAACTTAGAGAATGCGCCTAAAGGTCACCGAGAGGAAATTATCTACGGAGATAAATACTAAGTGGAACTCTAACAACACACCAAATTAAAAACAGCTTAATGATGCTGATAAAAATTTTTGGCGAAAATTGCGAAGGCGGAAGTTGATCAATCACACAAAACCTTATCGTTTTAAGGTGGCAGAATGAATGGGCAGCGGATTCAGGTAAAATTATCACTATGTTCCATAAAGAAAAAGATAGAGGATGCTAATAATAAAAGCAAAAAATTCAAATATTTATAAAAATATTATAATGCAACTCTAGAGGATTCTTTTGGAAAAAAATCGCGAAGGTAAGATCCGTAAAATTCTCTGTATAGTATGTGAATTCTCGTCCAGTAATACAAGCACATTTACGTAAATATTTTCTCCTTGACATTTTTAATAATAAATCACTCATACCTCAACAAATTCATTTCGATAAAAGCAATTGATGGGGCTTGGAGAGAATTCGTTCCTTAAAATATAATGAAGTCTAGAACGAAGAAATCAAAGAGAATCAATTTACAGTAGTTAATACTTCTAATACTTAATTATTAATTTCTTTGAGATCATTATGCTTTGAGATTTTTCCATTTCATTTATAGCTGAGCATCATAAACATACAAGTATATACGAAGGGCATATACAAAGATTAAATTCTTTTTCGGAAGGGAATTGTAAGATTGATTTACACCGAAGTTTCCAAAAAAGAAGCAGTAAAGATCAGACATTATTTAACAAATAGAATAATTATCTAAATTTAGAGAGTACCTAAAGAATTTTATTTGAGTGTAAAATTTCATAGAACAGTAAAAAACATTAAAACAGTTTGTGCAGCAAATAGCTCAATCCAATGGTTTATTACGAGGAACCTGTAGGCATAATTATCTTCAAAAATTTATATGCAGGCTCATACCTCACCTGAGCGACATGTTTACATGTTACGTAAGTTCCGCCCTTCTCAAGCTTTTACTCAAACTGGGAGGACAAGTCTACGCAATGTGTGTGGGCCACGACTCTCGGAGGCCTCGATGAAATAATGATAATTACGGATTTTTTTGCACAGTTTTTCTGCCCTTAACTGAGACGTTGCATGAAATATCGTTTTCGAAGTGTATGCTAATAAAACGCGGCCTACGCGCATCCTTAGGGACAAAGCTGAGCGTTAAAGAATTCGAGAAAGCTATAAAATCGGACGAACGAAGACTGCCTTCGATTGGGGAAGGTAAACTTAGTGAATGGAATACCTCACAAAGAACCTCGTCATAGATTACAGAAAAAATAATTTTTGGAAAATAGTTTTTTCTTGATATTCAAACGTTTTTCTTCAGCCTTCTTGTTATTTTCCTCCTTTATTTTGAGAAAATGTCAAAGTTGAAAACAGACCGATAAGTTTTCGACGGGAGCATGATTTTGGACCTGCGTGCTGTTTCACCCAAAAGGAAAAAAGAAAAACTAAGGCCATTCTCTTCTGAATATCGTTTAACTATGATTGAACCTATCTTATCGACAGTTTACATTGAAAGCGTAAGAGATCAGAGCCAGCCACCTCTAAACATAATTATATTGCGCACAACTAGTATTATACTTACGTGAGTTATACGTATGAATATTATCGTATACGTGACTTTAAAAAGGTTCTGCCTGAAGGTCCGTTAATTATAGCTGATCACTCGATGTTAGAACATTTCCTGCATCGATGGTCTCGGAAAGCTATTTAGAAACCATGCAGTTGGAGGAAGGACACGACTTTATTTCTACAATATACATCTGGGCCTATGCAAAACGGTGCAGCGTGAATTTCAAAGGAGATTACGAGAAGTCTTATTTTCACATAAATTTATCTTTATCTTTGTCCCACGGACTCATAAAATAAAAAGCGGGGTTTGATAAAGAGTTGAAGGAACTCAGCGACGCAATCGCCCTACCCACATCTTCTGACATGTAACTGACGATGCAAAGTTCACTTCTAAACTTGCTTCTGCATTATCACATTTCCCAGAAAAAGCATACTCAGTATGCTATGTTGAGTACTTACTTCCGGATCACCGCGAAACCTTGCGAAATTTAGCAAAGGCTCGTGAAGCACGTTCGTACCGACGATTAATTCAAATACAGCAATTTGCATTCGTTATTGAAATGATACTATTGAAATGGAAAAAATACAGAAAAGAACTAATAAATATCCAAGAATTAATTAGAGACATATCTATATCTGGTGAAAAGAAAAGGAATCATGTCCCTAAATATACACAAGGCAGGTCGAGGTCAACGTAAAAAGAAGTCTTAATATAAGAAAAACTAGTAATATGATTACACGAAAGTCTTCATTACATTGGAAAGCATTGATTATAAACATGTTTCTTATATTCTTAATATAAGAAAAAATAATATGATTACACGAAAGTCTTCATAACATTGGAAAGCATTGATTATAAACATTTTTATTAGAGTTTTCATTGACAGCGGATGTGAAATTTCTTTAACCTCTCTCTCTACCATAAAAGGAATGACCTGCTTTGGTAAAAATTATATCCCCTCAAGTTGCAGTAATTTGTAAAATTATTGACAAGTTTAATTTTAGTTTAATAGTTTTAATAGTTTAATTTTAAGTACTTTAATTTAAAATAGTTTCAAATGGGTCATATAAAGAAAAGTTAAGTAAGAAAGTGAAACGTGTATACCCTACAACATCTAAATGGCAAGGATTTAGTGGCATAAATTGCTACCAATCGGCCCTATTTGGATTAATACCCTAAGGTGATTTCGGTGATCAAGAAGATAGGATACGTATGAAGAAGATACTTAGCAAATTGCCAATTTAATGGGCGTCGTACCATTCTTTAAACTCCAAAATCAGAAAAAGGAAAATTAGAACCCGTTAGCCGTAGTTGTTTTTATATTTTTGCAAGCCGCTCTAAACATTTATTTTTCTTTGATATATTTTGCCGAACTTTTCAGCACCTTGAAAAGAATCAAATATAACGAAGGTCATCGTACAATCAAAATAACTGAGATTCAGAATGAAAAAAACATCCAAAGTGGTGCATAACCGTAAAGAAATTTAGGATTTCATTTTATCATGCTTCAAGGATCGTCCTAAATTATCAAAGCGACCACCCTTGATTCACCTTTACCCTGGGTAGATTAAGGTAATCACTGATCTCCCGAATTCAATAAATTATTTCAGAATTTCATGCACTATTTTTTACCAACACTCCTTAACCAGCCCCTGAAGAAAAATTTTAATGAAGACTATAGCAACTAACGAACTCAAACATGTACATCCAGACCGGGTTTAGAACCCAAAATCTTATCCAAAGTGAGACGCAGACACCTTATACATCCAATAAGTGAATTAAGAGTCTATATCTGGATTACACCGGGGTCTCAGTGTTGCTAGGCTAGTGCACTAACCCCTGCACCACCAACTTGTACACGCGGCGGATTTTGGATTCGCAGAAGTCACAGCCGTACCTCAAACTCATCCACTGCGACATTCATGGTACTCCGCTCAATTTGAAAGTAAGAAAACAAAAAACCGCGCAAGCGACTTAACCTCAACTAGTGGATTGAATCCGGGCATAAAAAATATCGCACGTGGGCGACATCCGGAAAAAGCGATCCTTCAGTTATTGAGAGCGATAAACGGCGTGTCTGCTGGAGCGGCTATCATTGCAGAGAGCAGGTGCTCTGTGCGATGATGTTACCGAGGCGCCATTCGCGGTCCACGCGAGATGAACAGCCGCAGAGCGCGACGCAGGTGCGAGGGAGTGGGCGATGGAGCGAAGCCCGAAAAACGAAGGGAGCACGCTTCGGCAGACATAGATGACGCCATGGATACGCCCACCCTCGGTTAGGGTACTCAGGGGCGGTTCACTGCGTCTCCAAGGGTGTAGATGGCCGACGGGAGGATGCGCGAAAAGATACCTCCTATGTTTAGCAGAAAGGTAGCAAGCAAAAGAATCTGATGTCAAAAAGGCCGATGTTTGGCAATAAAAGGTGGAATAAGGTCTTTATTAAGGCGAGATTGAGACTGAAAAGTTTCTTCTTCCATCTAACCTTTCGTCATTGACATTTTAAACAAAAAGTTGTGTGAATAGAAATAGATAGGAATACTTTAGAAGGAGTAGATGTATAAAAAACCAGATGTGATATATTACGGAAAAAGATTCACAGCCGCAAAGAAAGGGGTGTGAAAGACCTACGCAAACCTACTGATAGTACAAGCTAAAAGATGTAAAAGAAATGTATGTATATCATGGAAATTACAAAAGTAGTTCATACTAAAACGAAATTTCAAAATCCATAATGCTATAAAATCAATAAAAGAAAAACTGTGAATCTACACTATAAGAAAATAATAAATATCACAAAAAAACATAAGATAAAACATTCAATCGAAAAAAAAATATCAAATCATTTAATGTAAGCTTAGGCCTTGATTAATCATTAGTCATACCAATGCTGTAAATATGCATTTATCAGATTTCAGAATGTAATGCTACACCTCTTCAAACCAAATTGAAATTGCTAGAAACGAATATCATAACTTTTGAATAGGAATGCTATCCATGATAATATAAAGCTAGGAAACTCTCTATCGTGGATAATTCTTTGAATTATACAAAAAAGGAATAATGTTTTTATTACCATATTTTCTTATTGGAGCTTCGATCTGATTTATTGGTCTCAGTCTTCTGATAGTCTACCTTCTCTCATGCTCATATTAAAAGAAGTAAACAGTTTCTACGTAAGACTAAAATCATAATTATCTATGCAATAATTACTATACACAATGAACTAAAGGTGGATTTTTTAAACTAAAATGTTGCTTTTTCTTTTAATATACAGGGAGTTATTTCTTTCAAGAAAAATGTGGTTACTTATTTCGAAAAAGATTTACTTAATAATTTGATTTTAGAACTAAGACTTTTCTTTTTCAACAAGGCATTCATCATGATCTGCGATTAATAGCTACAATAAAAATGAAGCAACGCTTCAGAATGTAAAAATTAAACCAAATTGGGACACATTTCAAATTCCGGAGCTTTGTTTCTCGTTCTAAGGAAAAAAAGATGCTCAGGCAATCTAAAAGAGCAATTAATATATTTACCTATTAATTCTACAACGCAACATATTAACTAGAATATATTAAAATATTAAGGAGCTTAGCATATTTATTTCAAAACTAACTTTTAATTGGCTTTTGTTGTGGTGAGTTTTGAATGCAAATAAACATCACAGAGCTTGCGAGATACACAGTGGGAAAAAGAGCTAACAATTAAGATGAAGAAAAACCGCACCAGCTGTGCCAAATGCCTATTCTCTGTTGGGATGAGGATTGCATACCGATAAAGGTTAGAAAAAGAATCGTAGTTGCTAGCGAAGCCTGCATGAAGCGAGGGAGCTGTTGATCAACGATCACGAAAAGAATAGTAAATCCTAAACGTGAATTGTTTGTTTGTGTGATTGTGAATCGTGAACCCTAAGAATGAATGATATTAAGGGATAGTAGACCTATGAGAAATGGGCGTGGCACTACTATGAAATGTGAACTGAATTGAAGGGAAAGGGTAATAGGAAATGCTGGAGATCTGGAAGCGTAAAGATTTACTAGATAAAACAAAACGGAGAAAAAGATATGGGAGGTCAAGTACTGAGAAGGGATTGATTTCTAATGGCATTTTTGCAAATATACTACGAAGGATAAAAAGGAGCGAAGAAGGATGCAGAAAAATGTTGACAATATAATGAGGGTTAGTTATAAACAAATATATTGTAAATGATATGAGTAGGGTATTTTGGAAACCTATCAAAAGATACGTTATTCATGTATTAGGGTAAGTATTTTAGCCAAATGGCAATTTAACATAAATAAGATCTTCGTCAGATTTTAATCCAGGATTTTCGGAATCGAGACTTGCTAACAGAGTTAAGCAAGTTTCGTATGGAATTCAACAAACACTCAAAGTTGAGGCTTCATTTAACTCTCATAAATACTCAAACGAAAAATTCATACAAAACGACTCGATCTCTGGACAAGAAGTCGCAATGCAATAGATGAATTGGTAGCCTACGATTATTGTTATTATTAACTGTTGGTCAACCGAGTTCATTGACCTTTAGGAGGTATTGCTCAGAGACTTCACAAATTTTTATCTAAAGCCTTTTAAACAGGTAAGCTAATATTTCAAGGGTCAGATATTCCGAGATACTAAAACCCGCTTTCATATTATAGAGATATTTCCCAGGTAACCCCCAAAATTTCATTTCCGGGACATTCGGCAAAGGTCCTTCGATAGAGAGATATTCCTGCCCACCAAAGTTCATTCGCCTCGTTTCATTGACTCCAAACAAAATATTATAAATGGCAAAATTAAAATATACAAAAGAATTAATTAATATTAAGTAATGGTGGATTAACTTTCAAATTTAAACTATGGCTCCCCCCACATTAAAAAATAAACTTTACTTAATTTGACGTAGCAAATGATGGCGAGGAAATTATTGAACATCAATAACAAAAAATAATCAAAGCTAACATCAAAAATAAACAGTAAAAATTAACAAAAACAATTTAATGATATTCCTCAACAGTGTTGAAATAAAAAATATTTTATCAAAGGATAGATTGAATATAATCTATACATAAGGTAAGAGATAGCATCTATGTCCATATACGCCGAATTACAAAAACAATTAAAGTTTGGTCATTGAATAAAAAGGATAAAATGTAATGGGACAATATGCAAACAACGTTTGCATCCATTGTAAATACCAATCAAAATGTAAAGGGAAGACTCCAAAAAACATAAAACAACGACTTATGTTAGTTCTTATAGGTATTTCAACCTCCACTAAAGGCACTAAGGTGAAGAAGAATTCCTCACCTTCTCTGAAGTTGCTCTCGAGGAGATTGAAATACGTATAAGAACTAACATAAGTCCTTGTTTGATGGTTTTTGGAGACCTTTATTTATATTTCAACTATTTTAGCCATCAGTAGCCAAATATATAAAAATGTAAATACCAATATTTATACGATCTTATAGAATATATATAGAGAGAAGTAATTTAGATAAGTTGAGTAAAATTTATCGAATAGTGCTCTGTAAGTCGGAATTGGGAATTATTTACAAATTTATCGCACAGCAAATTATAATATTAACCAGTAATTCCACATTATATACTGAAAAAGAAAAGAGGCAATGCATATCACAGTTCAAGAGCAAGAAATTAACAGAAAATTGATGACAAATACTTGAAAATGGATAACTTATTTATCTTTTCCGTATCCAATGAATTATTTCAATGTTTACGAATAGTCAGTTTCAATTACTGGTGAGTTTCGTGATTTTCAGCGAGGACACGATGTAAAGGGCGTGAGATCATTTTAGATAAACTCGATTTCCAGATAACTCACTCGAACACATGTAATCGTGACTTACGAAGGTTTTACTTTTTAGCACGTCATCGAACTGATGCACTAAAAATGAAGATTTATAATCGGAGAAAATCTGCATCCTTTGGAACGTAGAACACAAATTTGATGAGTACACGATTTCTCTGTTTTCATAAATTTAGCCCTTGATGTTATTTTCACCATCGTTCAAATTTAAATATACATATGTGATTGATAGCTCCTCCTAGTATGAACGCAATTTTTATATGAAATGAGGTATGTACAAATTTTAAAAGTTTCTCGTTCAATTAATTTATGACTGGACGCTGAGCAAAACAGAAAAAATAAATGGAAATATATCCAGCGTTAAAATTTCCCAAAGTCAAAGGTTCCAAGAATTTGGGAAAATAAATTGGAGGTAATAACTATGGTCCAAGTTCTTCATATAACAGTAATCTCCTTTCCGGTATAATTAATGATACAATAATGCATCTGCGCCATATCTAGGAATATTGATCATGCAGTTGGTGTTTCTTAACATGAGAAGATTAGGACTGGAAGATTAGGTATTCGGATTAGTAAAAATAGGAAAGATGAGTGACGATAAATTTACAATAAGAAAGTTTCGTAACCGCATAAATACACACCAGCATTAGCATTGCTGTATATGAATTGATTTTCCGATTCGCATGTCAGGTGTTAGATGCAATGTTTTGATGAAGAGATGGGAATTAAATCTAAAGATATTAAATCCAAATGATCTGACCTGACGTCGTGGAACGTCGCTTAATAAATAAAAAAAACCGAAATTTGTATTTACCACAAGATTTTCTAAGCGACCTCTTCCCTTACTCCCAAAACTAACTGCAGTGTTCTATCTGTATTTCTCAGTCTGCGCCTAATAATGGCTGCAAAGGAGTCGGCCTATGATTTAAAAGTCTTGTGGAAAATGCGCAGTTTGTTTTTCATGTATGTGATAGATTCCATTCTAATTCAAAGATTAAGGAGACGGATTTTGGACTTCATTTAAATATAAAGATCCAAAACCTCGTTAGACACGGAACAGAACAGGGAACGGGAAATATTCGATATACGACCTTCACAAAATTCATAAATCAATTTTTTATTTCCGCAACCGCGTAAGAAAACAGCCAGGTGGTATCCGTATATAATTCTCGGTGTCCATCCAAGAGAAACAGGATAGTTATCATTAGAGGCAGGAGTCAATACAAAAAGACGCGATATCGCCCGTTCGTTCTGAACCAGCGATTTCGCCGGCGAACAAGTGTCGCATCTGCCCTTTCTCTCGCCTATTGTTCCCAGCGGAATAAACCAAACTTTCGCACGGCCTACACACAATCGTGAAAGGGCTGCGAGGCCGGCAAACTCGTGCACCGCTCTAATCCGGGTTATTACCTCGGCAAAACGCTAAATACAGTAAAATGTAAAAGGAATCTAATGATGCAAGCGAAAGAGAATAATTCACGGCATCTCCAATTTGGGTTACGGGGAGCGAGTGAGTTCGGCCGGGAGGTACGCGGCATTCATTCCGGTTGTCGAGGTCACAGGAGAACGTGGGAGTAAGGAGGTCAGAGGACTGGCAGATATTTCGAGGGAATGGGGAGGGAGGTGGGGGAGGGGGAGGAATGTCTGGGAAAGGGAGAGGGGGAGGGGGAGGGAAGGCTACCAAAATGGAAAAGACGAATCGCGATGGGGACGCAGGGAAAGAAAGAACGAAAGTGGTCCGGCAGAGAGAGAAATTTAAAGCGAAAACATATTGGCGAAAAAGAAAGGAGTTGCGAAACAGCCGCGTAAGAAAGAAAGCACGAAACCTCCGATGAACCGATTTGAAAAGTGACTATAAAGGATTTCGATTTGCACCGAAAACAAACACAGCATTTTTTAAAATTTTCTCGCGACAAGTTTTTCCAGGAGAAATAGAACGAAAAGTAGAACCTTTCTCAATTAATTTTGCCAAAAATCTTCAGTATCCCCATACATTTCCATATACGTATGTCTCCAAATTTTTCAACAGCAAATTTGATAACATAGTTGGAGAGTAAATAAAATTTGGTAGATATTGACACCAAGAACTAATGTGTAACTTGAAAGATAGTTCAAAAATATTGGTTAAAAGGAAATCACAACTCGTTCCTTATTTTCTTGCAAGTATCACTTTCGTATTTTTCTTTTGATTATGACTGTTTTATATCTTGTTTAAATAACTTTATGCTGTCCGGAATCACTTTGACTCAATGCGGAGTGTTTTCAAAATCTATTTTCTCAAGAAAAAACGGACTTGATAAAAGTCTGACGGACCGGGAACCGAACCCGGGATCTTCCTCTAACCGGGAGGCTGCCAAAACCAAGTAGTCTTACCGGCAAGAACATTATTGCCAAATTCCTTGGGATTTTTCCTGGGCGCATGCCCTTACGTGCAGAGAACCTTTAGCCCTTTCCTTCAAAATCTACTTTCGCCCACTACTTTTCTATGCAAAAGTCACAAGAGAGCGCGATAATCACCCTTAAGAAATTCACGAGGCCATAAGAACTACGCTGCGTCTTCATAACGCTGGACGCAGTATAGAAGTACAAAATTCGATAAGGAAAGCCAGACTACCAGAAGACATAAATCTAAATTCGTAGGTTTAAGTCATAGGGAACCGAAATTTGAAACAAATAATTTGTCTATCCGAATCCCGAAATCGCACTTGCGAAAGTGGACCGAAAGAAAGTCCGAGACCGAGATAGGCGAATCGATGTAAGACTAGGATTGCGAAAATGGACCGAAAAAAGAGAAATCTGAAACAGAAAGGAATGATTCAAGACAAGACTAAACTTGCGAAATTTGAAGAAGGGGAAACTCGAGGAAAGGTAAGACACATTAATTCGTGGGAGGTCGATGATCATCGGACTAAGCTCGTGAGGAAATAAACCGCTTAGGATAGTAATCCGATACGAGTGGACATAAACCGATTTCCTTGGTCGGAAAATAACGCGGAAGGAAATCAAAGACTTATTCCGGAACGTAACCGAACGATTCGAAAGAGAATTCACGATCTAAGTGAGAGGGACTTCAGTCGAGGATTCAAGGGTGAGATAGGATTTCAAGGATGAAATATCCTCTCACATGAGTGCCATCGGGAGAATCCTTTGAAAACGATACGCTGAGGAACAAATTGAAATACGCAACATCTTGTTCCCTGACTTTGAGTAATCCAGGCTCCTCTGAGTTTTACCGTATTTTAAGTTTGAAATATCTTGCTCTGCAAACATAGAGCATAAGGTTATTACGGTGCCATTACCTGTTCAATCCATGATCAAAATGTTATGAGACGTGGAAAATAATTTGTCGATTACGTGATTTCGTAAACGACCCATCTGTCACTACAGAAGAATTGTACCCTGACGAAAATTGAAAAGCTATTTTCAGATAAGAAAGCCAGCATGTAATCATATTTTGCAGCAAAAACTATCAAAATAGCGCCATTGCAGATATCTTGTTTAAAACAAAATAATTTAATATAAGTTAACTTTCGCATATACTTCGATGAAGATCTGTGCATAAATAAGCTTAAATACTTAAAAAAATAAAATTCCAACAAAGAAAGAGTATCGCTATCAGACTAAACTTGAGTAAATAAAGAGATAATGCAAAATAAAACTTGATGATCTCAATTATGATCCGTACTTTTCCAAACTACAAACTTATTTATTATGACTTCACATAACTTCGTGCGGATACTTTGAGTATATACGGAACAAGCAGCGAGAATGAAGAAAGTCGAAATATATATTGCTGTTCGGCGTAATCACTATGTGGTTAAATAAATCCTATCTATATACTTCTAATTAGTAAGTAGCAATTTCTTCAAATACTTATCATATAGATGAACAAACTCTCGCAGGTTCAGTTTAAATACCAAAACCTGAGAATATCAGGGTCACTAATCAGGGTCCTGGAATAGTAAAATTAAACATCTACATGTTTTCAATCTAATAAAAAATACGAATAAAATTTCCGAGATTAAATTGAGAAGGGATTAAAAAAATAGTCTTTTGTTCTGCATGGCAACTGTGTTTCTTCCACAGAAAGTCTACGGATTATCAAAATCAATTAAAATTGTAAATAAATTACTAGCAATGTATTACTAGTGTGGTTCCAGTAGGAATACTATAAAGTAGCACCATGGCATGCTTGAAGAGCTCCATGGGCAGTACTTTTTCTGTACGTATGACCATCTTGACGACTATACCCCAACAAAACAAAGGGAATATCATTTCATTTGTTTACGAATGTAATTGTGGGAACAAAGCACGGCATGGGAATAGAAGCAGTATGGAGTGAGACGTTAGAAGGGGAGAGCTGGTTTAGAAAGTGGAAGAGAGCTGGAGGGGAGGGGTAGTCGCGTGGACCTATATGGAAGCAGTGGCGAAGGTCGCGAGAGGTGAAGACCGCAGAAAAGGGTGGGAGAACAGAGGGGAGACGAAATTCGTATCATTTGGAGTTTACGTCAACTTTAAAAGCGCTCGGAAGGCGGCACTGCAATGAGCGGCCGATGATTCGTGGACGAAGAGCAGAATGTCGTGGGAGGGACGAGGCGGAGTTTGGAGCCACCGTGTGTGAGAACTGGTGGGAGGAAGGACGAGGACGAATCAACGCCGGCTCGAGGAATACATTACGGGCGGTAAATAGAGATGCGGCATCGAAATACTCGTTTCAAAAGCAAACAATAGCTCCTCTTTTTTTAGAATTGGGCATCGCAAAGAGGGGCGCTGTACGCACCTGGAAGTCACCGGAGTTTCACTGAGTGAAATGGCCGCTCGATGAAATCCTCCAAAGAAGGATCAGAAACAAAGTCGGCGAATAAAGTTCGAGTTCTCGAAAGTGCTCCGTTTGTTTCGGCAGGTACAAAATTACAGTGTTTACAACGCGAAATGAATTTAATTTTGGCAAGATTAATAAATTCAGTAATCATATTTCACAAATTTCTTCTTCAATGATACTCGAGTTTTTTATCGGTTGCAAAAAATCTGTCCAAAGCATAGATGTTAATTTATAATATTTTCATAAGTCCTAACATTTCCTGCAACCAAAAGTAGAGTATCAGTTTGACTTATTTAAATTTCTATTTTAATGTGAAACGTTTAAATCTTATATTCAAAGTACACCTGCTCAATAATTTTCAGAGCGAACAGCTCGTAAAGGTATCTTAAGTATACGATAATAAAAATTATCTACTGGTAAAATGTTACGCTCTACTTCATATTGTTCCAAAACCGGTATACCATGGGATAGAATCGTAAAGTTATAAGAAAATATGATAGACCACTAAAAAATGTTACCGTTTTTTCCCAAAAAATTTACCCACAGTAAAGTGAGTAGATGAGAGGTATATTTGGGGAACATTCATATGCAGAAAAAACAAAAATGTTAGTATTCACTGAACCTTCAGAAAAATTTGGATAGATGACTTAAGGCATCTAAAATCCGCTAAAAATATCGGAGACAAAACACTGATCGATAAAGGGTTCTCGGGAAAGGGAAAGTTCACGTAGTCGAGGGTTTCAGGGGAGTAAGGAGATCTTTCGTGAATATGCGGGTCCCAAAGTTGCTTAAAATCAAACCCTTGAATACATAACGTTATGAAAAAAAAACGAGAATGGCAGTTATCTCCAGAGAGAGTAAAATTGCAAATTATCATTTTGATGTCACAATAATTTTTTTTGTGTTGCAATAAAAAAATTCAGAATAAAGATTGACTGACTAACAGATGATCTTTTATAGACGTATCTTAGAATGAAGAATATTTTGATTTACATCGTAATCGCGACTGTCAATCTTAAAAGAGCCGAACGAAGAATAAGCTTCTCTTTCTAACTACAAGGACGAATTTCTAATCAATTCATTTTGAAAACAGTATTTTTTGCCAATGGATTCCCATGTTTATGAATAAATCTTTTTATTTGACTGCCAATGATTTTTCGCTTTAATTTTGATAACTATCTTAATGTAGAAATTTGAAACAGTTAAAAATGCCATTTTCGTACAGTAGATCTTAATTGAATTTTACTTGCAAAAAATACTGACATTTTAATAGTGACATGGTATTACAGATTTCTCCGATTCCAAGTCTATATAGACATTTAGTATGAAATACAGAGGAGTATTCAAGATCTACGTAATATTAAATGAAATACTTCTCTTACATGTAGCGGTAACAGTGAGTAACTCCCAAATCATCCAAATACGTCACATATTAATACATTTTATGTTTATCCGAATAAAAAAATTTTCAAAGCCCTTTTCTCAGTACGTGAATCATCGTTATTAATCTTGTCAACCGTCTAAAATTTCGCACAAAGGTCAAACGAGAGGCGATGACACACAAACAACCCACGTCAGTTTTGGGACTACGGTTCAGAAGAAGGATGTAACCTCTCCATTATTAAATACGTTGCGTCAGCCAATAATAAAATGGAACAAAAAAAATGAACAGCAAGACTAGTGTGGAACTCTATTCCAAGGTAAAATAATACTACTCAAATTGCATATTACTCTCAAGGAAGATTAGACTTGAAAAAAGTCCGACGGGCCCGGGAATCGAACACGGGTCTCCCGATTGCTGGTCAGGTACTCTGTCCGTTGAGCTCAGGATAGTTCAACTGAATTCTTCCTTGAGATATTTCCTGGGAGCACGCCTTCTCGTGCAAAATCACCTTACCCAATTTCCTTGCATATTACTCCTTAAACCGCGTGAGAATAAATGGAAGATATTTTAAAGTTTCTTATGTAGGACGTAAAGAATTAGGTATTTATTTATTATTCGTTGCATATTAAAGCATTAAGTGAATGCTATGCACTACCATCTGCTTTCAAAATTAACTACAATTAATTTTCTTCCACCAATTTCTGAGGGAGATAGAGAACATCTCCATGATTTTCGCTTCCGTGAAAATACTGAAAGGGGTTTAAATAAAAACTGCCAAATTTCTATAATCAGTAAATTTAATAATAGCGTAACTATTTTTTCGTAAAAAATATTGGATCAAATTAACAAATAATCCAGTGTTAAAATTATGACGGAGCATTTTCCTCTATGTTTCACTGATACACGTAATATACTTAAAATAATGTAACAACTTAACGACAGGTTAGATGGAAGAGGAGACTTTTTAGCCTCAATCTCGCCTATAATAAAGACCCCTAATAATAATAATTTCCATACTACGGAAATTAGCGCCCTTATTGAGATTTATTTATTTAATTATAAGGACTACAAGTAGGCTTTAGGCCAGGTGGTAGTCATCTTTTCTTAGGGGAAGAAAATACATTACCCTGCCTCACCCTAGTTGAGAGGAAAACCCCCAAAAACCTCCCAAAGGCAGTACCGTACTTATCGAGATTTATAGATAGCTCAAGAAAATTTATCATAATAAATATGGAATGAGATATTATAGGGGTTCAGATTCAGTGAACATAGGCTACTATTGGCGATGTTTGGAAAATTAATTGTTAATCACTCATTTTGTGACCGTACTCTTGTAAATGAAACCAATAACTAATCACGTAATATATCTGCATCAATATTACTTTCATTTTAACTGAACCACAGACAGGTGAATTTCTATGTGACTTTCGATAAGATATCGCACGGGAAATCTAAAAAATAAGGTACGGTGAATTACGATACGATTACAATACGATACGATTGGTACGATTCTTATATCAACTAAAGTCAAACAAAATGTATCACCTGAATTTCTTTTATTCTGGAGAAACCGATTCCAACTTAAAATTCTCGATCGATTGTATTAATTGTACAAAATAATTATGATTTTTTTTAATGAATCTCTTACAAAGAGAAACGGAAAATAATTTCATCAATTTTATTGAAAATAGTAATCAGGCTATTGATTAGAATTAGTGAGGCGGTGGTCCACATTGATTCTTTAAGCAGACGAAAAGTCTATTAGCGTGACATTATTATTAATGTATAACACTGTTGATTTTTTTTCTAAGGAGCAGTGTTTAAGAGATATATAACGAAGATAAAACGAGCAATTAAGCGCCAAAATTATAATAATTCCATAACAAAACAGTTGAAAATAATAAAGTAATCATCAATGAGGACATGGGTAGAGAATAGTAGATGGGTGAAATGCAAAATTGGAAATCATTACCATAACCTTAGTAAGCTTATTACCCTTCGTAAGTTCACTTAGGGGATAAAACATTCCGTCTCCCAGGAGTTTACAGTTTGGTAGGAAGGCGAAAACATATATTTAAATAGAATTTATGATAGGTCGTTGTCAAATAAATAAGTTAGAAAAGTTATTATCAACATATCTTCATATGAGCTTTTAAGGACAGGTGCCATAACATTAGTAAAAATAGAACAAAACTAGATATTCGCAAGTGGTCGAAAATGAGGATGGAAGGAGATCTCCATAATTGTTTGTCACAGTTCATATTATGCCGAAAATTATACGATCGGAAAACATGTGTTGAAATGAATACACATATCATTGTAATCTAGATAAAGCATAACTTATTCAAAATCCATTGTATTGAGAAAGAGTTTAAAACTTCATCACGGCATTCATTATTCGAGTACTCATAAAATTATATAGACGTCACAGATCAAAATAAAGCAACCAAACCACCAACAAATTCCGTCCTTTCCCTATGTGAAAATGTAGACGCTGAAGAAACCAACAATTAACTTTCCCTGAAGACAGAATTAATGCGATGATTCAACGCAGGTTAAGCTTCAAATTTTGTGAAGAATTCGATTACTTTGAGAATGATCAGAATTCGTGAAGATCGATCTTTTTGCATACATGCTCGATAAAAGAGAACACCTTTCCATATTCCCATGGAAGGATATGAATTATTCCTCTCCATCGATTGCAATGAATCACAAAGAAACGGCCGCTCCAAAAGGTGAAAAAACTCAGCTGACTTTGCCCAACTATCCGCGCCATGAATAACATTATAAATAAAAGATGAAAAATGCTGAGGCGAATGTTCGCCATGAATGGATGACTCGAGGGGCACAGTTGAGCGACCAAGAACACGTGAGAATGCTGCTCAGATGGTTTTCTGGATATCAAATTTGAATGGAGACTTCCCACTCTTTTTCCGTTAGCTCTTATTTGCATTTACTCATTCTGTCTGAGCAAGGAAGGGTATTGAATACCTTGATTCGGGGACTAGAACATAGAACGGGGAAAGGTGCAATTTAAGCATATTCATATGGAGACATAGTTCTTTGAATATTAGCACACGATCATTATTCTGTACAGTAAAAAATGTATATAGTCAACGGTTTTTCGCCGCGCAGACTTGAGAGAAACTGGGTTTTACCCGAAAAGTTCTCAAGCATATCTAAGGCACTCAATAGTTTTTATTTTTTCTGACAAAGATTACACCTGAAATACTATTCCTACACTTAAATTATCAGTATAATATGAGAGGAATAACGGACACAATCCCGCAGTTCAAGTTGAAAGGAAAGCATTATAATACGTCAGATAAAAGTGCAATATCAAATAAAATATCTCTCTCTCTCTCTTAGAGATAAAGGTGATTCTCAATAGGGAAAAAATGTATGGACAAAAGCAATGGAAAATTGAAGAAATAGATTCTTAACGGAACCGATTCCATGACAGGAGATATAAATCTGTAATCAATTTTCTTTCTTTTTCTCTTCATCACCTGAATATATCGCTGATGTATCGAGACTAGTAGTGTGAATTTTCTACGTGAACTGAGGTGTTACTACAAAGTTAAGAATAAAACATTTTCTAGGGTTGGACAATTGATTCCTGATTTATTTCTCCTCAAAGACCATTTCTGATCTACGCTCTATGATTTACATACAAATGGGAAATAATTTTCAATGAAATATTCAGTCGTTTCAAAGAATGCGGCTCATACCCAAAATTTACATTATTAATCAACGTAATTCATATTTTCTAAATCATAACTATCACAAAAGGCTGTACGTTTTTATCATTTGCCTGCTTGAGGTCAATTTTGAGACATTAAATGGCAAAACATGTAAAAATAACATAGTTAATTCACTATGAGCGGTGTTCCATTATATATATATATATATATATATATATATATATATATATATATATATATATATATATATATATATAATAACTACGGTAAAAAAATTGGTTAGCCTTGGCGAATCCAGAGAGTACAAATAATGATGAATTTCCTCCGAATAAACTTGCATTGCATTGAAGGAAACCTTCCGAGCTATTTCAATTATTGCTATAAACTAAGAACCGTAAGCTCTTACAGCTATTGTGGAACATTTAATTTCAATTTATTTAGTTTATTTGAACCTTAAAACAGCTCCATTAGGGCCAAAATTTGCCCTCATGCTATTTTTACCTACGTACCCAATGAATAGTGTATACGTAGACTCTAATAACCATTCAAAAAGGAGTAAATATAATCTAACGATCTTCCTAGGATTGAAAGTGACTTCCGAGCGATTATCAAGAGTGAATGAATTCTAACTGACGGGTTTAAAGCGTAGTTTTTCAATACCATACACATGTATACGGCTATTGTAGAAAAAAGTGCTCACAATTTTAAGCGTTTTTGAAGTACTCCTGTAGGTCTGCCTTCCTTAGAATAAACAACCAAGATTCCCAATCATTACATAGAAATAACGACAAAAATTATGAAGGAATTAACGAATATTGCTTGATTTTTTTCAAAAGTATATTTCTTTTTAGGTAAACATGAGGAAGCTTTGTTTTCAAATAAAATCAATCCCTGAGGTAGCCACAGCCCACCGGAGACAAAAGAATGAAGACCTTTGTTTGAGAAGTTACCAAGGCTAACCACCAAGTTTTAATTTAATTTCACGAACGTTTTTCCTCTTGTCTAGTAAATAGGCCGACTGCATACACGACCTTGCTATATTCAGGGACGTTGAAAAGGTGTTAATCCATAAAAGGAATGTCACTTGCCACAGCAATAATGATTCTCAAGGCTTCGCAGCTAATACTCGTTAAGCTAACATAGCAAGCGATGGGAACCCTGGCAATCGCACTGAAAGCTGAGAGCGAAACTTTACTCAATATATATCGAGATATATAACAAAGGAGCATCTAAATATAGGTTCTTACTAAGTGATGCAAGAGGGCCATATTCTTATTTCATCTGTCTGTGGATCAAAATTTAAAAGGCAATAAAACGACCTCAAAAGAAGAGAATGACGGTATTCAGTTTATTTATTTTCTTACTTTCCCATGAGTACATTTTCTATTGAATATTTTCAATTTGAAAGTTAAACTGATTTTAATTGTTGAATGTTTTTAAATATTTTTAAAAATGCTTTCTCTTTTTAAGTGAATTACAGCGTATTGTCGAACAATTTATCTAATTTCATGTAATTTTTGTTGTGGCGCAGTTCTTTTGATTTCCATGCTATACATATCTTGCTTATAAACATTTTAGCTTATACTATCAGTAATTTAAAAAAATTTAACATGATATTTTGCGTCACCAATCGTTGAGAGTGCACCCCGGTTATGGATTCTCTTTTCCTACGTTTTCACACCCACTACTCCATCATAATTGTTCCTATCTGTTTCTATAGACAGATACATTATTTATGTTTTTATTGATATAACTGACCGTGGATGGATGGATGAATTGTAAATCTGGTCTTAATTCAAACCTGATTCAGACCTTAAAAAGTTAAAAGATAGAAAACAAAATCAAAGATTAAGAGCAGTAATTTTATGTTTTCTCCTGGACGGAAAGTATTGAGGAAGTTCTCCCCCAGGCTCTCACCAAAATGGAATAATTAAATCTGAAAAGGGGATTAGGGCGTGCACAAAAATGATTATCATTTAATATAATTCTTTAAAATTGATCACTCTAGAAGTTCGTCAACTCCTTTTCACTTCCATCCCCTTCGATCACTCATCTGTTTCACTCATAATCCTTTTCCTTTGACCCCTACAGTTTTTTCTTTTTGTGGGAATTCATTGAAAAACTTGGAAATTTTGGTCCCAATTTTCCCATATGCATATCTTACTTTTGGATGAATTCATTTTCTCCGACCGGAAGTAGGCGCGCCATCCATGAGAGGAATAAGAATAATAGGTTGGACTCATTCACGTCGCGCTCGCTTTATTTCACTCAATTTATCATTTTCATTTACCAAAATTTTGAATCATTGGAACCAAATCCTGAAAGAGTTTCAATGTTATATGTCAGCAAACCGTTACATTCACAGAATAATTAAAATCATGCTCTTTGCATTGTGGTGGGACTGACTTGAGGAGGCGGAGACAATAAAAGGCTGCGAACCAGAGTTCTTCCAATCAGCGACTCCCAGCATTGGGCAGAAAGAAAAACATATTTACCGAACTTTCGGTCAAGTGCTGGTACGCGAACTGGAAGCGCAAGAGGACGGATGTTCTCGGTGCTGATAGAAATGTGTGTATGGTTGAGAAGACAGCAAATGTAAGTGAACATGAAAATAGGCTACTTAAGACCTCAAATTGCAGGAAAATGCTACCTTTTGAGTAAAATGCAAAGTTGAAATGGTACAAAATGAGATCACCCCAACTTATAGAAAAGATTCTGGACTCCTTTTCATAATTCTAAATATACTGATGCTAAATCTACTTTCTTGGTTTCCAATGATGTTTTCTTGCGGTGTAGCATCAATATTAAAAAATGGAAAGGAAAATATTGTATACAATTACCCAAATAAAAATGGCGTATAATCTGCCTACTATTTCCTTAATAATCCTTAGATATTCTGAAATTAAATATCCTCCTTCATTATTATTAGTTTTGGTTATGAAGTGAGTGAAACTCACATTAATTCAGAGGAAAAGGATCAAATGCAAACATAAAAGACGGACAGAGGAATCGAGGATCTCCCAAAATTCGTTTGACTCCATAAATTGGTAAATTAAGAAAAGTATTGATTGAGAAAAGGCGACTCTAGTGGTGAAGCGGAAAGTCAAGAATAGTATCCATTGGCGCCCTTTTCTAAAGTTTGTGACATAAAGAAGTTTACATCGATAAAAAGTAATTCTCAGATATTTTTCCTTGTCCTGTCGTTACTATAAAATAGTAGAGAAAATATGCCTTTAGCGTGGTATATTTATGAAATTTCGATACCCGAAACAAGGGTGGGAAAAATTACTCTTACGGTGTAGACCTGCATTACCATTATCATAATATTTTTCAATTAATATCAGTATCAAGAAAGCGGTTCATGTGATTTATGTTTCCGAAATCTAAAGGTTATTAAAAGGAACTTGTAGGTATGTTATACGTAATTTTTACTTCGGTAATCATATAAAATATATTTACTAACTCATATTATGGATTTACCCACTCAAATACCGCAGGTATATTTTATTAAACAGACAGTGATAGTTGGATTGTCCTAACGTTTACAAAATGTTCCTCGATATCTATTAATGGTAATAGAAAGATGATTAAAGTATTATCTTCTCGAGAGAAATCGAATCACAATGGGAAATTACGGAGTTAATAAATGCCTTTATCTAATAAAATATGTCTCAACTCAGTTTTTCTGGTTGAGGGAATAAGACAACTCATGTTAAGTATTTGTCAAACCATACTTATATTGCTTATATTAATTACCAAATATTATTAAAAAATATCAATTTATATTGCTGGAACTTTACAGGTAACAAATTGATCAAGAAGTATCAGAAAAAAAGTAAAATCAAGTTTTATTAGCAAAAACCGTATTTTAGGGAAATTTTACTAGTATATATCGATTGCACTACTGTCAATAGTTATTGTTAACTTAATATAATTTTGTAAATAAACGTACGTTTATAATATCGAAATATATTTAAAAACTTTCTCTTTCTCGTTCTCTCTCAAAAAAGAATACTTTTTCGTTCTTCCCCTTCTCTGGTAATAGATGTTCTCTCCGCAAACAATAGGCGATAATAAATAGCTGAGGGAGAGGTTTGAATGCTCGGAGTTTATACTTCCTGAGACAAAGGCAGGAAAGCAATTGATGACGATAAATATCCTAGGGCGGTGTGTATGGTACAATACCTTAAAGGTATCATCAAGGAATGCAATAGTCAGAATCGATCAAATGAAGAAGATCGTTATGATTGACTACGAAAACTATGAAAACCGTTGTTCATTAACACCGATTAAACGTAGCTTATTAGTAGAGTAAAACGCAATAATATTCCGTTATGAAGTAAAAGATAACAAGAAATCTCTCTGCTGCACTCAGTGAATCCTTCTGCTTCCTTGGATTTTTGTTCTTCGGGCGAAAATGATTTAAAGTGAGTCTCTCCGAAATCAAGAAACCAAATCGAGAAAAACCACCTCCTCACCGTTATACTACTTTGAAAATTAATTTCACGATTCGAGAAATACTTTTGTATGAATTAATAAAAGCTACATTTTAAGTCATCAAAATTCAGAAATACCCATTAGGATGAGAATATGAGAGCGTATTGCCTCTACTGCTCGGTGTCCCTGTACTACCGGCAGTAGAAGCCGTGGAAGGTATGCATCCCCTCATAGCGCTTCGTAACTGCTGGTTGCTTTCACCGCAGGATATAGCGCGCCTCTGGGAGTAATTATTTCAATTATCAAATGAAACGTGACGGATTACATCCCATTACTCAAGCAGCTATAGTTTAAAATGAACGGAAAGAATGACTTACGCTACCACAGGCTGATTTAAGCAACATTTCTTACTCTTTTCAGAGATTTTTTCCCGACGTCAACGAACATTTTGTTCCTTCCCGTTCTGGTCGAGTAGTAACACGTCGCGGATCGTCAAACTTTACAAGAAAATAAAAAAAATCAAAAGAAGATAGCGAAAGCTGAAAGCCTATTTTCCATATTCATATACTCCGACTATACTGCATCCCAATTTACGTTTTACCTTTCTATTGTCAGAGGGAAACGAAAGTATTATAGAGATCCAAGAGATTTACTTCCAAATGGTACTTTACTGGCTTTACTGACTTGATACGTAGGAAATAAAGCAATGAAGAGTTTATTACTACAATACACTCAACAGAACCGTTAGAATCTCGGCTTAAGACGGATGTTCTTTGCCTTGCCATTCAGTAAGAAGATTAGACAATTATAAAATGCACTCCGCTGTTTGTTTGTTGAACCCTCCCAAGATATCAAAAAACAGCGTTCTTGGATAACTACTGCGGTTACTACCCATCTGAAACGTAAAACTCTACAATTATTACAAAATATAATTCTTATCTAAGTTACAACTATTTTTAACCCCCCCTTCCTGTTCTATTAACCAACCTTTACGTTTTAAGAGAACTGAAATGATCCAAGGATAAGCGGATGCAAACGAAGTCAACATCCCCGACTCTCGAACTAAGATCTCCCAATTCCCAGATGGTTACTCTATCCATTGAGCCTACCACTTTACAGAATGGTGAAAGTAAATTAAAAAATAAATAAAAAAGTGTTTTGAAATGTAAAAGATTAGCTTCATATTCACATATTTGACCAAAATATTCTACCGAAAGGAATTTTCTTACGAGCCTCACTTTTGGGGTTAAAGTACAACAAATGTTCCCAAATAAATTCTATATATATTTTATAATGCCATAAATAATAAGCCCCAATATCTAAAAGTTATTTTTATCAAAATTTAAGTGTAAAACAGAATATACTCATATATACGATATGACAATACTCGTTGTTTCCTATATAATTTTGTTGATTTTTTATCATATCACCTGAAGATGCAGCTTGGCTACGAAACGTGTTCGAGTCTGTAATTTTATTGCGGTGCAGTAAAAGAATTCATCATGAAGCCGTTTTGCAGAGTATACTCAATTATACGAAGTTTCCACTTCATTAATAGTTAGTTAGAAAAACAAGTTTGAGGCAAATTTTTCATGAGTGAAATTGACCCTCAGCTTTCTTCCTAATTAAACCACCTTTGTCATACTGATGGCCTCGCCCGATAAAATTACAAGTTTGGGTAGATGATGAGCAAAGCGGTCAAATTCGGGTGCCTCGATTAATCACAATTTGCAATGAAATTTGATCCAAGATAAACAACCGACTGCGAAGAATAAGGGACTCGAAATAAATTAACAGCACTAGCACTTGATAAGGATTAAAATTGAGTTCAAAAGCCGACCAAAACAAATTAAAGAGCGCAGACTCCCATTCACGACGTGATCTCTCCACACGCAATTCGGCCATTTAACGACGCCACGTCTAATCAAAATCTATCGCAAACCTCATTTCCGTTTCATTACCCACGCGACCTCTCCGTCATCTCCGCCTCAACGAGCGGCTGAAATAATGCATCGTCGATTCAATCCGATCTATTCGCAGTTCCCCTCTCCAAAATAGCTCCAAGAAGCCTCTTTTCCAATGGAGTTCATTGCCTCGATTCGCTTCCATAACACTTTCCGTTGCTTTCTTCGTCCCATAGTTTACTAACACCTCCCACGCCGGCTTCCGCGAGGTCTTATTCGCGGCCCTCTGTTAAGTACAGTTAACATCTCATTTCTTGGACGCCATTCAATAAGAGATTGATGAGCTCATGAGCATTAAATATACCTCCCAGCTGCCATTTCTGCAGAGACGGTGATGGGGCAAGTTTTAAAGGAGGCCTCTCGAAATTAGCGTTTCAGTGAGATCGGCGGGAGGTCTGAAAATCGTTTCAAGTTATTAAAATCATATTAGTACGTAAGACGGTGAATATAAATTAGAAATGAATAAAAAATGCTTCATCAAGTAAGGTTTACGTTTTAAATTTCTTTCGGATTTCTTATGCTTTGTTCTTATTCTTAACAATTACTTTTGCAAATTATTTTTATATTGCTAAGTATCAAGAAGAAACAGTTCAATTCCTTCATACTCGAGGCAGATAATATATTAATGCATGCTTCACATGTATTGACGGTAAAATCATGCTTCTATTTCCATCGTAAATCAAACTTTTTAATCCATTCCTTTTAGACTCGTTTATTCGCATTTCGTTACTTTCCTGTCGTACCAATTCACAAAATAAAAAAATTACAATCAAATTTCTAAAGATTTCAGTTTTAATAACACGTTTTCGAGTTTATATCTGCGGGTCACGTGCCGTTCTCGAGGATAATTAATTCTCTTAAATTATACGAAATTAATGGAAATTAACTCTTAGAAATCCACGAACTGAGTTCAGTAATAAATATTGATAAGCTAGTACATAATTACGCAAAAGCACTTTCAATGTATTTTCCTTACTGAAAATTCCATCTAAAATATTTATAAAATCAATGAATGTATACCGCAGTACTCCGAAGAGCCCTGGCACCTTTCAGAACCAATATATTACATTTCTCTGGGGTTACAAAGACTTTCTTAAAATTAACCAATAATTAGAAAATAGTAATTGAAATTTACGATTTAAAGCTAAACCAAAAAGAGTTAAGGAATTAGAAAACAAGTACGAGTACATTTCAAAGGTGGCGGATACTAATTCGATAATAATTATAACTAAATTTATCGAATACATAAACTTAAGCATCTCTCTCTTTCTCTTAAAGAGATCTTATTAACGACAACGTACAAACAGATCCAGATAATACTGGGTAACATACGGTACAATGATAGATTATGAGAAGAAATACAATTCAATTAACATTTCGACAGCTGTTTCCCCCTCTCCCAAGAGTCTCTATTGTTCCTCGTCCTCAATTGTTTCTGTGAATGAAAATATCTCCACTTTTCTGAATATCTACAGTTGGATATTTGCCTTCCGGGTCGGTTATCGACCTCTGAATTCCGGATTGTTACTCTGAAAATTCTGAGAGCTGTTAAAAATTAAAATGAATGACTGAGGCATTCTAAATAAGAAAATAAAGCCGAAGGGTTAAAGAAAACGGGGTGACACATAGTGTGGCCGCTCATTACTTCAAAATATCTTTTAGCTGCTACATTATTTTTTTAAAGAATTTCCTCTGAGCAATGCAATTCCATTCAAACCATGCCAAATATTTAATTTAGCGAGTACAACTCATTCCACTGTTAATATCGACCAATAGCTTAACAGCAATAGATAAATAGCCGATCTATTTTTAAAATTTATTTTACCACAAGCTCTTACTGCTTAATCTCTAAATGGAGAAATAGAAACACACTCTTACGCCATACCACACAAAGCTTGTGCGGTATAGAGTAGAAGTGCTGTGTATCTTCATGATGGAAGACTACCACAAAGTCAAAGCCGAGTTATTGGATTCTATAAAGAGAGGTAAAAAATGCAAGTGATAAGTATACTGTAGAAAGAAAACTCGTGAGAAACTAGATTAATTAGATGTTCATAACCTCGGAAGAACACTTCTGGTAGTATGAATCTTTCGAGAACAAAAGGCAAATTGATCAAGTACCCAAGTGAGTGGATGAAAAATACATGAGCAGACGGTCTTCGGACGCTTCCGTAAACAAGGGAAGCACACTTCGCATGCAACACATTTGGATGCAATTAGCACAGAAGAGAAAGATAAATCGCACAACGGAGCGGATCCTCCACGCTCTGCATCCGCACGCAAATTAGCCAAGTTTGTTCATATAACAGCTAAAGTGAATGTATGTTCTTCTAGATATACTATATATGCTCAATGTGCAACTATCCCTTATCTCTTTTCTCGGAATACCTTAGGAGGATACCGCTTCGCTTGATGGCTGCCTCAATGACTGCAGAGGTGGTTGCTCACCGTGCTAACATTCACTCGCCAATAAGGCATTCCAAAAACGGAATAAGACTGTTGTAGAGGAATCTAGAAACTTGCTAAGGGGGAGACGAACCTTTCAAGTAAAGTTTGTCTCATCTCCAATTACATTTTAATTGTCTTTCCGTTGTGTATAGACATCGTAAAATCACAGCACAATCACATTTTATGACGAGATCACTGTTATTTCACTGTCAAATTACCAGTATGAACTATGAAACCGTTGATGGAATAGCTCAATCAAATAATTTTACCAAAAACCATGAAAAAGCTAGCTTAGCTTCAGGAAAATCATTTGATTAAATTACCAGTAGTACAAAATCGTCAAGGACAGTCAGCGATCGCTCCTTCCTAAGATCTGGGCTTTAGTATCAGTCACTACCGACTAATTCTCTCCCTTAAATATATTTTGCTTTCAGACGTACGCTGCTGTGTGCAATTTTTAGCTCCTTCATCGGCGCCTTTTATTACTTTAAAACCAAACATTCCCTGTGTTGCTCTCGATCCTGATGGCGAAGTAATCACCATCCTTATCACCTGACACTAGAGTTCCTGTTTCGGTAAGCGACAAAGTTTATTTCCTTATTAAATACCTCTATTCGATATTATTCTTTATCCCTTTCTATAATTCAACCTCAATATTGCATCATAGGTCGAGTACCCTCATGAGGACCGTGGCGGCAATGGTTGGTGCCGCTAAGCCAAGCCACCACTCACTTCCAAATTTGGAATTCGGCAAGATTCGAATTCTCTGGTACTACTGCAACATAAGCCTTCACTTCGGATAATATGGGAGCTGGGTAAATGGAGAATCCACTGTTCTTTAACCTTCCACCGCAAGGGGTCAGTTAAGAGGGATCGCGGGGGCGCAGCCGCTCACGCTACCTTTCGTGGGGCGTTAAATCGCGGCCGTGGCCTTGGAAACACACGAGCACACCGCGCGACGGAGGATCCACGTCTCTATCCGAGAGAGACCGTGAAAATGAGCGTTCGCTCGGCGACCTGTGACTCGAACGCTTCGCCGATTCCTCTGATGCTCACGGATGGACGGATCAAAGCCAAGGAAACGGCCACGTTCGGATTCTAAACTGCCTTTACAAAGCATTTTTAGGAACTCACCAGAATCGTCATAGGCAATCTCGGAAGATACTACCATAGACCAAATCGAAGGTTTCAACAATTTAGGATATGAAGTTACGTATGGAAGCATCTCGATACTGTTTAGAACAATAATTAGAATACATATGATGAATATTATATAGAATATATATAAACTATCTGCAATAGTCTAAAATTGGGAACAGACCGTAGCCTTAAGCTTCGACCAGTGAGCTTCGTGTAGTAGCTCCTCCATCAATTCTAAGATGACGTTTTTCCGAGAAGTAAAATATTTCCTTGTATGCCTATTAAACACGTTTGTATATTTACGATTACTGTTAAAAATTTATTTCCATCTAACTATAGAATAAAATCGGAATTAGGAACTAACTGCAAAGTAGTCTTAGATGATTAAATCAATTATTTCATATAAATATTTTAGCGTGTGAGACTGAAAAAGATCAATTCGATCCTTAACATCTATCAAAGTACTATTTCTATTGCCGCTAACAATAGTTTTGGATCTATTAAATATTAGGATCGGGCCAATTTAATGTTTAAACATTGAAGGAAAGACAAATGAAATTTAGAGAAGAAATGAAAGAGATAAAGTCTACCGTCGCAAGGTCTCAAACCCGGATCTCCACTTTCCTGGCGGTTGCTTTAGCCACTTAAGCTACCTTGACATTTCTTATTAAATAAAATTTTTTATGAAAGGAAAGGGTTGAGGTGACTTTGCACATAAGGGCGTGTATCCAGGATTATTCCCAAGGAAAAACGCACTTGAAAAAAGTCTGACAGGACCGGGAATCGAACCCGGGATGTTGATGATGATGATACCTTTATTTTAATTAATTAAAATGTTTTGGCTGGGTAGCCTAGATGGTTAAGGCAGCCTCCCGGATTAAGGAAGATCCCGGGTTCGATTCCCGGCCCTGTCAGACTTTTTTCAAGTCCGTTTTTCCTTAAAATTTTATAATAAATGATATCCATACCAAGTGTTATTGGTCATAATGTTAGATTTCGAGGATGAAGGATCTCAATGAGTTAGAAAATTCGAAAATGGAGTTCCAAAGACAGTTCAAAATATTACTATAATGCACAAATAATGAAAGATTAATGAAATTATTAGCAGTAATAAACTACTTATAATACGTCAAAAGATGAAAGCTACAGTTTGGCGTAAGATTATCAAATATACCATTAAATTATCAACCGAAAGGAAAAATTCACGTTGGCAGACCGAGAAAGCGTTAGTGGCCGGAGTAAGGCCTTGGGGTCTAAACTTGGAATGCCAGAAAAAAAGAAGAAAGCTTTCTCATCGCTGGACGAACGTTTCACTTTCTTTCGTGAATTACCAAATTACACTGCCAAGATTCCCGAAACAAGAGGAATTCCCAACGGGGACGATAAGTGGATCTTTATGGGTTAAAAGGGTCGTCGATACGACCGAGGGATTATGGGGACATAAACTTCCGAAATTATCTGTGAGTTTTTCGCTTATCGTCCCCAAAGAGCGAGTAGAACATGAATAGAATGATCCGAATCTTATCTCCTGAGAAAAAACACTCAAAATCAGGGAACATCTAGAAGATCTAGAATGCTATGAAAACTGCCGTACACGTGGACCCCATAAAGATGTTAACGTTTAGAAGGGTATAAAAACGGCAGACTTTATAGGAATAGTGTCACTTCTTGGGTAGCAAATTGTTCATACCTAGATCTATTAAAAGCTCTTGTCGATGGAGAAACACTGAAAATATCCCTGGATACTCTCAGCACGTGCTACTTACGGATTCCTTTTTAATGCATCAAGTTGATTTGTAATAAACGTTGGACAGTATATGAAATACTTCACATTGAATCATAACGGAAATATTTTGTCGTTTCTAAGGTTTAATGGAGGTAAAATAAGTTAACCTATCTCGTATCAGAGCGAATCCCGAAATGAACGAATATATTTCACGACGAAGTTTGAGATAGGGCGTATATTTCACTCGCATTACTCACAAATAAAACATTTCATCTCTTAACAGTTCATGCGATAAAGACTTTTCTCATTCTCACATGCACAAGTCCGCTGAAAATTTTTCGGAACATAGGAGGATATTAAAAATCGTTCTAATAACAACTGGTATCATAGTTTGAATGTGTATTCGTCCACTGATGGCTACAATAGTCAAAATGTAAGTGTTTGTTTGATTGTCCTTAATTTTACATTTTGATATCAAATATTTTTTGATGTCAAATTTCTGATTTAAAAGAAAAAATATTTCAAAAAATCTGTCCCCCAATTGAAGTTGCTTCTGAGAGGAATGTTTCAAAGATTACTTTCATTAGTCTCTATATTTCTGAAAAACTTTAACTCTTTTACTCTGAAGTAGTCACGTGACGCAAGATAACCTCAAAAGTCTCATTTTGGCATTGTGACCCGATACTTAAACTCCCATATTTAGCAATTTTTTTATTTATGATCAATATGAGGATATAATTCATCATTCAAATGATGAAGAAAATACAAATTTACCATTCTTATAACAATTTCAAATAAAACTCGGAAGACATATGGTCTTCAGCATGGAACCTACGCGACTACTGAATGGCTTTTTTAATAACTACATATAGTCATGGTTTATCCCAAAAAGTGAATTGATATTACAAGGACAACTTTAAATCATTAATGATATATCAGACATGAATGCTTTAATTGAAATGTTCAAAATATCACTCAGTCATGCAGATCCGTCGTAACTACATACTTAAAGCCACTAGGGGATATTTCGAGCAAAGGTACAGCTAACCGGCGTTGAATAAAAAAACAACGTGATTCTCCAACTCACACTCAAAGCAGCGATGGAATAAGAGATGAGACAGTCTTCTACCTCTATCAGTCCATAGCATTCGGGCATCAGTGAACCTAAAGATCCGGGATGAGGCGACTTAATCTCGACAAAAAACAAAAAGAAACGAACGCGGGAGACAATCAAGCAGCATTGAGGGGGGGAGGACAGATTATTTTTGCGGCGACTGAAAGTGGAGGGAGAATGTTCGAATCTTCCATCCAAAACATCTCTTTCTGCTCGCCTTCCCCCGACACGCCGCCCAATCTGCCTCCACCTGCCATACGCCGTCTCAGTCTGCCGATCCGTGAGCGACTCACCTCGCTCGAGTTCCCGCGGCTCGTACGCGACCCGCCCCCGCCGAGAGAGCGCGCGGGGGCGGAGGGAGGAGATTTCGAGGAAGAGCATCCTGGTTAACGGTCGCCGCAATTTCTAATAAATCTTATCTGATATAAATTTCGCTGCTCCGAGGTCTGACCCGTAACCAGTTTCCGCTCAATTTTCGGTCGGCCCGCGGAAGATGGACGCGCAGAGTGATTTCGGATGCTGATGCGAGGAGCGAGGAATTAATATCGATGGGCGAGACCTAGTATACGTTATTTACATTGCCAAAATATAATTATTGTGGTGTTAATTAAGTGATAGCAAAATTAATGGCTTATAGATCCAGATTTGAATAGGAAATCACCTTGCTAATTGGCAGAGGGGTTTATCATGATTCGGCTATAAAGCTTCTTCAAATTAGGGTTTAAAATTTACCTCCGTAAAGGAGAGTGTTCAATAGCTACAATTGTTGCATGTAATCATTGTGAGTAGATACAATATCATGTAGATAATGAATAAAAACAGTGTAATTTTCCACACTTTTATTTAGCTGACGACCGGTTTCGCTACCGGAGTGGCATCATACCAGATGATGCTACTCCGGTAGTGAAACCGGTCGTCAGCTAAATAAAAGTGTGGAAAATTACACTGTTTTTATTCATTATCTAAAACGGCTTTCCACAAAGTAACGCCTGATCATCTAGATTTCAAACACAATATCATGTGTCAGAGGATGTATATATATGTATTATACATACGAACACTATCAACCAAGTAGATTTTTAACGTGAAATTTATCATGAATATAATGTATAAATATGAATAAGTAAATAAAGCGTAAATTTTAGAAGCTCAAAATTGAGGGATTGCTTATTTTTCAGTGTATTTTTTTAAAAGACAGAGAATATACATCTTTAATTTACTTTTTCTTAGTAATATTAATTAACTAACTTTCGGGCTGAATACTTCTGATTGCAAGTGAGGATACCACGATTTAGAGGATGAATACTACTAATAACTACCTGTATTTAAAATGTAATGATCAGTACATGTTTCAAATAATTCAAATATTCAATCAAAAAAGTCGATTTCCGCCGTTGGGAGTGTTCTGTACTGTATTCGCAAACAAAAAATTATCACTTTAAAAGAAAGATAGTGTTTCTTTTATACGCGCAACACGTCATTGTACTGTATCGGTGAACGAAAAGCAAACATGTACAAAAATGTTTAGGATTACACTTAAAAATTTTCATACTTCGAGCAAATGAGAATACGGTCCTAATCAAATTCAGCATATTTAACTTATATCATTTAAAAATAAAATTAATAAATATTTCACAAAATAATACAATTTTTCGAGACACTGAGATAGCCTTACAATCATGAAACAATTCAGAGCAAATTGGATAATTCAACAGGAGTCCAATCACGATAAACGCATCAGCGGGTTCCATATCGCCCACGGAAGAGACCCATTTACACGTCGGCAGGTACGGTACCCAATTTAACTAACAGATAATAAGACACCACCCGCCGACAATCTACCTTCTTAACCTTTCGAGGAACCGCCACTCGAGCGAGCATGCCTCCCGAAAAAAGAAACATCAACCACGCGACCACTCATCTAAAATTCCCTCGGGCATCGGTAAGTGACCCTCCGGCCATCATAGGCCTCAAACCTCCCCTCTCGGGATACGGGCCGATGAGCACCGCACCTGCCGCCTCTCCCCCGCACCCCGGAGGCGATGCAGCCGCTGCCTCTTTCGGTGGGGGCGGGAGCTGCACTTTCGGCAAACCCGCATTACACTGCTTTACCTCCTTCACTTGCTGATTTTCCTGACCATTCATTGAAACGAGCGATCCGATTGGAAGAACGTGCCGCGATGGAAATTGCTCGAAAAAAACAAGCCGACGTGCACTCGTGTGGTGTTTCCTCATTAAAACATCGAGACACCTGCCCCCTCTCGGTTTTTTCTAGTACTTCGATTATCCTGCCTCGGAAACGATGGTTGATATTTACGCTTAATTGCTTATGGCTTTTGGAAAGGGATCGAATATCTCTAATAGAAAGGCGGAGAGGAAGTCGCTCTACATAGCGTATGGCATTATTTCGAGGTCATGGGTATCCATACTATAAGGGTTTCGAAGGGAATCCAGGGTACTGCCGTAAAACATAAACTAGCTTATTGGTTAGAGGATCCTCTTATCTTATCTAAACCAGTTCATAAAGGATGGTAAGGACTTTAGATGAATTTGTTATGAAGGAAGCAGAATAAAATTTTAATCGGAAAAAACCGCAAAGAATACTTGATCTCCATTTAAGCAGGTAGCTAAGTACCACAGCGCTCAAATATACATGCCTTATAATTCATTATAAAGTCAAGCATCTATTAATTTAAGGAATTAAATCATCTGTAAAATTAAGAAATCAAATCATGAAGAACAATTAGGACAAAAAATCAAGTTACCAGAAATAGTAAAGTATTTCGCAACCGGTGGTCCACGGAACATAAAGATCAACATTTTTCGTTCGTGAAAGACCCAGTGCAATTTACTTACAAATTGAATATCAGGGCGAACTTCAAATTATAAAATAAAAAGAAATTTCAATTCAATAGCAAAAATTAGGTTAGAAATGTCATAACAGCGGAGGTCAAATTCTTGAAGGCGAAATTAGAATCCCTAAGAGAAATGATTGAGAAACGCCAGGGTAGAGAAAGAAAATCCAATCCCAAGTTACCAAAAATCCATAATTATACGCAAAAGTATCTAAGTTCTTGGTAAAAGATACAGATGGTAGATAAAACTGGTACAATATGACTCATTTAGTAAGCCTAATACCGGAGGGTAAAATGCCAAAGCGTAACATGATGAAATTTTAAATCAAGTCATGAATAACATGCACAACAAAATATTTCTGGTACAAGAATCAAATGACAAAATCTTGGATTTATTGAAAAATTCAACAAAAAGAAAGTTAAACAGTATTTAAATCACAAGAATGCTGATGGATACCAATGACTGATCAGTGAATTAATGTTCTTATTTGACGCAGCCAATGATACTGTGGAGGAAATCTTTTAGTAGAACATTTTCTTTAATATTTCATGGCAGTTGAAATTTACCCTTATATAGTCTGCCAAGAGGCCATTTACTCAAGAATCTACTTCATACAGCCTTAAAAATATGGCTCGGAGAAAGACGAAGGAGTCGCAAGATACACATTGTTGCTTGGAGACAAATAATATAAGACGAATTTAGTGTTAGTTTCCTACGTAAAAGGGCAGAAATAATAGAAGGATATGACGCAAGTATATAGCATTTTCAATAATTTAGAATTCAATTCCAAATTAATAGAGTTCAGTTTTCGAGTATGATTTATCAAGAGAAAAGGTCATAGCTCAGTAAATTACAGATGAATCTCAAAATTTTACAATATATTTTAAACTCTTAAGTTAATAAAATTGTAATATGAATGATTTCCCGTCATAGATAAGCAAAATGGAAACAGTGTAGGAAGGAAACATAAACTGTCACAGGATATTCCAGCAGCAGTAGCACAGACTAACATAACATGACTAAGTCTTTTCAATAGACATTTTTGATAAAGAAATGCGTTTCAGCCAGGAACGTTAAATGGATGGCATAAATATGACGATAAGCAGAAAAGTCTTAATAAAATATATATTGGAAAGCACCACATCTAACTCAAGAAGGATAATTCATAAATACAATTTGTATGATGCATATTTACGAGTCTTTTATGGCTTCTTGAGGGAGTACGCTACGAATACCTCGCAGCTAAACCATCAAAAAAGAACGACAGATGCGTCGAACCAAGGCATAATGGAAATACGAGATGGCGGAATTGAGAGAGATGGGTCCAAGTGTCGCAAATCAAACAGAAAACATCGCACGCATAACGCTGAGTATCAAAAGAAAGAAAAAACCATCCGCCGCAGGAATAAACGCAGCACAAAGGGACGGGAGGCATTATGGAGACAGCGGAAGGAAGAACGATTTGACGAGTGGCTAAAGATGCGGAAGACGCCGCATGAAATGGAGGAAGAGCAAGAAAAACATGAGAGGGCGCGGGGTGGCTGCATTACTGCAAGAGGAGGGAAAATATGGTTGCTGTGAGTTTGGTCTATGGAGGGTGGGACCTATTGCTGAGGGAGGAGATAAAAAAAATCACGCCGCACCCGGCTTTCTGGAATTCCGGAAGCTAGCAAAGACCGTAAGGGAGTGAAAAGAGGGAAAACTTCCCCTTTTCTGCATCTACCAAATCCGAAAACCCCAAGTGCTGCCCGCATTCCGAGTCTATAATTAGGACTGGAAATGTGAATGGGACATAACATAGGCTCCCGGAGAGCGACCTCCTCCACGAACGATTCCGACATCCGAAACCAAATTCACGTTCAAGAAGTCTTCCTTACGGCCTTTTAAAGAGATTCGGGCCTAAGATAACTTTGAAGGAGCCCATAAATTCATCGACGAAGTTAATTCCACGTGTTTGAAGATAAAGTAGGAAAACTTTTGGAATAACCCTCGCCGAAAGCAATACTCGGGGGCTGAAAATTAGACTGTGGGGGTAATAAAATCAGTCCGTGGAGAAGAGGGTTCTGCGGCTAATATGAAATATCGCGTGCCTGAAATTACGTCACTGCACCCTCTTCATAAATATCCATGGAATAGTTCCCAAATTACTCGGAGATAAATGCATTCCTTTTAAATATGGAGTGAATTTCCTGGAATTACTTAGCGCTAAGCCTCCTTCGATATGTGCACTAGTTGGATACGATACCATGACTTTCATGGTCTAGCAAAATACATTAACCAAAGACGAAAAGCATCTTGTTTCCAATATCAGAATATTACCAGAATCTAATTCAATAAAGAATACAAAATAGAATTCAGTTTAACAGAATTAATTATCTAGAGAAAAGAAAATTACCCATGAATCCCAAATTATTGAAAATATATCTTGACAATCATCAATACCATATATCAATAATACATCCAATAAGGATCCAGATTTCACAGAACGCAAAGAAACTGAGCTGAAAAATAATACCTCCATACTACAGCAAAATTAAATAGTCTCCTATAGATATACAAAATCTAATCCAAAAGAGGATAAAACTCTAACGCACAAACGCAAATATATTGCAGTTACAAAACTAATTCCGAATATTGAAAACTATCCGTAGTTTCGCAATTGATAATACTAGAGTAGTTTTAAAAGCAAGACGAAAACATATAAATGCATATAGCCTGACCCAAAACGTATTTCGAAAACCAAAACAGACTACTTGCTATGGGGTGAGTAGAAGCTGCAGGCGATTCACAGCTGTGCTCAACCACGAGGAAACCGCCAAAAGAATCTCTTATTACATGCGACGAGCCTTGACTCACCTGTAAGAGATAAATAGAAAATTAGCAACATTGGTAGGATTCATATTTGGTAAATATTACATAAATGGAAAAGTTAATACTATATTGAAAACACTCGACTTGAAAAATATAAAATTATCACATTGTTGTCAATTTTAATTATTGCTAACAATAACAATCTTCCATCACAAAGATAAGAAATAGTACATTTTCATTGTTGATTGAAATTTTAATCAATGTATGTAATAATGTAATGTAAATGTATGCAATTTACAGAATGGCTCTAAAAATACCTTCAAGTATTAATTTAAAGTTAATTTATGCACAGATATATGTTTTATATGGAAATAAATAATATCTAAATTTTTATAAGTTACCATTCGTAACAGAAACTATATATTTAAAATAGATTATTTAAAATAATATAATCATTAAGTTACCTTCCAATCCATTATTCTGGTATTAAAATGATTCAGAATGATGCCATGCAATCCTCAAAACTAGCAACATCATTTAAAAGAGATAATAAACCAAACATTAAGGGAAAAATATATTTCTAAGGATTCGAAAATCAAAATTAGATCTTTGTTAAGAAAATTGTGAAATTTAAATAAACAATGATTACAATCCACAATAAAGTAGACTTTATTTGCAATCGAATGAAAATATGTTTAACATGCTAAAAGAAAAGAAAAATAGATATCATAAAGACACCGAACTGGAGAAATACCTTATTTATTTTTAAAATTCTTTATTTCTTAGTTTATACAATAACTTAAAACATATAATAGCAGTTAAGATTATTCACTGAGCTAGGGATTCAAAATATATAAAGATGAATTATTTATTAGCATACAACCTCCCAGGCGACATCACCTGGACTCATACATATTAATACGAAAGAGATGTTTCACAATCATAACACCAACTACCGCTAAAAAGCAACGCAACTGCTCTTTAAAACGCCTCCAAAACCCTCCACTTTTGCGCCACATTCAGGAAAACCATCCGAAACATTATTTCGACAAATTGCCCACCGTCCTCTCCTCCGCACTCGCGATTGTTACCCGATTATTTTCAAACTTTCCAAAGGGAGAAAAAAGGCCCTCCACGCGACACGCCTCCCCCTCCGTGGAGGCGGTACGAGCCCAAAAGAAGGAAGAAGCTCCCGGGAGAGGGGGCGCATGCAGCGGAGGAAGCAAAGGAGCGATCCCGGACCAAATGAAGCGTGAAATGAAAGCAGTCGAACACAAAGAATGGGGAAAATGAGGTGGTCACTTGCTTCGACGGCCAATCGGGCGAGCGGTAATCTCCTCAAATCCCCCCGGCACCCCACCAAAAGGGCAAAACAACGCCTTCTGCCGCGACTCCGCCGCCCACTCCTCCACGGACAATGCCGCTCATCCGCAGACAACGGGACATACCTGCGCATTGAGACATCTGCTGGCGATTCGACGTGAAAGGGGAGCGAGTGCCCCCTCTTCACCACAACCCCTCATTATATGAGTCCATTTTTTGAGCATAATGCCCCCTCGCCTTTGACAACCATATTCAGCCATTGAAATCGCCCAGAGGGCGTCTCTTCGCTCGGCCGCTGGGATTTGCTTTTTATTCTCCTTGGAGCGTGCTCTTTGTAGTTTTTAGTGCGAATAATATGTCGCACGGCAATTTCACCCGTTTCTATCGCGTGGGTAGCAACCATTGGGACGCTGGACAAATTCGTTTGAGTCAGTGGCTGAGGCGGATTGTCTGCAGCGGACCATTGGTATTCAAATTGGAGCATTCTTCTGCGTTGGGCACTGTATACATCCCAAATGCTCATGTCATTTGATGAAAGGGTACTGTATGGAAATTTGAACGCATAACCGTCAAATTTAAAGTCTGTTACTACATTATCGTTATGAAACTGCACTCCTTTATTCAGATGAATCATTCGATAACGGAAAAGTTAGATATAACCGTTCTTAAACTTTATCTGTAAGGCCATGAATATTTTTTAATTTTTATAAGACTGATTCTGTTGATTAAAAATCAGAAAGAAGTTTCCTATGAATTTAATTAAATAGGGGATTTTACAAATCATAATGAAGATGCCCGAGATGCACAAAGTGTTGAATAAATTATTAAACCTAGGAAACAGTTCATAATTTTGACAAACCTTAAAATATATAAAATTTAAAATGGCAATATTATTCGGATTGGATGCTAAAATTTAACGAAAACAATGCAATATCATTCCTCATTTCAGTATAACTCATTACCAGCACATAAAGCTACAGAAGTCGAATAAGTTTTGTAATAAACAACGCGAAAAAAATCTACCTCTGAATAGCAACAATTATGAGCAGAAAATCTCTGTATCAACTTAGTTACAGAGAATAATTCAAAGTTAGGAAATATTACGGAAAGTAAAGGTGTCAGTCTGAATAGGAATAATTAATCACACTCAGAGCAGATAAATAATAACATTCGGAAATGTTTATCTCTACACACAATACCGCGTATGAGGTAACTGGAAAGCTTCCACTAAGATAAGCGTCAATTTCTGGGTCAATGACACTTTCTCTTGAACTTGAGAATCTGAACTTCTTTGAGAATAAAAGGAACAAAGTATCCTTTTCTTCCGTTTGCTTCCTGCCATTTTGACCTATTTCAGCATCAGCGGAACCCAAATTTGAGAAAAGAGGAAAACAGGACCATAACTGTCCATCTGCTTCCAATAGAACCTCAACACTTTCGGCGACCCCCTGACAGACCGCAATAATATCGCTTGTCAAGCCTAAATCCAACAGCGGACCGACATGAAGCAGTTTCAAACTGGAAATGGACTTGTATCTAATGCGGGCATCGCGATACAAAAGGATTCGTTCCGCCTCATTTATTTGAGGTGAAAACAATGGAGGACACGAGTAAAACTGAGGAGAGCAAATCTTTCGGAAACAAGCGGGTGAAAGGGAGGCGAAAGCATCATTACGGGCAGACCGCCCTGTCAGGGCGCCATGCACTTATCATTAAGAAGCGAGGACACGGGTGAGGAGAGGTGGGATGGGCAAGAGGCAGCTGCCGCTGGCACCCAAAGGAAGCCACCGAGGAATCGCAGATCCAAGACGTGAAATGCGGAAACAAAGTAGGGAAAGATGATGAATGCACGTAGTAACGGGGAAGACCATCGCGATGTATGGATAAGACTGTTACACTGCGTGAGCATAAGAGCGTACTCCGTTAGCATGTGAACATTGTAATATATGAGGAAAAACTTGCCCAAGTCAATGCAGAACTGCTTTTGGATGACTTTCTTTTTTTTGAATTATGATTAAACAAACCTTGGATATATGTTAGAATGATGAATGGTGATAGTAAGAAGAGGGGGAAAATACAGCGAAATTTATGAAACCAAAAATTCGTATTTACTCCAATAACGAATAAAATCTATCTACATCTTGAGCTTAATTCTTGGTTGGGAAGAGAAATTAAGATATAATCGCCATAATCAACAAGATTTAATTTTAAGAAGTTAACAAAAATACTTGCTACCTTTGTTTGAATGTTCCTAGCTATTAAATATTTTTATTGGTTAAAGTAATCTCGGTCCTCAGAATAGACCTCCTTTATGCTACAAAGTATATAGTGATGAGAATCTTTTTACTTATTAATAAATCACCAGGAGAACCTTGAAAGAGTTCCGTAGCAAAACTACCTTCATGAGGCTATAGACTTCGGTGATACTTTCATAGGACGAACTGCTATATTCGAAAAACTCTTCACCTGATAAAAATTTGGGGAAACGAAAATCGGAACGATCCAAGCCAGAGGATACCTGCAATACGTCTCATATCCAAGCATACACGCGGCGCCATATGTTTACCCTTTGGCAGGCATAGAACCATATTAATGTAAAAGAAGCCATAAGGTACACACGGTGTAAAAAACCCGAGGAAAAGATCACGAAACGATCCTCGGGCCCGCTCGACACTCCCGCCTCTATCCCAACCGAATGGGTATACATCGCGGGCGATATCCACGGGATAATCAGGGCATCAACTACGCGATTATCGACGGGAGTTGTCACAGAGCGGCGGATTAGTGAAACATCGGATAGAGGAAGAGGTGACGCAACCCCCTGCCAACTGGTGCGGCGGCACGCGACACACACATCGTCGTCCCCTTCCTGCAGAGAGAGTAGACCAAGGAAACCCGATCTGGGCACACACTTAAAGGACTTCCTCGGGGACTGGCACACACTCCCTTGGGCAGGAAGGGACGACGTGGGGGAAAAGGGTCAAGGCCCCGCTGGGAGATCGAAGGGGTTGATCAGCGATCGGGGGCGATGAAATGCTGATCGACATAGAGAACAGGCACCCTGCGTGGAAAGGTGTTGACACTATCAATTAGAAAATTCATTGGGGTTTTAGATGCATACATTAGTCCTTACTGCTACAGAATACTGGGCCTTTCAATGCGAAATAGTTCGAATCTAAATTTTCTGTAGCTCTTCAACCAAAGATTCAGGCGAATTTTAACAGATGCTAGAAAACAGTTTTCAGTATATTGTTGTATGCATGAGATAGGATATCTCATGATATCTCCTAACAATTGATACGGGCGGTTTCTCGGGCCGGTATTGCTGATTGAAATTGAAGTTGCTGGACAGAAGGAATTAAAAGGTAGCTTGGAAGATGGGAATTTATATTTTATATCGATATATTACGAAGAGAACCTCGATTTCAGCTGTCCATATCTGAGGCTACAATATTTTAAAACCAACAATATGCGGTTTCACCCGGTGGGAAGACATTTCACGCCAGTTGCGTATCCATGGGGAGGAAAAGGGACACATTTCCCTTTCAAAAATCGAAGAGACAGCTCAACGTTCCGTATTAGTTTTAAAGGAAAGGGTATTTTTTTTGCTTCGTTCTCAAAAGTATACAAAAAGTTTTCCTTTTCTCACTGAAATATAGATAAAACTATTTAATTGCCATACAATTACTTCTTTGTACGTACCTAGGGTGTATATCATCAGAAGCAATGTACGCATCGCACCTTTGAGCCGACCTATGAATACGTTTTAGTTTCAATTACTTGACAAAACAAAAGCGATGGAGGAAGTAGTGAAACAAAAACTTTCGTTACGTTGTTCCATTTCGTGGCCTGTATTATCAAGGAAATATCTGCAGTAACATTAGTGTATGAAATTGGTTTTTAAATAAATCATTCTTACATGCATTTAAAAACTGTCTAAATATATTAACTTCGAAAAAAGAATAAGGTAATAAATTGTCTTAAAAGACTTTTAAAAAACGTTTTATATTTAAACCTTCCTTGGCGGTGCTGGGTACTTGAGGACCCCAAAATAGCTAAATTCAATAGAAAAGTTTTATTTTTAACCACGTATGTTTCTTATTCCATGTATTCGTGCATCAATGTTTCTTTTATATTATGAAATCGAAAGAAATTTTTCTCACAGACTCATTTCCAAAATATCTTTAGTTTTCGAATGGGGTACCAAAGTACTCCGCTCAGCCATTTTTGCTTGGATTGCTATACACCTTGTCATGTCGTGTGATTGTGGCAATTCAGTCACCCTTTCTTACAGATTTCCTACTCTTTGGATCATTATGGACCGTAAACATGGGTGGAGAAGCAAACTATAAAACGCTGAAGATACACCGGAAGATGAGGTGAACGTGTCTAAACCTGTAAGATCTTTCAAAAATAAACGGAATAAATTGAATTATTTGATTCCGAAGTGTTATATAGTCATAAGTGGAACTCAATCACAATTGACCAGTCTTTCTCTATCACTACAGCAGAAATTATAAATCACTGTTATGATCAATATGCTTGTAAATACTTGCTAAATTGGATTTCTAAAATTAATAATACTCCCAAACACTGGAGCAAAACAATCGTAAATCAACCTAGACGATCATATAAAAGAATTGAAAATAGGTTATAACAATATAGAAAACAACACATGCTGCATGAATGACGTACACATAACACGTATACTGAACAATTTTATTTTTTAAATTAAAACTGAAATTTTCCTCTATCGGGTATCTTTTTATTTCAGAATGATTGGGGCATTTCCTGATTTCCTGAACTAATTACGCATAAAAATACTTTTCGATATCTATATTTATAAACATTTAAATAATTACAAAAGGAATATTTCAATCACACTCGGCTTAGGATAACCTGCTTTCTAAGGTGGCAAGTAGCTTCTCTCTTGTTTTTGCGAATATAGCTTCATATAATAAAAACCTCTGATAAAGAAAACAGTACCAACTTGGAAGCATTATTTTCATGAACATAATGATAAACTCACAATTATAGCTAAAATTTCAAATGAAAAACGCCACATTGACCCCAAGAAAGAAACCTCTTTTGGAGAAAGAGAAAAAAATTGAACTGAAACTTGTTACAAAGGGAACAGTTGCAGAGTGACTGGAGAAAGAAGTACTTGAAAGCAAATTGGAATATAAAAGGAGAGCAGAAAAGGAAAAAGTTTCAATAGCTGCAACTGAAGTTCTCTTACCAATGTCATTAGAGTGCAAAACAATCGTGGGAGGAAAGGGCAACGGAATAGCGCAGAAAGAAGCGTTGCGCATCCTACGAACTCTTTTGAGGCGAATAAAATGTTCAGTGCCGTAAACTTCTCGACGGAGACTAATTTTACGGCGTGACGAATGCACTTTCAGTCGATACTTGGGGGAAAGTCAGCGTAACGATTGTGTTAAATGATGCGCTGTGAGGCTGGTTAAAGGCGATAACGGTCGAGGAGCCGATTCATTGGTTTCAGCAATGCACAAGAAGTACGCTCAATCTGTGTTCAAGTTAGAATTACAACAGGAAAAAACTCTCTTCGAACAAAGTAATCCCACATAAATGGATTTCACCTCTCACAGACGGATGATTTTGCAAGCATCACTTATGTAATGCCCTTCCATCAAATGCTCCAATCATGACAAGAAATTTAATGACCTCTTGTATATACATTATTTTTCATATCTTCTCAACTCTGCATAAAACTCTCGCTGTAAAAACATCTACGCATATCTTGGTACTTTTCCTTATTCCTTAAAGCTAAATAGATGTCTCATCGAATTATCATTCATCACTTTTAACCCCTAATTCCCAATCTTGCCAACCTTTGAAAATTATTTACAGTTATTCATCATTTTAATATACGTAAACCATATAATTTCAGTGATTACAACTTTATCAAACCTTTCTTTAAGTCCAAAACAAACGTCAAAATCCCTTTCCCTCCGCTTGGGAAGTCAAACTAGCGTCCCCTATTATCTGCAGACAATCATTATTAAACCACTACAACTCCCCAAGGAAAAAAGTCCAGGATTCGAACCCTGATCTTCCACTTGTTGGGCAGCTGCTCAGTCCAGTAGGGCTATGTTGCCAGAACATTCTGGGATGGCGTTTCTACGAAGGAGGGAGACCAGGTCCTGTCAAACCTTTTTCATCTCCCTTTTTCATTGGTAATTTTCCTACGCGCTATCTCCAAAGTTATTGTTGTCTCTTTCCTTTACTTCTAAAACGGTGTCCCCAGTTTTCCCAAAGCTATCAGTGCAATATGTTGCAAGATCATTGAATTCACTAAAATGCATCTTCTGGGACTGACATCCTCCGCTACAATGTATCTAGATAGACTTCATAGATAGCAATAATTTGAATTTTCATTAATCAATTAAATCCTTCACGCTCAACTACGACATATCTATTACCCAACACATTTTCTCTCTTCACAAAGTTTTCCATTATTTGAAACATTTCACTATCCTCCCATTTTGGACTTCCAGGTAAATTGCTCTTGTGCCATTATAGGTCATGATATGAATATAAATGATCAGGAGTTAAATGATCGTGTCATAATTAGGATATAATATATTTACCGTGTAAAGGAACGAAAAATATAGACCCCCTTCCTTTTGAAAAGTATAGATTTTAAAAGATACAAACGATGGTGATGAATAAGTCTTATGATATTTACTATCGCATTTGTATCACCGAAAAGGAAACATACTGACCATTAAATATGCGACAGACACTATTAAATTTTCTATCGAAGGAGAGGGATTCTTGTTGAGACTATCAGGGCTTCAGTCCAAGGCAAGGGCGAATTTCAGTGGATAATAATAGATGCGAAGCTCACGTGACGATCTCCACGCATGATATTCCGGGATTTCGGATTAAAGAGATTTTCAATGAGAGCCAAAAAAAAATTCGAATCACATTTTAAAGATCACGAAGTTTCTAACTTATCAATTTACAGACACATTATCTACGTACCAAGACACTTACAGCAATTTCCAGATACTATCCACTACTATCACGGAAAAGAATAATTTAAATAAATAGACGGGCAAGTCTCACATTTTGCAATGCAAGAGAAGACCTAAAATTAATAATAATCATAGTAAATCATTTTCAAGTGTATATATACTCGGGTGATTAGAAAAATCATTCTAATACAACGAATCCTTCTACATGTTGATAGATTCCTTAAGTAGAAATTATGATTAATTTAATATTAGAATAATAAATCAAGGACAAATAATAGGAATACTGTCCGATGTGAAAGTATATTTACAAAACTATTTGGCAATTCATTATATATCTGAGACTTTTGTGAAGAAAAGAGTTTCGCTTGCACCAAGTATCAGAATTTTTACACATAACTTTATTGAGTTTTAACTAAATGTGCTTTTAACCATTTAATGCTCCACTAAGACTGTAACATTACCCATATGTACAGTGGAAGACGATAAATTTGAGAAAACGCAATATTTTTCTGAGATATCCTAAGAGTCGACTACTTAAATTTCAATTAGATACATTGATATACTTAGAATTCAACTGTACAATATTTTGGCACAATTTTCAATAGCATACCAGCAATTGATAGGTAAATAATAACCAATTCAAAATAAAAGTTCATTAATTCAATTATTAATGGATTCCCAAAAACTCACGTCGAATTAAGTCGGTATCGTTTAATGCAAGAAGTAAACACCGCTTTTGGATTTCTATCTACGAAAAATGACGTATTCATTATATAAAAATGTACAATGCGAATTTTTGTGTAATCGATGAAGAGTTCCAATTAATAGGCAGAGAAATTGCCACCACAGCCTTTTCGAAATTATCCGGCAAACTTTTCAATTTCTTAGTTCATTAATGTATTAATTGCGACGAGGGAGTTTCTCCCTTCCATTAACACTCACATCTCATCATTAAAAAAGGTACAAGCTCCTACTTCTGAAGCATCAATAACCAGTGACCACAATCGCCCTACTGGGGATACGCGCATCTGCTTCCAAACAATTTACGACGAAAACACAAAAAAGACGTTCGGGGTGGATGTCAAACTAACCGAGTCCTACGTCGTAATTTATAAGTCCCGAGTATTGTATCAAAGCCGCAGAGAGCATTCAGCCCTATTAAAGCGAGTCCGGGGGAAAATTACTGCCCGAAACTCCCCCAAAAGTTGGGCGGCGTAACAACTCAATGGCACAAAACCCGAATTTGAGCGGACAAAGAGAAAAGAGAGGTCTGCATGACAAACCAATTCGTGGCCGAGGAAACTGCTTCAGGGACACGGGGAAAAGGAGATTAACGACTTCAAATTAAGATGGGCAATTACACGGTTCTGGTCTATGTATTGCGGATTTGGAAGGATGAAAAAGGAAGGGGCGACCAACAGGAGAGTGGTCCTGCAGACGGCGACCACACTCGTGGAAGGGCCGAGAAAAACGCTGAAAATGGAAAAAGCGGCGAAAACAAAAGTGGTCCATCCCCTAAAAGCAACTGCCACAGACCCCCATTTGAGGAACCCTTAAGTGTTCCCCGTAGGATCAATTACCCCACAAAATTTATGTCAACTGCGGTAGCGTTGGTCCAAATATTTTTTCCTTTGCTTTCAAGCACGTGCTTTTTAACGAGCTCCTAGTTTCTGCAGCTTGAAAACCATTGCTGTTTTCGTTTCCATCTGCTTTCATTGGCCAGCAGTTCATTTTCAATGAACCACTTCAACCATTCACGTTTTCTTAGTAACATTTTCCTAACTCTCTGTTACTCTCCTATATAAAAAGGCTTTACGACCAAGGTTTCAGTAAATTTCCTCTTAATTCTTTTAAGCGGCAAAATTACTCGTGCAAGGTCACAGCAAAACAGGGGAAAGCTTTTTTAGATTACATCTGTATCTACTTAATACGATAAAATATTATATACGACTTGAAAAGCAATAATTCAATTTAAACGTACACATCCCAAAAATCAGAATTCAGTCTAAAGATTGATTTCTACCATAAATGTAAACCATTAATTACTCCTAAGACTTCATTTGATAAATTATTGTAAATTTTAAATTTGATTAAAAAAAATTAAAAACGAGCAAAAACCACGTTGTGGACGAGAAAATTTGGATGATTCCTAGAGCTGTAAAATTCTATTATTTCGAATGAAGGAAATCTTGATGCTAGTATGTAAATCCACCAATGTTCGAAATACTAGATAATAATTCCAAATGATTTCCACCCCTGATTTACAAACGTTCATTTCACAAAATATTCAGTCTTGAACTTGAATAACAAACGCCTATAATGAGTTAAACTTCTAACACATATTATTGCGTACGGCCACATTGTTAAATGCCGGGAATAGACCATTAACAAAGTCTGCACGATGATGGATTCATATTAAATGTAGCTGATTGCTGAGATAAATACAAATTAACTTCCAAATTTCTTTCGGTTTGTGCAGATTCATTTCACTGCAATTTCACTTCTCTTGCTCGACATTCGACGTCCCGAAAGCCCAATGAATTGCATCGAGGCATGCAAACACATTTCAAGCTGTGAATATTCACCACCAGCTCATACCCCAAGTCAAAGTCACTTTGAAATTTCGCAGCGATTTTCATTTATCAATCAAGCCCTCCGGAGCTGAATCGAGGGAAATCCACAGACTGCACATCCCATTAGCGTGGACGTTGAAATTGGAATGGATGGTAGGAAAATCTGGGGTTTGCATGTCCGGAAACCGAATCTTTACGGAGGAAAAGAATAAAATAAATGCGCGTCATAGGGAACTCGCTGAGCTCATAAGAATATATATCATTCTCTCCGAGTCGAGAGAAAATCAGTCCAGTCGGTTCCCATTGTACCATATGGAAATTTATGGCGTGACGCAATAAAATATGGACTTAGCCCTTCTGGCCGGTGATAAACGACACCTCGCCGAAGACAGATGAACAGAGCGAACTTGAGTGGGCGGAATAGAAGACAATCTGGGAGAGATTTTGCGGGATTGACGGTGGCTGCTTTTAGGTAGTCACAGAACACCGCGAAGCGCCGAATGAAAGAAGGATTTCGTAAAATGTTTCATCTTAAACAACAGAAACGAGTGGAATCGTTCACAACCACCCATCGCGGTACGAAAGGCGAGAAATATGCGGGAAAATATTTTATCTAAGATGAAGGATTTGGCGGTAAAACGTTTAGAGCGAGCCATTAAAAGCTCTCGTAATGTGCTTTTGATTTTATCATCGCGAATTATTTTTGACGTTCGCAGAGTAATAAATGTTTGAGAAAGACGTAATAAATGATGTATATTGTCAAAGTTGCACATCACCGACCTAAAATATTACCATTACTATGTCCTTGTACAAAATTTCTGGATGCTAATGGAGTGGACGGGAAAACGTAAGCCTTCGTAAAGTATGACGAATATGCTATAGAAAATTAAAGATGCCTTTGACTCACGTAGAATTTAATAACACTACGTCAGACAATATTACGTTAATTATCCTAAAATAAAAATTTCCTTAGATTAAATAAATCTTCATCGTTTAGTTAACACGATATTTTAGCGTAATTTCTAAACAGAAAGCATGTAGTATTTCTTGAGGGGTAGCAGAATCGTTCAGCACCATGAGTATAGGTTGTACTAGCACAGGAACCATAAATAAGAGGTACCCATGAACTTTTGAACTGTGATAATCATAGAAAGAATAGTAATCTAAAACCGCCCTTGCGGGAACCTCAATGTTTTTCTTCTTACTCTGGTCTCCCGATGTATTCCAAGAATAGTGAACTAGACTCAGCGATGGTTACCTGTGCTTCCAATCGAATGTGGGTAATCATGTCAGTCTAGTATCTCACAGAGCAATCTCACTTCTTCAGTGACCGACAACCTTTTAGCACTCCCAATACAAGATAACAGAGCGATACTTTCTCCAGACTTGGGCCGTCTGCCCCCTGAGGGTGACATTTGGCACCGTACGCTGACAAGCCAACTCGGCATATCTCTTACACGTCCCTGATGACACGTGAATACCTACAGCGAACAGATGCATCTCAAATATTTAGCCACTCTACGACTCTTTAGCAGCAACATGTGAGAGGATGAAGAAAATAAGATCATATTCGTAACGGATATGATACTCATAATTACTCCAAGTTTTTCAACGGAAATGTATCCTTTTACAGACTTACAATAAAACTCAATACCTAGGGATACAGTAAGTATCCGTAATGCCCTATTAATTTATCACCACGGGCAATTACTAGCTGAGGATACTGCAAAAAGATTAAATAATAATTGAAAGATAATCCGAATGGGGAAATAACTAATTATTTATTACATGACATACTGTATGGTGATATAAACTATATAAAAGGAAAGTATACGATGCTTTGACCAAGAGTGACAGTTACTCATGGTTTAGAAGAGATTGTTTATTGTGGAGAATAGTAACAACAATAGTTTATTTTATGAACAAATATCAATAAAAGCTTATTATTAATTTCTCAGTCAATGTAACCTCCAGCTTAATGCATGAATCACAAGCTTGTTTTGAATGCAATGATGTTTCGTCAGGTAATAACGAATTTGGTAATAACATATTTTACTTTCCTTATTTTACCCCGGAATCGATGTTACCGTTTTTTCGCAGTATTAAGTCAAATGCTGGTGAAATTGATGGATTTAATAATAAAACGTTAAAAACAATTATGCCTGTAATATTTCCTGTGCTGCTTTATATTTATAACTGCTCATTGATGTATTCAGTTTTCTCAGCCTCTTGGAAGACTGCATTGATTAAACCCATAAAGAAAAAACCCAATCCGACCGAATTATCACATTAATTATTATTTTCTTATACATTATTAATTTGTGTTTTATGAATTTAAATTGCAATTGTATTATTTGAAATTTCTTATGTGTTCATTTTTTTCTGTTCTTTTTCCGCCACAGAGCTTTGGAATTTGATTTTTCCCTTTGCAATAAGCTGTGTAAATTTGTGTAAACATGTTCCATAGGACTTTGTCCTAGAACATAAATAAATTTATTCTATTTATTCTATTATATTAAATAAGATATTATAGAAATAAAAGATTGTGGGATCTACATTTCTATGTTGAACCTACAATGCTTCATTTCTCTATCATTCTACTTACTTAAATGTATTGAATCAATAATTGTCATAAATTATTTTTATTCTCTTGAATGTTTATTTATTTACTACTTTTCAGGATTGCAGTTGATTAAATCATATGCTGAAGCTGAAAGTTAACAGAAATATAACCTCATTACAAATGTAGAAAATAAATCAGCAATACATTCCCCATATACCTGGCAATTAATAATTGTAAACACCCAAACAAATACGCGCAGAAAATCCAACCAAAAGCCTAACGTAGAATCCAAACCGTAGCGAGTTTATTCCTATTATTCTTTTTGGCAACGCAAACTACTTTCCGAATGGGTGAAGTATTTGCAATCCTCTCGTTAAGTGGATAAATGTTATCTTTTCCCTTTGGGTTGTATTCGCCACGCACCGTCAGAGGGGACCACTTTGAATCGAAATCTGTGAATGCTTCGGATGTACCAACTGGGAGGAACAGTGGGGGCGTGGGAGGGTGGCAGGTATGGGCGACGGGTGTTGTGGTGACAGAGTGCAGACGGGGCGCCCGAGGATGCGACACCGGCCTCCAGGTGCGACTTTTCCCTCACGTGAGGAGGCATTGCATCCAACGCTATACATCGAATCCTTTGATGCTTCAAATGCGCAGGCACTCGCGGGGCATTATTGTGCACCACGCTCAAATTCACAATGTGCGTCGGATTATGAGCAGATTTTTTTCGTAAATATCCAATTCGGCCAATATCCAGAAGGCGATATTTTAGCTGTTTTTTGGCGCGTAACTTTACTTCCCTTGACATTTATTCCAATTCTACAAAGTTTTACATTTGCCTAGCATCATGCGCTGAAAATATTTGATTTTTCTATAAGTATGGCACGCATACGTAGATAATAAAGAAAAGAGATTATATGCAAACGATTTTTTGGCTAACAAAGTTGTTCTTTAGTTGAGTTGGCTGACAATCATTTTGGTCGATACCCTTCTATGCCTACAATGAAAACATAAATAGACCAGAGCAAAAAAAATGCTTCCCATTCTTATTTACTAGTAAAATATCGCGGTAGATATTTAGCCGTATCTATGCGTATTTAACAATTTTTACGATAAACGAAGATTTGGGTTGAAGAATTTAATCCCTAAACGAGCTATCTTATCACCTATATCTGCATATAATTTTCCTTTATTTATGTGTAGTAATTTTCTTCTATTATGTACGAACGTGAGGATGGAAGAAGAATGTAAATGAGAGAAAGAAGATGAAAATTAGCCGCCGTCTGGTCTCTTAGTTCATTCTTCTCCATTCTGTCATTTTGTTTTATATTTATGTACAAGGTATCTACACTATATATCTATATGTAGCCTTTTCAACGCTTTACATACGTTATTTTAAAATTTAAATATATCGCATTATCATCCAAGATTTACAATACCTAGAGAAATAAATTGTCGGCTGTATTCTAAATTACTTCTTTAAATCCAAGAGATGGCGATCCTCAAGTTTTCTGACACATAAAATTAGCACAACTAACAGAACAATGAAAGCATCTGTTTGTAAGTTGGTATCTTATCTTTTGATGGCTGTTTAAAACATATGATTACGTCACAATTTTACAAATTGATAAAAATGAATCACAAAATATGGCGAATCATCATCTAAGCGGGTTTTTACATCATATTATATATTTATATTTATTTTTTGAAGAACTCGCTCATTGAATGATAACATTATATTATAATAAAAGGCTGATTCCTGGCAAAAACTGTATGGCTTGAAGACGATTTTAAACATCTAAAAAAAATATATTGGAGAGATCGAAAAATATTCCTTCACGTTCAATATGTATGTATCTTCGAACAAGGTAGCTTTATGATATTTTTGAGAAAGCCTTAATGCACCAAGTTACAATTTAAAAACTTGATTTCTGATACCAATAATTATTTTAAGTTAATGCTGGTCAGACATGAACTGTTTTATAATAAATATTAATATAAGGTCTAGTTTCCGTATCCAGTTGTTTTTCTAATTAATCTCTGATGAAAATTCGATCTCGCCTAGAGGAACTGGAAGTTGTCTGCATTGCGTTCAGCTTAGATCCATGGCTGCAGAGCAATCGAACTCGTGCGTTAATTTATACTTACTCTTAGGATCGATAAAGCACCTCGCGAAATTCCTAGGCATCAAAATAAAACATTGCTAGCAAATTTCCGTTAGAATAATCGAACGGAAATCCATAACTCACAATAAGAATATTCACCGAAAACTTGGCGAAATTTCGGGAAGGAATCATGACGTAATCACCATCATCCGTTCCGGTAGTTCAGATGAGCTGATAGCATATTTTAATAACGAAATTACAATGCATGGGTGAGACTTCCGGATGAGATTTCTTCTTTCGATAAACAAAAATATCCTCATTAACTCCGAATAAAATGAAGGAGAATATGTCGGGGTTGAAATATTCATCGGGTTTTCAAACGTGTAACTATGATAATTACAACATTAACGCTCAAAAAATGAATATTTCTATCTCTATCGTACAGGAACAATGCAGCAAAGTGGATTTGTGAGCTAAATGAAGGCATTGGGAATAAGACGACAGTATGATTATAAACAGGCATAAATTGAGTCCATTAATAGCGATGTTCTACTTCATGACTCACTTGTTACATTAATTGTAATACAATCAGAACCCAACGGTGAATCAACCGCATGACAGAAGTCTGCAGAAAATTCTAGAAATCGCACACAAAAGATACCTGACAAATTTCACCACCTGCCGTGCTTTACTTAGGCCTGGAAAAAGGCATTCCGATTTTCGCGGTCAACAGCCGGTTGAGAAATAAACCGGCTGCCCTTAAAGCGATCGATACGAATTCTATACCGGATTCATGAGGTACACTATTTTTTTCAGTTTTAGCGTGGAGTTTTAAATCAAATAATTCAGGGACATTAGATAATGAGATGTTATAAGCCTCATCTAATTGAGAATGTTAACGCTCCAGTAAAAGACACAAAAGATAGAATGGGTTGGTTTCTCCGATGAATTTATTTCACAACTAGAAATTATGTCAGCGTACCTTTTTTAACTCAATCAAGCAATATTTACTTACAAGATCTACAGAAAATTTCTAAAAAGACAACTGGTGATTAAATTTAATGCTTGCATCAAAGCACTTTTTTAATCAAACTTATTGTAAAATTATTTTACCTAGTAATGAATGAAATTGTGTATTGTATATATTGTGTATTATGTATTGTGTATTATTTATGTATTTGTAACTTGTAAGGCCGCCGCCACCGGACTGTCGTCCAATTGCGACGTATATGTAATAATAATAATAATAAACATGTTTAATACTTACTTAAGATTTTTACAGCGTATTTTTCGTGTTTTAACGGTATTCACATAAACAGAAAACATTATTAAGGATATACTATTCTATTCAACGTTTTCATTTTTTACTAGTGAGTTCCTCGTGGCAAAAAATACTTGAATTCTTATGATTGATTGTATTATTCAGATTTTCAATGTTATAAACTCAAATGAATTTTAAGCAGTGAGATTCGAATACGCGCGAATGAAACTGACGTTTTAAGTGAGTGGTACGGAGGATGTGAGTTGAATGGCAGACAGGTCCGTAAATAATATTTAAATATCGATACATATCTTCCCTCGCGACTTTTTACTGCCGCTACTGTTTGCTTTCTTTGCGCACCGTAATAAAGACTGCATTTAGCGCAAACTGTACGGAATGACTTTATCAGCGTTCGATCTCTGGCGCAATACAAAGAGTTCAAAGTCTGAAGCGATGGATAACTCGAGTAATTCGTATTTAAATGAGAGCTTAGAGTTGCTCATTGTCCGCGACAAATATTGCACTTTTAAAAAGTTTTCTCAGTTTCAGTATTTAGAAGATAAACTTCGTAGAGATAAAATATTTTTTCTAGTATCCCTGAAATAGTAGGAAATTTAAGCTCAGCATCATGCGCAAAATTCGATAAAAATCGCTTTACAAGAAACCACCTAAGACCCCGCAGACATCTACATTACTTATCGAGAGAGCAATATTTCAAAATAACTTAGGATACGTTTATTAATTTTCGTACAGTAATTACATGGCAGGTAAAAGTTGGGGCATGAACGCTTTATTGATAACCCCTGGAAATTTCCTCTCTTTCTGGTGCACCACCGAAAGGCACGGCCGCATTAAAAAGAATACAAAACTTGGGGTAAAAGGGCCCAGATTAACAGTCATCGAACATTAAAAGTCGGATGAAGACGGAAAACGCTTCTTGCGTGCCAAGTATAGCGGCGCGTCTATCTCACGAAGGGACACCCGCCATTTTTATCACGCGACGGCGAACCGAATAGCACATCCCGGGCGTCGGCCACCCACGCCTCCGCGACGCATCCCGACGAAGTGTGTGAGCGAAGATTTACGATTCCGAGGCGTTTGCCCTCGGAACAAAAAGCCGCAATCCGAAAATAAACGAAAGGTCCTAATCAGAAGATCCCTCCTACGTCATCGCCCGCGGAAAAAAATGAAGGCTTCGTCGCGGACGGTGCGTTGGTTTACGAAGGCAATTGGGAGAATATAGAGGGTAGAATCACAGAAACAGTGCAGCAAATAAAGAGGAATATAATAATTACAAATTATATTAAATAATAATAAAATAATTTATTCAGGGCGAGATTAAAACTATAAAGTCTCTTCTTACCTTTCCCTTCGTCATGTAAATAAAAAAAAGAGATGGCCTGAAAAGAAGTACACAAAAGAAAACTACTTTTTGGATGTAAAATACCTAATCTAAGAGCTTAAGTAACAATGTCCACTAAATGAGAGCAAATAACATAAAAATAAGGTCAACGCCGAATATGTTAAGATAGTAAAACTTCACAGCATGGTTGCCCTACTTTTTCGACCGAAAATAGTGAATCCAATGGAAAATTTTCATCAAACAATGTCTAATGTTTAATGCGACCAAATAAGGATGTCGTATATTATTTTACCATTATACTCATATTTTTTTGGTAACTATTTTATATGCCAAAAATCCCATACGCTGAAATTAATATATATAATTTTACTATCAAAACTACGCACGCGAGCAAATCAAATATCAACGAGCCATTGAGTACACACATCCAGCTAACAATACGTTTCATCCTAGCAAGAATATTTTTTGTTTGATCGTTTTTCTAAATTTTACGATTATTTTAACAACGGATGCAAGTTTCTGAGAGAAATTTAAATAGGGAAATTTTAGAAGAGTGATAGGCCAAGCCTTTGGCGGGGCGTGTACTAGAAAATCCTTCTCTATAGACCTAAAAAAGCCTAATACATATATTCATTTCTATAACGAAGAGTAATGCATTATTATACAAGTCCCGTATTGTCTAGTGGTTAGGATACCCGGCTCTCACCCGGGAGGCCCGGGTTCGATTCCCGGTACGGGAAACTTTTTTTATAATTAACGAAAGATATAAATTGACAATATATTTATGGTTATCATGGACAAAGCGAATTTTAACAACTACAAAATGAATAAATATTGAAAGTAGAGATAAAATTCCTGATTGGCTTAGTTATTTTCTGGTTTCGTAGAGGCCCTTAGAAAAATGCAAACTAAGAACAAGAAGCAAGCAGAGGTGCAAATGCAATGCTCAATGGCAATAAATAACCACTACGGCAAATAATAAATAAATACTAATAATAATAAATTTGTACAGTTCCTCCATCATGCGGTTCCATTCCCTCTAACGTAAATTAGAATTCACAAATTAGAGATCTCTCACACACAACTACATTTCATGTGCATATGCTTGCTCACAGCTGATTGCTCGGATTCCAAGCAAATGGAGCAAATCCTTCCAGAAAATTCACCCAAAGCAGAATCAACCACTGACCAACTACCGAACTGCAGTACCATTAAAAAATCCACGTTAAAGAAACTTTTACTAGACTACTATTTATTTCAGAAAACACGACCCAGGTTTCGTAGCGTCGCTACATCTTCAGGTGACAAAATAAGAACACTACCAAATATATATCCTCATGAACGTCAAGAAACTAGCAAATAGGAAAGGAGGAGGTAGCAAGTAACGGAAGGAGGAACAAAGGGACCTAGGGGGAGGAAGGTGGAATGTGGGAGGGGGGTTACGGGATGAGGGAGGTTACACAGCAATGGTTCTCAATAACAATTTGAAGGTTTGCAAGAGTTAGAGTTACAAAGTAAGTAAGAAAAGCAAGAGTTACAAAGTAAGGCATGGTCATAAAATTCACTTTTTCTGAAATAAATCGTGGTCTAGTAAAAGTTTCTTTACCATGGATTTTTTAATAGTTAATAACTACCACAAAATTAACCCTGAATCTGTATCGTTACAGTACTATTAGCTTAAGTTACCAATGTTTCTTAATTACAGCACGATCAATATTTCTTTATTTAAACAATATACACTTAACAGGTAACGCTTCACTTCAAAAATATATCAATTTATAATCGAAGATCAATTAATTTCATTATTATTTATTATAACTTGTCAGAAGATTGCATTAAATGAGCTTAAATAGTTTTATTTCAAAAGCTGGAGTAAAGCTGAATTTAGTTTTTGACAGAAAGAGAATGGGTTTGGTGTTATCAACCTTGCAATAAGTAAGGAAATAATGTATAACTATATTAATCAGTAAAAGCTATTATTTTTATTATAGTAAAAAGTTAACATTAATGACCGCTGATGATATTTAATCTCTCTATGAGAGTTTTTCTATTACTGAGTGAAATTTTTTAAGAATCAAAAACTGACAAAAATGTATATTATTTGGTCAAGTAGAAATCTCGTGATTCTTTCTTACAAAGCGAAAGATACTGCATACCAATTAAGTTAACTTCACTACCATAGTTTTCAGAAATCCCATATAAGATACTAGATTGATTTAACTAATTTCTGTTATTATTTTTCAAACTGAAACTTAGAGAAAGTCCCGAGAAAAATGTTACCTCTAAAATATGCAGCCTATATGTTTGCTAAACCACAAAAGTGGAGAGAGGATAAATAAACAAAACTTACCTGACTTTATCTACCGAGGGTTATTCATCTTAAATACATTTATCTAACGCATATTGTATTTCCAGGAAAAGTATTCCATTTATCAAAAACCTTTCTATATCATTTCGTCTGATTGTATTCGATAGAAATTTCTATTTAGATATTTGCTCTTACCTCCAATTGTCCAAAAATAGTCTAAAATTCATAGAATAGAAAGGTAAAGATTTAAATAAAATGTGATAAAGTAACACATAGCTCTTTTTTGTTTGAGATAAAGGAATTTATGAAAGTTAATTCAGAAAAGCTATAATATTATGCCTAGAAATGCTTTCATAATGATAACTTTATCTTAGAGTTATTAATTATTTTCTGCAATATAGACTCTTATATACATTATACGATAAGTTTTAAATGTTTTGAAATTACGTTATTCAGATATTACTTGGATTTTTACTATGAAGCAGATGAAGTTTATACCTTACGATTGTTCAAACAAATACGCTGTGCTAAAATATGAGATGGCTGACAGCTAGAAAAATGGGTTGAGAATAGAAATTACACCGCGTAGACAAATTTATAGAAATCGCGTGAGAGTACCGCCTGAAAGCCAGTAGCTCTTTCGAGTCATAACTCACGGCAAATTAAATCGTATGCAACCTTTCATTTCCCGCCCATTTCTCCGTCTTCGCCGTCAGCCAATGACTTCCCCGCCGCCCGACAAAGCCACGCGGAGAGCGCGCGAAAATTCATTGTTAATCGCGGACAGCGCCTCAAAAGCGCCAATCGATATCCAAAATTGTTAATTCTTATTCAACAGCTCCTCGGGCCACGTCCCTTATCGCGTTTTAATTCCCATCTCGAGCCGAGCTTCGGTAATTCCGAAAAACTTCCATTTTTAAGCCCCATTATCGACTCCCACTCTACTAGTACGCCAAAGCTGGAGTACACCGAAGTACGCATGCGTCCGAAAAAAAGTGGAGAGAGGTAGATCAAAATCTCTCCGGTAAAGACTTCTAGCTAGCCATCGATCTTGCCGCCGCCTACCCTTAGGGTCATCGACTCTGGGCCCCTCCCACCGCGGCGAAAATCCGATGGAGCGGCAGGTACAGTTTATTTCGCTTATGGGAGCGCGTTTCCCTTATCTCTCCACGGGGAAAGACACGGTCATCGATCACGGCCTGGGACCGGATTCCAGAAAATCACGAATATTTCGGAGAGATAACGGCGTTCGATCGACGCTGATATCTAAATCCTTCGAACCACGCCAACGGCACTACCCTTTCAAAACTATATTTCGGTAGGGATTAAATTTTATTGGCATAAAGTAAGGTTCGGAAAGATAAGCTCCGACAAAGTCAAGATAAGATAATCCTAGCGGAGTAAAGGAGGCGATACGGGGAAAACAAAAGCTAGGAAAATAGGTGAAAGGGAAAGGGGCCGGGGTTAGAAAAGGAAAGTGATTGCTATAGCATGGGTGAAATAAATAAAGTGACCGATGCAGACCTGGATTAGATCGATTGATCACGTTAAATAAGAAATTTCTTTGAATAAAAGCGCCTTACTGTGAGAAAAATCGCTTCTAAAGAACGATTACGATAGCTCTTTTCCAATTTTCCGCTCTGCAGCGATAGTTCCTGTATGCGTTAATTTCCCCAAACTTCGTCTCATTATTTTTGCGATAGATATTCATAGAAAATAAAGGAGCGTAAAATAAGTTAGAGCCGTGAATAACTGACTCGAAAATTGGCGCGGTAAAATTTGAATGATGCAGGAAATTGAGTTTATCGTGATTTTCCACTCCAGCTGCTAGTTCAAACGTCAAACGGAATGAAGTGGAATGAGAATGAATGATCTCCTTGACTCTTGTACCATGAGTATCACAATTTGAATACAAATCAAATAGTGAATTTCCTTTGAGAAGTTTCAGTCTCGAAAGTCTAATAATTCATTCGGAAAACATATTCTTTCTTAGAAAGCATGTGCTTCTCTCCCATTGGTGTGTTTTGTACTACGATAAGAGTTCGGACGACATTCATTCAAAAACTTATCTTTAGCAGCTCTAACACCTTCTTATTCCTGCATACATCCTGTCACCAAAATCTAGAGAAAGTTACTTATTCTTCATGTCTATTGTGATTTTCGACCCTTCCGGAAATTTTACCTTTCATTTTTTTCACGTAAATATTTCTCTTTATGCGCTTGGTATTGTTGACAAATATCCATATAAAAGTCTATAACTTACTCTTTCCGGAGCTGCTTGAACTAAGTCGAAGAAATGGACAGAGAATAAGGATGACAGATCGAAAAATAATGTTCCCCACTCCATCAAAATATTCGAGAAAAACTTTCTCGTAAATACTTCTAGGAAATAAAACATTTATCTGACTAAGGGAAGGAAATGGAACGGTGTATAGAAAAATCGCTTTCTTACGAGCAGAATCTGAAGGAAAGGGCCTTTAGTTATGATCCTTATCATTGTCACATCAAGAAAAGTTAGTAAACAGTAATTCATCGCTATCTCCATCATCTGAGTAATAGTAAATGACTGGCAAAGCCTTTTGTCGCTCATGATGGAAAAAATGGAGATACACTGCTACAAGCGTGAGCTGAATAAAACACGGGTGTTGATGGAGTACTATAATACTCGGAAGGAATTGAAAATTACGGGAATAAAAAAGGTGAGAGAGTTAACCATGAACAGCAAAAACTGAAAACAATCACGAGAAGTAGGTAGGTGTGAAAAACCCGCGAAAAGGTAAGGAACGAGAAGCGTAAAAAACGGGTGTTAACTGGATGGAAGCCCGAGACGTTATGGGCAAAAAATCTGAAATGAAAATGGAAGGATGAATCCAAGTTTAAAACTGGCTTTTTTTGAGAAACGCTTTGAAAATAACGATGGTTTTAAGAGACAAAGATTTTAAATTTTGTATACAATATTAAAATATCGACCTTAACCATCAAGAGGAACTAGTAAGTCAGCGAAAATGAATGGAATAATTCGGATAATTTTTTAAAGGAAACTACGAAATGCATTCTAAAATTTTAGAATTACATTCTTGAATTTATTAATTAGAATGCCTATGAAATAATTGATTAGAATACGTTCTTGGGATGGTTAAATAATTAATCAGCAATGCGTTCTTGAACTGAAGACTACGAATAAATTCCTGAATTTTAGAAATATATTTTTGAATGTTGGGGTCTGCAGCACGGCGAGAACTTGTATGCAGAAAAACTGTTTCCACAAATCGGTAAAGAACCCTACGAATCGCGAGTCAAAATCTTCGCGAGAAGAAAATCCTATTATGCAAGAAGGCATCCGTACAAGGAGTATGTGGGAAAGAGACTCGTAATGGTTTGAATGATAGATCGAGGATAAAGATAAGCGTAGGCGGGGAATAAGAGGCAAGAATCGTTAAGAGAGTGCTGAGCGAAAAAAAAATAGCTCTCTAGTCGAGAGTCGCTTACCTTTCGCTGCACTCCGAGGAACTTGACATTTTTGCACGCCACTGTATTTCTTTAGTGCAGCGGAATAAAAGAAAGCTTCCAAATGCTCGGACGAGAAAGACAAATGAAGTGCGACTATATCAGATACCTTAATCGAGAATTTTCCCAGTGGCTTTTCAAGGAAAGAAAAACGGATAAGGCGAGAGTGCGGTTTCGCTTTTGATAAATATAATTAACAATCCTCCGATAAAACAAAGAAAAATTACTATTTGAATATTTCCACCAAACATTCAACTAAAATACCAGAAAAAGAGAAATAGTACTATGAAATTTTGATAGATGCAATTTATAATCCTTTTTCCCGATTCTTGCAAGGAAAAGCATACTTTTCAAATAATTCGACCAATAATTCAGCGGAAAATAAAGGGAAAAAATAGTTTTATAAAATATATGTATGTATATATATATATATATATATATATATATATATTTATTTATTTATTTATGATTAACAATCCCTATGAATAAGGTAGATATCATATGAAATTAGTAAAAATTTGAAATTATTATTAAAAATCGAATTATGAATTGAAATATTGTTTTTATATCTACCTTATTCTAACGAAGTTCCAGAGAGTAATGGTTCATTCCATCAAAACTACGACTCATTTGTGAGGACAAGGAAAAACCAACTTGTTAGATATTTCAACAAAACTTCGACCAAAATGTCTGAATAAAAGAGAAAATACCATAAAATTTCGATGATTTAACAAATCTTTTATAAGACACGGAAAATTATTGTTTAAATATTTTGATCAATATTAAAAAATACCAGAATAGAATAGAAACTATGAATAATGCTATAAAAACACTGGTAATATAAAAGCTTCATCCTGCTAGCAGTTTACCTTTTCCAGTTACAATATTGCTTGATAAAACAAAGATATTATATAAATATTTCATGATATATAATACTATTTCATGTTTTTTACTTATACATACCATATATATTTTTATTTCATCTAAACATTTCCCTCGTTAATATTTGAAAAAATCAGTCACCAAAGTCTGTTTATAACACTAATAAGCATCTTGGTAACTATGAATAAACGTACTCGTTAACTTACCAGATACAACAGCTATCAATTGTTTTAAATTTAAAAGGTCTTATTGATATTTATAAAATAACTTTAGTAGCAAATTTGTCTATTTTTCGGGATTATTCAATTAGTAGTAAACTGTTTCCAAAAGTAGAAACGCAAGAAATAATTTACTTGTACGGCAGTCAAGCAAGCAGGAATTCGGAAAAAATTATTCATGAGAAAACGATACTCAAATAAGATGAAAGAAGAGCGATAAAGTTCAGGAAACAAGGAGTTTCGTGTTTCGAGTGTTTATATCACTATTGCCGGAGAAGATGCGCTCGAATTAACTCAATTCCTCGATCCACGGTCTACATTATAAAAGCGTGTTACGCAAGACATTCAAGTCAATTCTATGCTAATGCTGTTCCACGGAGGGTTGTGTGCTCCGAGAAGAAAAGAGTTGAGCTTTTGGGAAATAAATGAAGTTGTTCTTACCCTCATGAAAGATGAAGGATGATTGGATCTATGCGATGAGGATTTACTTCATTTCTAAAATGCAATCTAAATCGGAAGTTTTGAAGACAAACATTTCATATTTAAGGGCCGAGCAGCGAAAACTGGATTGCCTCGGTTTGAAAAGGATAAATAAAATAAAAGACCAACCAGAGCAACTTTAAAAAAATTGTAGACTAGTGACAATTCAGAAAGAGACAAAATTGTTTGTGATTCACCCTGCTAATAAATTGTGGGAGGTGTGTAATTAAAACTATGGCCTCCATTTACAAATATTAGTTCTTCTGATAATGATAACTTTACTGTGATTCATTTATTTTCAAATAATTAATTCTTAGGAAATTTCACTTCCGTAGAAATACTACGTTGAGGTAATTTAATGCAATTTAAGAGCGAAGAATTGTTAAATAAAACAAAATTTTGAGAAAAACACAGTAAATTTCACTTTTATAGTTTATTTAAACTTTTTTTAAAACTGTGTTGTTTTTTAAACTTTGTTTCATTTAAAAACTCTTCGATTATGTCGGAATTTCAAAACATTTCGGCTTTATGCGAGAATTTGTTTTAATTATGAGATTGGTTTGAAATATGAGTCAGAAAGATAAATAATAGCAACTTATAAAATCACAGTAAAAGGTAATCTTGTGTTGAATCTAGCATGTAAGATAAAGACTGCTCTTTTTACACAATTTTTTTTGTTGTAGTTTTTAATTATTTTTCGAGAAAAGTGCAAAGTTTTTTCCCGATTCTATAAATACAATAACTAAATTTTAAAAACAAAAGATAACAGGTTCAACTAAAAATATTACAAGAGTATTTCAGTCCTTACAAGTATCTTTCACATGAATGGATTCGCGATTATCAAAAATTACCAAACAACAAATAAATACGTTTTTCATCATATTTACGGTCGCAACAATGATCTGTTTGTCCTGTGCAGTTCAACAAAAGAGCATTCCATAACATGCATGAGGTGGTTGACCTAAGAACGGATATTATAAGTAAGAACATAAAGCCTCTAAAATTCTCCTACCGCGTAATTATTTCGTACACGAAAGTATTTCTCCGGGAAAATATTCTGTAGACTAATTTAAATGGTATTCCGCCACGAATTTTTATCTCGCTGTAATATGGAAACAACGGAGGATATAAAACATTTCTGGGAGAAAAGCTGTGTTTATAAACATAAGGTTGATTTGATCTTTCGGAATTTTTCCTAGTTGATTCATTCATTTGTTTTACATTACTTTGGCTCTCTTTGATTGAATGCCCAGTTTTTAATTTCGTGAAACTCCTCACTTCATAAATGGAAGTCAACGCGGTTTTCGCTTCATGAGAGTCTTAACTGATATTATTCGTCAATAAAGTCTTAAAATCTGTTGAAAGTATAAAGCAATTCGACGCAATATTTTAAAATTTTCGGAAAGCTCTTCATAAGGTAAATAATTATGCAAATTAAAAGTTGAGATTATCAATGGAGAAGTGATAAACGCGGCTAAAGGGCTGCATATCCTACAGCGGATTGAACCAAAAGGTTTTAGTTCCAACATGGTTAAAGTGACATTGGGTGTCCCATTTTAATATTTAAAAAGGAGAATATTGTATGGAATATACTCATATACAAGGTAACATACATAACGGAATATTCCCTTCAGCGAGAACGCATGGCGAAATCCAATAATTGGATGACCATCGGTCTCCCTTTTCCGGTTTTTACGATGGAACAGATCCTCGAAATCCTACACCTTTGAGGAAGAACCGCATCGGGAACATAACTCTCCGAAACAGACTCCCTCTTTATGAGAAGGCAACAAGATATCGCTGGCAGTAAAGTGTCTCGTGAAAAATGGGACCAATTAACACATGGCGTAATTTAAAATATAACCTTGGGTATAACTTCTACTATTAGAATACTGTTGAACATTAGTCAAATAAGTTCACAGGTGAACCATTTCCCGATGAACTTTTTGAATAAATGCATTCAATCATTTTTTAGAGATTTTATTGAACAGATTTCACTAAAACGAGCGCGTGAATTTACGATCTTTGCTTGAGCTCACATACATCGACGTGTGATTAATACAATATATGTATACAGTGAGGTGTGTTACTGGGCACCTCTGATTCGCATGAATCTCTTTTCTAAAGTCTATGTCACATCTAAAAGAATTTTTACGATAATATTAACCCGGTAACGCCTAGCGGTACCGTTTGGTACCACCCGGTAGGGTATCAAGAAGATTGAATTTTCTGAGACCTCCGAATATTTTGCTAGATTATTTTCAGTTTTACATCTATTTGCATACTTTGAGGCTCACGATTACAAAAAAATTGCTTTTGTTTGTCCTTATTTTACGCCAATACCGATGTTTGAAAAAGGTAAATTTTCATGAATCCCAAAAAACACGCTTTTTTCGTGCAGACCTTCCGATTTTTTTTATATTTCCAGTTTCGTGGCTATCTACGAGATTTTTTCAAGTGGTATCAACTTTCAATACATCTAGCTATAGATGTAATTCGAATTTTAGGTTGCTAGTTTATTTATAAGGAAGTTACAATGAGTTACATTTTGCTGGTACCATATGGTACCGCTAGGCGGTTCCCATTATACTTTTATGCCGGAAGCGGAAATTTCCTCTGCTACGACATTTCTATGATTTAGGCTGATTTCATAGGCATGGATTTACCCTTTTCGGGCTCTTGACGTACACCCTTGACCGGATTAGGAAGAGACAGATGTTGGGTCCGGTTGTAAAAATGAACCATTTCTCTAAAGGAGCGAAATAAGCTAATAGATGAGGATTGGCGGAAGGGAATACCACCATAAACTCCGAAGATGGCTGGCAAATAGCGAGCTACACGCGACCTGAGACAATTCGGAAAGATTTTGTATTGTTTTGGCCTTCCGTTTCTCCATCGCGAACAACCGAGCAATATTTGCGCCTTTTACTCCTAATCCTGAGTTACACTTCCAAGGAGCGTTTGGATAGCTGAACTACGTAAGAGACCTCACACACGCGAACAGGGGATCCTTTGGGATGATGAAGACATCACCGTCCATGACGCGATTTTTCCTAATCCTGATTACTCCTCCTTTCGTGAAGTGTCCCCCACCCAGGCTTTTGAGCGTTTTTTTGAAGAAGTCGTTTCACATCTGGTGATGGAATCGAATAAGTATGCTCTGTTCTGCAATTGAGGAAATGAAATTGTTTGTTGCAATTCTCTTCCTCAGTGGGTACAATACGGTTCCTAGTAAAAGGCACTATTGGGATGCAGCTTACGGCATAAGGAATTAACTTTTTTATAAGTCAATGAGGTGAGATAGATTTTTACAAATTAACCGATTTATTCATTGCTGTGACAGTACTGCTGTTGATACCTCCGATAGAAGGAGGAAATAAAGAAAAAATTTAGTGAATATTTCAAAGAAGAGTAGTGCTTCAGTTTCGATGAGTCCACGGATTCATATTTTGGGAGGCATGGATGCAAACAATTCATTCGAGGGAAGCCCATAAGATTTGGTTATAAGGTTTGGTGCCTCAATGGTGCCCACCTTGTAAATTTTGATATTAATTAGGGAAATAGTCTAAGGAAAATGGAAAGCTACGAGAAAGAATTTGGAAAGGCCGCAGCACCTTTAGTCGGAATGGTAGATGAACTGAATCAGAAAGAGCTACCTTTCCGATTCTATATTGATATTTATTTCACGAGCTACGACTTAGTGAAATATCTTCGCGGAAGGAATTATGGTGCAACAGGAACAGTGAGGGAAAATACCTAAAGAATGTCCTCTGAAGTCCTCAAAGGAATATGCAAAGTTAAAGCGAGGATCTTTTGAGGCAAAAGATCCGTGAAAGACAACATTCTCGTGGTGAAGTGGGTGGACAATGCCGTCGTTTCGGTAATGTCCAGATGTCACGGAATTAATCCGATATCTGGGGTTGGGAGATTCTCCAAAAGTGAGAAAAAAAGACTCCTTGTGCCACGGCCCGCGATGTTTTTGGGAAATACAATAAATTTATGGGGGGCACAGATCGAATGGACTGGAATACTTCTCTTTATCGTGTGGGTGTCAGAGAAAAGAAATGGTGGTGGCCCATTTTTACGTGAATGCTTGATGCCGTGATGCACGATGCATGGTTGTTGACGAGGAAAACAGGGAAAGTACAACCCAGTTAGAGTTCCGACGGGCAGTTGTGCAGACTTACTTGGAGAGATTCAAGAATACGCCGAAATCTATAGGACGTTTACCTGCGTCCATAAGCAGTGAAACTGGAATGATGTATGTAAACTCATCATGAGATAATATTTTGACATACAACAGACTTCATATGATTACTAACAGCGGGTTTTCTTTCCATTGTTTCTGATGAAATAAGGTACGATGGGTACAACCACCTCGTGCAATTCACCACCCAGAGGCAAAGGTATGCCCATGAAAATTGTACAAGCAGAACAAGAACAGAGTACGGAAAATGTAATGTAGGGCTATGCATTGACTGTTTCACAAAATTCCACATTCTGCAGTAATACAATGAAGCCACAATGGCAAACTGTTTATTTACTTTCACTATTTTTGACTTTGAGTATTTCTGTAAAATTTTAATAATTTTTTAAATCTTAGGGCAATAATTTGTTTAAACATATTCTTAAAATTTTTATGATATTTCATGTTAAAAATCTAAAAATAAGCGGAAAAATACAAAATAATAAATAATTTGTTCAGCTTGCTGTTAATTTCCGAAAATTCCTTAAACCTTCAATTTTATACCCCCAAGCGCCTAGCGGTACCATATGGTACCAGGCTATATCTCCGTAACTAATGATGTTAAAAGAAAAAGGATTCGACAAATTGACTTAGATAGTAATACTTATTAACATACTTGATTATAATTAAATTCGAAGGAAATTTTTTTTCCAGGCGTTACCGGGTTAAGCATTAGACCGAAGTAATCCCCGACGGAAAGATGAAAATTTTCAAAAAGGATAGAACGATTTTTTTTTCAAGCATCAGCACTGAAAACCGAAAAGCTGTTTCATAACATATAGTCGATGTTCTCCGGAGTGTTGATCCCATTATAAAATTACCCTTATTTTAGTAAATAATAATTATTGAACAATAGAATTTTAACAATGGTAATTTAACATTTATAATTACATGAGGATTATTTTATGTAAATATCATTTAGTGAAAATTTGAAAATAATAATTTAGCAATTCTAATAATTTATGAATGTTATATGGAATTACATCTATAGAAAAACATGCATGTTTGACGTCAATTACGTGTCTATTATGATTTTCCATTTCTAAACACTCTCCTCCTATTATTACGTTTATCTCGACCAATACTGACTGTTTTACTTCAGTAAATCAGTAGAGGACAGTCAATACAAATGTTATGAGTGAGTTAAAAAGGACTGTTTATTCCTTGAATTCATCGTAATTCACCATGAAGGAGGTAAGATACAGAAAGTATAACACAAGTTTGCCTTTTCTGTCATAATTCATCGCGAGTTTTATGTAGCCTCATAATTTCGCCATCTGAACACCTATGATCTTTCGACAATTTTTTCAACAACTTTAAAAAAACCACAAAGAATAACGTTTTGCATTCTGCATATAGCAAAACATAAACTTGCTTTACATTTTTTTTACGCACGGATTTCTACACCCATTCACAGTTGAATTGATCGAGAGAAAGCAATTTCATGTATACTATAAACCCATTTATCCCACGGAATAGTCAGTAAACAATCACGTTGGTATAAATAAAACTTGGCTGCTACAGACGTTTCCATAATATTTAAAATCTTTCTTAAATACTGGTATTTGTATGTTTGTACGCTCGATTCTTCACAGTATATCGTTCATCGCTGCAGTTACTAATATATCCTTAAATTTCTCCCTCTTCATATAATTTATCTCTTATTCTTAAGGTTGATTTAAAGCAGATTAAATGTGTTCTTACCGATAAATACATGAGCTGGGGACTCAACAATCACCTTTATCGTCAGGGGGATGGGTTGTTTACGACCTCAAAATTTCGATCAAATATTCACGTATTTTATCAAAATGTTCGCAATTTAGAATTGCCAACGATATTCCAAGACCAAATTAAGAATTATTATTCTGTTTTCCTTCTTTTGGTGCTTAATTCGACTTCCTAGTTCCATTATTTCCAATTTAATTTTTCAAAAGAAATGAACCCTGCTACGAAGAAAATGACCTTTACGTGTATTTCTTATGGAAACGTTTTGACAGGTCTGAGTTCGAACCGTGGACTATAGGGAAATAAAAAGTAGCATATACTCTGCGAGGGGTCGACTTTTAATAATGTAGAAAAATTTCAAAGTTCTTCGACTCTCGGTTCTCGAGTTTTTAGCGAACATACACACACACACACACCCACACTCTATTTTATATATATAGATGGATAAAAAATACCTTATGATTAAGCTTTGCTGCCCAGTTCGCCCCTTGTTCAGGCCGGTACCGATTTACGAATGCATTAAAAGAAAGAAGAAGCTCGCAAACCAAAGCGTCCTCTTTACCTTAAGACGTTCGAGGAAAGGAAAGCCGAATGAATTAGCGACGACATAATGACGAAGGAAGTCTGTAAATGATACCAAAGATAACATCTCAAAATTATATATGTGACTTGGAGCCGAATAATAAAGCCCCAAGGAAGCGAGGGGGCCGTATATCATGGACCAATGACAGTATCTGAATCAATACGATACGGCTGCACAACTTCTAACTCAGACACCGCTCGAACTTATACATTAAAGTTTATCAAGAACTCCCTTTTTCGAGCCGATACTGAAAGTATTTTGCGTGACGGCGGAAAAGAACAGTAAAAATATGAAATTTATAGCGGCGATCTCCATGAATAAAACCTGACATTAAACCTAACGCTGCTTTTTATTAATTCATACGCAACTGTTTGGGGTCCCAATAAATCATTTCCTGAATTCAAGACCAGGTTCACATGGAAGAAACTGTGTAAATATCACGGAGCAATGGATAGGAGTATAAAAAGCCTGTATTTTGCACACGTAATCGGCAATCGTTCAAAGATTGGGCAATGACATTCGGAGAGATATTTCTGAGTAAAAAGCATATATAAAGCAATTAAAACATATGGCAGCCAAGTCATATGATCCATTAAAGCTAACTTTATACAGAAAATATATGTTTCTGATGCAGAAAAGTTAATGGTTGTGATCCCATAGTAATAGTAGCTTATCGGCATAATACGTGAATTCAGGTCTTTTCAGTTTGCATACTGAAAATTAACTTAACACTACGTTATTATACAAGTATACACAACTGTACACATTTTGCCCTCTTCTGCCCAATTATATATACACCACATCACATTATCATATCATACATACAAATGACATATTCGACGAAACGTGTAAAAAGGTCATAGAGAAGTCTATAATTTCTATTCAAAATTCAAGGAAATATAAAATAATGCAGCTGGTTAAGTAAAATCAATATGATAGTCGAGACGTACCGATTCAACGAAGACCTGAAAACTTTCCATAAATACAATTCATCTCCGATAAAAGTACCACTTTTTATTGCTTTCTTTGAATTCTATCGGCTTGTTAATTCGCAAGGAAATGCTAAACATCAGAGGATAATTTATTAGTTATTTTTTAACATTTACGGCAAATTTTCTTTGTTTTATTTTCCATGCACACCATGGAATCAGAACGAAAGAGACTGGCTCCATCGGAATTTCAGTTATGGTACTTCCTGATACTCGTCTCCACTCTCTTCCAGAAACTGGCACACTTAAATTTTCCATTTTTATTGCTTTGATTAATATCCACCGCTATTTCATCACGCTGAACACTCTCTCATAAGTCCCCGGCTTTAAACTTTCTCCGTACCATCACTTTTCCACAAGATGCAAAGTTTCAGATTTTTTAATAAATTTACGTAAATGCTACATCTACATAAAACTTTACGATGGAATTAAATCTGGGTCCATTCATATCGAGAATTCCTGGGATAAATTTTACGTCCTTAAAATTATGCATCACACTTCAAAGATTTGCAGGAAATGAATGAGGTGTATTTCGGTATAATTACTTGCTTAATTTCCAAAAATAGACGACAGCTAGAGCTATTTTCTATTACGCTTCTCCATTTATATTACTATATATATCAGAGTAATAGAGAAAAATTTTCCCAATTCCAAATATTAAATGAATCAGAGCCTGATTATGAATAATATAATCGAACCTTGTCGCTTTGATTAATTCTGTTAGATAAGAAAAATTATTCTCAAGTCTTTGTGAGATTTATATATTTAAGACGGAAAATTCAACAGTTATTACATAGTTGTCCAATTATCATAGTTATTACGTAAATAAATAAATTATCCAAACTTTAATCTTCAAATCATTCCACAAAGTCATTCAAAAGAAATGTTATTTCAAAGTAACATAATTTTAAAGTAACAAAATTGCAAAATAACATAATTTCAAAGTACTTCAAATGTGAAAGAATTTTCTATTAAAATAAGGAGGATCAAAGTGGGTAAATTCCTGAAATATTATCAGCCACTATGTAGGAATCAATGAGGAAAATTGGAAGGAACATTCTATTATTTCATATAGTGGGCCCTTTGACAAATTGAACATGGCAAGAAAAGTGAAAATTACGAAAGTTAATTATTATCAATCTTAATCACTGGTGATAAAAAATGGGGTTCCTTTAAAACACGAACTTTCATATTTTGCCAAATAAAATATCGTACCCCGGAAAATAATTTTAGGTTATACAAAAAGATATTATAAAAATATTGTGGACGAAGAAAAGATATAATACTATTCGAAAAAGTAAAAAAGTTTAAAAATTTCTATTGTGCTCTAATTTTGGACTTATCAAAACATTTTAATTACTCTTGATTTGGTGGGACGTAATTGCGATCTAACAAATGAATAATTTCGGACCATTAAAAGGAACTTTAATGAGCGTTCTAAATGCATTGTGATACTACACCGTGAAATTCAAAATGGTTAATTTCCATTTCGAAATAAAATTCCAACTTCGTATCAACATTCTTGTAAAACCTCTTAATATTGCCTTCAAATGAGCACGCTTTTTAAACACTTCAGAAACGACTCACGATAAACATTATTCAGAGAAAGTCGAGCGGTATTTCGCGACACTCTCTCCATGAGCGAAAGTGACGAGACATTTATCAATCTCGGTCAAATCGATTTTCGGAGTTTGGGCGATAACCTCCTTTCCCCAAACTGTAATTAAGACGGTAAAAGTCAAATAACATGCAATATTATGAGAGTTCTGGGCAACCATTTGAGGAGCTGATAAACGAAGCATCGAGATATGCAACAGAAGTCCTTGGAAGAAGAAATTAGGAGCAGCAGCCATCTAGATCATCGCAGGGGAGATAAAATGAGCTTACGACCGACTCAAACGGCGATCGAAAACTGAGACAAGGCTGGGAAAAGGAAGGAACGCGCCGATTCGATGCTTAAAAAACTTATTTCCGTAAAAATATCAAAGTAAATGTGAACGTAAATATGAATTCGTGATTAAATGTTACGGAATAATGTTTAACTTTCTGATTCAGAGCAGAAATGGGTTCTTTTTATCACTTCCCCAAACAAAAGCACGCTCCCAAATAATTTTATTTTCCAATCTCCTCTATTTTTTTAGAAGGAAATAAAATGAAAGTAAATTGAAAAACATGATTAGGGTTTAGTAAAAGATTAAATTCGTTTTCCTTCTTACAAGACTTCAAATTTACTTTAATGAATGCAATTAAAAGCAGTTTAATGATTGCATAAGGGATATTTAGAACGTTATTCCCATGCGGCTGAATTTTATATGCCCGAATGCTAAGTGTTTTCAACACTTGGTTTAGAAAATTATTAAACATTTAAATAGTCAAAACCTTATTTAATACTCACATTAAAGAATTAAAATTAGATATTAGCCGATATGGACAACTTAAATACCACTTTTAAGAGTAATCAATTACATATGGTACTGATTCAATAAGATTTATCTATTACTACTTAATATGACGCAAATAAATTAATCTACTGCAAACTGTATTAATGAAAATAAATTAATGCCATAAGAATGGAAATTTAAGATTTAAAAAAATAACTCAAACTTAATTAATAAACTTGTTTACAAAAGAAACTATATTCTAATGATCGGAATAGTGAAAAATCCCAAGCTTATGACTATCCTATTTAAAATGAATTCCAGATGGTGTAAAAAAATAATAATAAACTTAAAAAAATAAGGAGATTATGAAAAACTAGTTCACGCTTCCGAAACATAAAATCTGTAAACTACAGTATGCCATCGGTGTAAAAGATTGGTCTCGTTTACACATGAATATACATTCTATAAAGTTTGTAGAAAACAAAATTGATAATGTATCTCAGTATCAACACCAAATATAAATGGTAATTAGAGGAGGCAGAGGAAATGGGTGGGTCAAATGTTGAGAGATAATGGATTGCCGAAGAAAGCAACTCAAAGTGGTTTGCAAAGGAATAGAGACAGAAGAAGATAGAGGCAAATGTTGTCGGATGATACGAAGGGTGTGAGTGGAGTTAAGAAGGGAATTTTAGGGCTTTAACCTACTAACATATAAGGTGAAAGACTAAGGAGTGCATGGCTATAAGGGGAGATATTGCCATGATCATTTCTACGGGAGTTAACGTCAGCAAATTTACGATTATTCATTTTTAAACTTATACAGTAAGACATTTTTAAACAATAATTGAAAAAGAATCGAGTACGAATTGAAGGGGATTCCTCTATCTTCTTATGACTTACTGGCATTTAGCTTTATGATTTTAACTAGTTAACACTTGGTAATGTTATCTCCGAACAAGATAATAATTCTGTCACTTCAAACCGTAAACATTTCGGTTCCTCTTATGATAAGAAGAGAGCGAATGCTGCCGCGAACAGAAGTGGGTTTAGGCTATGCGAGCGAAGTGGCCGCCTAGGGCCTCGCATTTTTCAGGGGTCTTGCGGCTTAAAAACTGTTGGCAAGGGAATATACGAAATGAAAAATAAAACATCTAATATTCAAAATTTGACGTAAATAAAATATTAAATTTTTCGTTGTACAACGAACTCTGTGGATAATTCTTACTTGAGAGATGAATTAAGGAGAGATTGAGACTGAAAAGTCTCTTCTTCCATATAATCTGTCGTCAATGTAATTAACAAATAACTTAATTAACGTACATAAAAATGGAGAGGAAAACTTCAAGATTGGATGTAAAAAAACCTAAGGTAATATATTGGGAAAAAAACCATTTATTTTAAACGTGATGGTTCACGAAATTACAATAGACAATTCTATGTATAGTACTATTTGTGAATGTGTGAGCCTAAACAATGGATTACGCCTACCCTAATTATTTAAGTAACTACTGTCGGACTAAAAATAGTATAGACCTGTATGGTCTGCGGTTATAATTTAACATGCTAAACATCATTTTAAAGAGCAATTCAATGGCTTTAAGCTCATGTTTATAGAAAGTCAATATCGTTCTCCTACTCAATCTGATTCTGTAGGAAACCAATCAAAACAGAGTAAATTTGTGGAAATTCTCAACTTGGCCAAGTTTACTCAATTATGAAACAACCATGTCTTACATAAAAATCAAAACTTTCAGCAAAAGTGTGGTATATAGTCCTGATGGACTATATGCGATATACTCGCACCAACTATGTAGCTTCGAGATGCGATCTTGATTGAATTACAGATGTTACGTATCTGAATTAAGCATCTGATCTCCTTCTACAAATTTTAATCCATCCAGTTGGAATTTTTACTAAACGATCTTTAATCAATAAAAAAAGGCGAGAGCGATTTTTGTAAATGCGTTGGAAGATACGAGGTCTATTATGAAGAAACATAGTTTTTAATAAGCCGTGTTCGACCTAAATTCTAGGCCTAAAAATCCATCTTTCAAATCTTAAGCCTTAAAATATTGGACGAATCGTTTTAAAAATTCATTCTTTCCGCGAACGATACGTGACAATAACCGAATAAGGAAGTAGTTTAGATTCTACTGGTGTTTACACCCCCTGCCACACGCCAAAAGGCGGCTTGTAGGGTATTAATTTAGATGTAGACGTAGATGAAAATATTCAAGTAATCATTACTATTGTAGGATGCTTCGTTCACACATCTATATGATTTTATCGTGCTACGAGTCAAAAGGGTTAAAAAATCCAATCGCCTCGCTCCTTCTAAGTCCACTCCTATTCACGAACTTGTAAAAGGAATAGCGCTAAAAACGTGGCCGGTGAATTGATCCAGGGGGAATTCATACGCGGGGAAATCGTACGCAGGGAATTCGTACGCGGGGAATTTGTACCACGCGGGGAATTGATCCCCCGCGCTGATGTTGTAAGACTGTTATTCAGTCTTATGTTAATCTACACGCCCTGATTATTGGTTAATGATATAAATACCGGGGGTTGGGTTAGGTTGGGTTGGTAGTACAACATCAGCGCGGGGGATCAATTCCCCGGGTACGAATTCCCCCCGGATCAATTCACCGGGCGCCCGCTGAAAACAACGCATCCACCGAGGATCTATTCCAAGAAAATCCGCACCAATAGTTATTTACGGCAAACCAGACAACTGCAGCCGCGGATATGAAAGGGGAACACGCGAGACAGTAAACCCACTTTCCACTCTGTGAAGTACCCTAACGAGCCAAATTCCATTCCGTTTTTCCCGGTAGCAATAGTTAAAAGCGCAGCTTGGCGGAAATAGTGGAGGGTGTGGGAGGCGCCTGCTGCGGAAAGAGACTCACGCTGTTCGGAAACAACGAAAATGAATCATCGCTTTGACTTCGAGTGTGATTAACCGTATCCTTAAAAGGGAAGGCAGACGCACCTCGACATGATAAGGACTCGGAAATGCGAGGAACGCAATGTAATCAGCGCTCGGGACTCACGGAAGAAGTGATTCCACCAAAAGGATTTCCGGATTTTCTTAATTTACTGTTCCGCGGATGATGACGGGCTCAAGTGGGAAGATAAATTCCTTACGATGCGAATGGATGAGTTTTCAGCGGAATCAGGGTAGGATCTAAGGATGATCTCTCGTTAATGACGGCTATAAAATATTAAACACCTCTCAAAATGTAAGTTGAAGCGATTGACTTGCGTTTCCATAGTAGGTACACCTCTGTAATTTCTATGTTTTTTTTTAGAGATACAAGGACAAGAAACTTTCATTCCATAAAAATCAAAGACAACATTACATTATAAAATCGATTTAAAAAGATGTAACTTTTTCGAAAGCCATGGATAATAAAAGCAACTTTATAATTTAAATTTGAAACAATAAATTTAGTGTCAACTATACATAATATTAATTTTCATGTTTTTGGGTATGTTTTAATCGAAGATAAGGAAATGCACACCCAGAAAGCGACTTAAACGGACATCACGCTTCTACTCATCTCGAAAGAGAAAGAGACGGTAATTTAGAAATCATGCTAGCCGGTAATAACCCTTTTATATCCTTTCCTTCAAAGTTAACTGTGGCAAAATGTTTTCACCAATACCATCCAAAATCTTAACATAATACATACGCTGCATACAAAGAAAAGCGCAGTTAAACGTTTTTCAGCCTTAACTGCAACATAATGAAAATCAAGTGCTTGAGTCGTTTGGTTTAAAATGCGACGTTTTTATTTTCATTTCACTATATTATATATTTCCTATTCTCACACAATATGTCACTTGGCTCCGTTTTAATACTACAATATTTCTCTATTTCCTTTTTCATTTATTTCATATTTCTATATTTTTGCCTTTAACCTATTTTACGAATTGCACTTGGCCTTTGCTATGTTTACTTATCTTTACTTTATCCCTTCTCCTCCATGGATGTTTTCCAGCAACTTGGATTTTCTTCTTTCGACCTTCAATTGCAATTATTTTTCTCACGTTTCTTATTATTTTAGATTAATCTTTGTAAATGTTATAAAGACATACGAAATTAGGTGGAAAAGAGGATATTGAAGGATATAACCATCAATCTATCTAGAAATTCTAAACCCAAAATCTCTACTGATATACCGAAAAAACAAAAATTGAAATATAGCTGGAATAAGGCTAAATAGTTTAAAGGTCAGACCATGTATAGATAATATACAAGCTGACGTTATGTAGTAGCTAGGGGTAGATTCAATTCGGAAACTTCGGTCAATATTCACAAGTTACACTGGCGTAAGATCGTGGATCAACGAAGGCGCACGCTCCACTATTTGCGGAAACTTCCAAGGATGAATATTAAAAAAGAAGAATTTTGAGTATCGTTAGATATAACGCCGATTCACTTGTTTACTGGAGGAGACATTCATCGGCGCTCAACCGAAGATGCAGTCAATACTCCGTCGATGGTCAAGGCCGATTCGCATCGAGGGCAAGTGGAAAAGTGGACGCAGTCGAGGAAGTGGTCCAACCGATAACAGTGACACGCAACTTCTTATTTCCCACGTCACTTTTGCTATCATCATCATTAAACTCTCGCTCTCCTCATCGCTGCAACGTATGGGAAAACGACACAGCGACTAACTTGACCTTAAATCGCGCAAAAGGATGTCATTCACGGCGTACAGTTATTTTTAACTAGTTCACTCTAATAGGAGAAGCAATTCGCGTAATCAATATTCATTGCACACTTCGATAAGTGAATTATTGTTTTGAGGCGAATAAATGAATTAATGACCTGAATTGAGATGGTGAATACGTAATTTTATAATGAATAAAATAATCAATGAATATGAATTAAATGTTATAATCAATAGTATTATTGTATTAGTATTTTACTTTTTATTTTTATAATTACTCTTTTCAGTTTTTAAAATGTCTACTCTTTACTTATAAACAACTGTTGTAACCGTTCATTATATGATACCAAACTCAGCCAACTCTTTTATACCTTTAGAGTTACTGTAACAATAACAATAAGACAGTCATTTGTGTATCTTAAATAAATAAAGCTAATTACCTTATTATTGTATTGCGTTAGACTAAAATTCTCACGGATTTAAAAGAAAAGCATCGTGTTTAAATCTCTTATCAAAAATTACCACGAATGGACGTAAAAAAGTGAAGAAATGAACTGGTGTTAACTTTGTCTGATTTGAATCTGCCTTTATTAGCCCCCGAGTCGCAATTTGGCGGTTAACGAGAGATTAATGGCTCTGAAACTCTGGGAAAATGTTGGCATAAAAAGATTATTTTCTAATTATGCTAATTTCACGAGTGAATATTTCATTCGAAAAACAACTTGCAGAGAGCAAGATAAACAATCACAATCCCGGTTAAAAGCTAGCTTAATTTTCTCGCTACAAATGAGTGAAATTTAAGAATCTTATCAAAGAGGAGAATCACACTATTTTAATACGTTCTTTGCTTGATTAAATTCTTTAAAATGTCTATTTTCACTTTAAAGGTCTATAATGCGATATAAAACAAAGACATTTACTATTGTAAGGCAATGCTGATATCTGTATCTCAACAAGGATTAAAACATTGGATAAAGAAGTCTCTCGAAGAGCAGATGTTTTCCTGTAAAGGAGCGACGGACGTGCGACATTTTTCTAACGTAAATCATCAAAATGCCTTCTCAAAAAAAGGTCCATGCGTTCTAAAGCTTCCTCTTTAATGCCATTTCCTCTGCACTATGATAGCCGACCCCTTCCACATAAAGGAACAATGGGAAGAATAGTAGATGGCGCAAACTCCAGAGGAAGGACTAGCATGAGTCACTAGAGACAAAAAGAATAGAAAAAGCCCAGATGCCAGAATTAAGAAAGAACGAAGAAATCGGCTTACTACAGTATGCCCTGAGGAAAGCCAAGTTTTGAATTAACAGCGATGGCCAGAATCTTGTAGCCGATTCAACACATATAGAGAACATTCTTAGTTTATATAGTTTTGAAAGGGTGCAGTTGAAGCTTAATTTAGCTATTGTTGCTATATATTCTCTTCTTTTCAAATAGCATATCAGATGATAATCACCATATACATACATACATACATACATACAAAGGACTTTATTAGGCGAAATTGGGACCTTTTAGTCCCATCTTCCATTTAACCAAAATAATTAACAAAACATATAACATAGTATATAAAAGTATTTAAGAAATACAACTATATAATTCTATATAACAAAATGAAAAAGAATACTAATATAATACATCCTTATACAAAGTACAAATCTATTAAAAATGAAAACTAATAATACACGCCTAGACGCTACAATTTTGCATTTCTTTATCGGCATATTTTAATTTCAAGGCAAAGGGATTTGACCTCAGCATTTTCCTTCAGAAGTTTGTTCGAATGAGCTGCCAGAAGCAATCTGGAAACGATTGGAAATTTATGAATATTAAGCTTCTCAAAGGACCACTTCCCTAGGAGAAACACGTATCAAAGGAATGACATTTCTAACTAATGTTTCATTTATATACTACATTTAGAGAAATATTCCATTTAGAGGATAACTAATTACGAAAGTTACAGAAAGCCCAGAGAAATCATAATAAAAATGAATCAGAAATGTCAACGTTGATGATAAAGAAGTCGTTTCCATCCAAACCACCTTCATAATAGAGGGTGATAAAAGCAGCAGACTCATCTCCAAAGAATGTTACGAATAATCAGATAAGACGTCTTGCGTAATATGCGACATTCCAAGGGCTCGATAATTATATGAATCAGATCCTGAGCAAGCTACCGCTCATTGCAATCATTTGGAAAGCGTTTTAACAAAACAAAGATCACATTAAAATGTGATCCTATAATTTTTCTTGCAGAACATAAAAACTCCAGATTGTTCAATTCGGGAACTGTGAATCCAAAAACGTTAGGCATTACTCATGGCTCGAAAGAGTAAAAGATTGTATTAGACCTTGAACCAAGAGAATTAAATCATGCATTTATAAATATAAAACATACAAAATTAAGTAATAAATTGATTATAAAATAAAAGAAAGAAATTGAAGAAGAAGAAGAACAAATAATAGTATTTGCTGAATATCAAACAAGGCCCTGTGGCGCAACGGATAACGCGTCTGACTACGGATCAGAAGATTCCAGGTTCGAATCCTGGCAGGGTCGAGCTTTTAGAAGAACGTTTATCAGATCTCAAGAGCATACTTTTACCGCTAATAATAATGATCCATGATTATCATAATATAAATTTTACTCTTAAAAATTAACGCTAATATTCATCGATTATTATATTATTTTTAATGAAGAATTTATTATCATCAGAAAGACGAGGCTCGACATTGTATACATACATACAAAGGACTCTATTATATTATAGTATAGAACTATGATTTTGATATAATTTCTAAGATTGATACCAACTACATATTCAGTGCGTTCTTATCAAATGCATGAATAACTTGCAGATCGCCCGTGGTTGGGCGGCGCGCTCATATTTAAACATGAATGACCGAAATTCCGCCCTCAAACCCTCTCAAATTATCTCGTTCCCTTGATTACAAAACCTCAATTTGAATTCAGGCCATTTTCCTCGAGAGCATACCGCAGAGACCAATTGAGCGACGAATCTGTTATAGGAACATTCGAGGTAGTTCGCCTCGGGCGCACGGGTCTATCGGCGCTTCTTGCGGACTATCTCTACTACACAACGTTTCTAGAGGAGTGGAGTCAATGGATTTTCCAAACAGAGTGATTTCCTCGTCGGGAAGATAAATAGAGGATTTTAGAGTCTATGGTAACCATACCGGAAAGTTGTAGGTTTTATAACAGGGACGTTTTAGAACCAAATAAACCTATCTCGAGTCCGAGCTGTAAGAAGCGGCATTATCGACAGGAAAGGCGGAACAGGTGAAAGTGATAAAGCACTGAATGAAAAGCACCTTCGAAACGAGCCGACTAAGCCGAGATAAGAGACAGCCAGAACGAAAGATAAAATGGGCACTTAGAGAGGAAGCGGGTGAGCAGGTAGAGAATAAGGGGTGACGACGACGACATCGATTATCATCCACTTCTAAAACCTATTAGTTATAGCTGGATTATCGAAATGCTACACCCCAAATGGTAGAAATGAATAGCATTATATTAGATGTAAATGAGGTATTACATGAACCGTCTAATAAAATGTTTTGGTAGAATATATCAATGATATCGGTTAAACGCCGTGAAGAATTTGCATTGAAATGGAATATTAATTATCTTACAATGATATACATATTTTAGATGCCTGAGGTTTAATAAATTTTAAGTGTTTTCTGCAAATAAACCTTTTTGACAGGCAACAAGAACTTTTAATATTTCAATGCAAATTCAACTATTTATTTCAACGATTATTTTCAATGTGATTCATTAAAGTTTAGAGTAGGAATATTTCATAAAAATACTTTACAGTAAATATGACAACTAATATAAGTATTTTGAAAGTGATCCAATGATAAAAAATATTAAATATTAATATGATATTAAAAGCATATTACAATATTAGAAAGTCTGAAGTAAGTAATTAAATTAATAAAGAGAAGCGAATGCTATTTAAAATCTGAGTTATGTGTCATATATATTTAATATAAAAGAACTTGAATTAAAAGTTAATTGTTATGGTGGATAAATCTTTTTATGATCTACGGCAATACCATCCATTCACTTAAATTTGAAAACCCGAAACCCCTATGATTGCCGAGGGATCCAGCCAATGAAAAATCAACTATTCGTTATCTTAAAGGAACAAATGGCTACAAAGTTAGCATTTTTTTCTTTACAAACATTGAGGAAAAATTCTTAACTCCTCAGGAGTTCAGACTCCTCCACTCTTTCTTTTGAGAGAATAAGAATCCAATATGCATTCGGGCAACGAATACATAGACAGGCATTGTGATTTTGCATTTCAATTCAGTCCCTAATCATAATGTTCTTTAACTTAGTTAAGATGAATTTAAAAAACCTTAGGAACATTTAGATAGATTAAAATGATAAATAATGACTTTCAAGAAACGCATCCAACTACCGAATTGAACTTACACGAGGGACGAAATGCTTACTACTAAAATTCTAGAAGGAAGGAGGAGAAGAAATGTAGTCCTGCATCCTTGAACTTTATTGGATTCTGTTCCTCCTTTCAATTTTCAAAACGACCGTATCACTAAAATATGAGCTCTTATATCATTCATTCCGCAGAATGGATTGAGAGCACCGATATGATCTGAGAATGGCGCCCTCCCACGAGAATCAAAGAGTGGAAAAAAGGAAAAGGTTAACGGTGATAACGAACGAGTGGTCATGCAGTGAGATGGCTGCGATAGAGGGAAATAGAAAGAGGGGAGCGAAAGGCATTATGGGATTTGAGGTATACGTGACAGTCACGCAGAACGCCGCCTCGTTAGGAAAATATAATTTGAGCGGAGAATTAGGAAGGGGATGTTACAGAGAAGGGTATTAAGAAGGCGCACAAGGGACGGCTATAATTAAGGAAGAGCGATTAGCAGATAATTCTAATGTCTTCATCTCCCCGATGTTTAAACAATAGAATCTTAGCCTGGATCGCCTACATCGGTCTTCGTAGAAAGTCCCATGTGTCATAATGACCGGAGATAATCCGTGAAATTTAAGAATAAAGAAATCTCGTGAGTGTATGCGGAAGAAATCTAGTCTGACACAACTAATTTGAACGACCTATCTCCTCTCGGCACGCACCGAGTCAAGGGAAAATGAAATCACGCTCTTATCTGCCGCTGATAACAGGGGGAACGAGCGAAATCGATTTCTGCAGTGAATGCGGACGATCTTGAACTCATTCTTTTGTAATAAACAGAGCTGAGACAAAGGATAGCAGCAGGAAAAAAGCATAAGAAATAAGTAAAATCAAGAAACCATTTCCAAAGCACACTCGTATATGCAAACACATTTACGTAAATACGTACTCAGAAAGGATCTGTATGGTAATGAAACATTTAATCTGAAGTACATCAAGTAAATGATGAAAAGAAACAAATTTATGTCGGTGATATAGATGCGTATAATTTTTCAGGTAACAGTTTTGTGGATACTTGGGTACTACTTCTCTTGTAATTGATTAAGTGCTCCTGAAAACTAAAATGTGTATATTAAGTAATTTTTAATAATCTTTCAATTTATGATGTAAATACATGGAATACTTCAGAGTAAATATCGTACGTTTTTCATATTCAAATGCGTGCATGTCATTCACACATGTGTACAACATTGTTTGAGATAAAAATGTCATCTTATAAGGAATCATTGAGTAATTATCACTGAAATTAATTATCAAGATATTTTCCCAACGAACTTTTTAGCTCTGTACGTGGAGTGTAATTCTTGTTTGAGACACATAAAAGATATTCATCTTATATTTTAAAATAATAAAAAACGCTTAGATACAATAAATATATTTTTATAGGAATATTTTTGCATCAACAAGAGAGTAACGCTTACATTAGTTATAACTTAGCCAAATTTTTAATTATGAATTTAATTAAATCGTTACATAAAATTCTATTGGCTAGGATTTTCTCTTCAAAAGAAATCCATGCTCTTAAATCTTGACACAGAAATATTATGCAAGAAAATCGCAGTTCTTTAAGAGTTGAGATTGACGATGAAAGCACTGGAATATGGCGAGCATTTAGAGAATGAAGGTATTCAGAGGTTGCAGAAAATGCCGATATAATACACATTGCCCGCAAGATTGTGATCTGAAGCACAGGCCTCTCAAAAATCTATACGTAATAGCTTGGAAAAATGCACTTGAAATTTTTCCACGGAAGGCTTTTGATTAGTTATGACACGTCGTCAATTTCAATGCTATGAAGGAAACATAAACCGAGCTTGAGGCTTAAATCTGACGGTGCTTCATAATAAAATATCAAATGAAGCGTAAATAAGATTATAATTTTACTTATTATGCCTGCTATTAAGAGTTATACAGTAGAACCCCGGTAATCCGGACGAATTCAGGCACATAGGCGTCCGGATTAGCGGGGTTTCCGGATAAGCGAGGTTTTAAAAAAAATAACGTAAAAAACCTTCTTTCTCAAAAATTATATTGTATAGATAATGCATGTATATATTGCATAAGGTATTACTACATGTAAAGTGAATGAATATTATCAGCGAGCAAAAAAGTCAGTTATTTTCTTTTGCGCTACTGTTCTTATTTTTAAATCAAGTGCGTGGTCTCTAAAACCTCTAAAGAGCATAACTTCATGTGCTTCAAAATTTTGCTCCTCGGCCACAGATGCCCGACAGTTAGCTAGATTGAACACGACATCTTTTAAATTTACCTTTTTCAGTGCATTTTCCAACTTTTCATTGTACACAGGATCATTAAGAATATTTGTAAGAAGCAACTTACGATATCCTAACTTAATGCTTTGAATAACATTCTGATCCATGGGTTGGATCAGCGCAGTCTTGTTAGGGGGTAAAAACATTGCGGAAATTTCACCGTCATCAGTGCGCAAATCCTCTGCAGAAGGATGGACAGTAAAGTTATCAAGCAATAATAAAGCACGTTGTGGTAAATTGACGGATTTCATTTGTTGTCGAACTGCTGGAACGAATTCTGATTTAAACCAATCCAAAAATAATTCTCGTGTGACCCAAGTGTTTTTTTTTGCCCTCGTTAGCACACAGTGACTGACTTGAATGCACGGGTTTTTTTTGGCTGTTCCGATAACAAACTAAGGAAGCTTATGTTTGCCAGTCACATTTGCACACGGCATAAATGCAATCCTTCCTGGTGCCACCTTTTCATTGCGATCGGCTAAAGTTTTGTCAGGTAACATACGCCAGAACAACCCTGATTCATTGGTATTGTAAATCTGTTCAGAACTCAGATTTTTCTCATTGATTACATGCAGTACCTCAGTTCTAAATGGCTCTACTGCACTTTCATTGCTAGATAGTTTTTCCCCGGTCACTTTATAACGCCTGATCCCATGCCGATGTTTAAATCTGTCCAACCACCCTTTGCTGGCAAGAAAACCCTCGTCACTTTCAGTCATTCGTCTGTGAAAGAATCGAGCTTTTTCACAAATCATGTCGCCACTTAGTGGCACGTGAAGCCGCGTTTGTTGAATAAGCAATAAGTAAACTGCATTTTCTAGCGCAACGTTATCTGCTATTTTCATAGTTTTACGCATCTTTGAACCACTTTCTGTAATGCCCACAAACTTCATTATGCTGTCCTTATTTTTCTTGATGTCACCAACTGTTGACTTTCCGATGCCAAACGTCCTGGAAATCGCATCGTAACTCTGACCATTGTTTATCAATTTAATGATTTTCACTTTGTCCTCTAATGTGAGGGTTTTACGCTTACGAGACGCCATAAATCACTGGACAGTACCGGGAAAAAAGGACGTCACTTTAGGTTTTAAAAACCGGCGAAAACTAAACGGAGACACAGAGAATCGGAAGAACCAAGTTATACTGAGGGAATGGATCGTACCGCATCTTTTCACGTGACCAGTCTCTCTCAGCAAAATTGTTATAGACCTGGAAAAATGGATCTAATTTATGTCCTACCCACTTAAGGTTTTAACTTGAGCTTAGCTCACCACTCTCTCCTGGCCATTGAAGCTTAAAATTGTTAAGCTTTTCTAGCTTATAAACACCAACTCTATTGCCCATCCCATCCATGGTCATCCTCATTGGACGCCTATCAAAGGGAAGGATTGTTTTTTACGCCTCTTCTCTCATAGCTTTTTAATGAAAGTGATGTTTTGAGAAATGATACCCTGCTGCAACTGAAAATTTATTGTCTTTCGAAATTGTTTAGTCTCGCACATATTAAGCTTTCCTCTAATGGAAAAATGCTTTCTCAGAAAAGAATCACAAATTAGATGTGTTATCAAAATAAACGATATACTTCGCTCTCCATCACATCATTGCAGCCAATGGAGAAATTTTTCAAATAGTCTGTCCACCTCTCGTTTCTTGTTACTAATATGCGTGTTTATATGTTCACAAGAAGAAGTTGCGGGTTTGCATAACTCCCAATGGACCGTCCGGATTACCGAGGGTTCCGGATTAGCGAGTGTCCGGATTACCGGGGTTCTACTGTATGTAAGAAGAAACCTGTTAGATTCAATTTCGCCATAATAAAATGAGATTTATTATTAATATATCAAATAGTAAAAACCAACGTAATGAAACACTTAGTAACTTCCACAATTTTACTAAGTGTTTAATTACGATGGTTTATACTGAATTCCACAAACTGAGGATAGAACATTAAATTATATCAAATAGTCTTACTTGGAGACATACGAGAAAAATTGACTAAGAAATCACGCTTTAATATCCGATGAAATATATAAGAACCCAAATTAGCAGTATTTACACATCAGTTAAAGAAGAAGGATGTTAAATTTTCAAATCAAAGTTTTGTTTTCATTTTCGATCATTAGCCCCGAGAAAAATTTCGTCTAGGGTTAATTAACAAACATAGTATTCACGATATTGACAAATATTGAAGTGACAAAATGAGATGGATCCATAAAGTTAAACAAGAGAACTGTATGTCGGCAAGAAAGCTCAGAAGACAATCAAGGACGAGAGAGACTGAATTGAAAAATTGCTTCTCAGAAGGAAGCTGTCATGCTCCGGATGCAAATAATTTGCTACAAGACCTTCGACGGCAATCATGAAATTCTCCTCGAAGTAATCTATGGTTAGGCAATCACTTGTAGTTGCATCAGTTCAAGACTTCACGATTTCTTTATCTAAATACGATACGATGCTAAGTAATTCAAAACAAATGTAGAAAATCTCAGCAATAATTAATGAATCAAAATTTTAGCATTGAAGATACAGCGCCAATAATTGTATTTTTTCACTCATATAAATGCCTGATATTTATCTCTTAAGATTTGCTGGCAGATGAGTTCGATGATTTAAAATATCGTTAATAATATTCTTCACTAGCATAAGTGCATTGGATACAAATTTCTTCTTATTTTGGAGTACTTTTTATTGAATATCGAAAAAGGATACTGATTTACTTGAATGAGAGTGATTGTGTGGAAATTTACACCAAATTTTAAACTTTATTATCAACCAAAATAGCTAAATTATTATCCGATAGCGCTTTTTCGATTGAATGTCAGGATAATGGAAGATATACTAAGTAAAATTTGACGAAAACATTCCGAAATATTTTCGCAATAATTCGGGTTAATTTCACGAAAGAAGTAGAACGAATTTCCGAAATCTGATGAGAGAGACAAATTGACAATACGTGGGCTCCATTTCCATCTAACCCAGTTTCGAAAAAAATCGAGTAAAAAACGAAACTTTTCGGCATTCCGAATATTAAGGACGGTAATTAAAGAGGTAATTTTAGATTGCTCTGAAATTTTTCGAGAGGGAGAAATGGAGGATCCAGATGATATCAGCAATTGGAAAGAGAAGCAGGTCACCTAGAAAATGAGAGTGCATGCAACGCTTTCAGTGGGTTGGAGTGCCGCATTCTGAAAGTGACCCGTTGGTGGATATTTCACGTCTCTGAAGGGTGAAAGATTTAGGGGATTGCGGAGATAATGAGGAGTCCTTGATAAAAAAGGGCGAGGCAGCGTTTAATGAGATAACGATGTTCCAGAAAAATAGTAGCACAGCTGAATAAAAGGTTGACTTATGGGTGAAATGGTCATGCGACAACGTCATTTAAAAAAGAAAGATTTTCAACGCGACTTTCGAATAAATGGTATTAGTAGTAGTCTCCCTTTCTAAGCGTATCACGCTTCTGGGAGTTAAGGGCAGGTTAAGGCTGCTAACACTTAGCCTAACGGTATGAATGAAGGTAATGTGGGCGGCACTACGCGTCTACCGCCTACTATTACCCAGAGTTTTACCTCCGGTACTTATTTTTACACATTTACAGGCTGATTCGACCTCTGGCCTCACTGAAAATGCCGGCAGGTAATTTGCCGTGGCTGAGAATTGAACCCCAGGCGAGGCAATTGAGGCGCTTGTCTGCCTCAACTGCCTCGGTTAAGGCAAGCAAGAGCCTTAACCGCTACGCCGCCGAGGCATCGAATAAATGGTAAGTTTGAATTAGTAAATACAAAGCAGTATATAAAATTACATTGCCAAATAATTGTGATTAAATGTAAGATATGTCATAATTTTGCTAATTTACCATCCACATCAATTTATTGAACAATTACAATGGTCAATAAAGACTCACCACTGACTGCAAATGTTAATGAAGAGTCACAAATACACCTTAAGCTGTGAAATTTTAAACCAGGTCTGACGTACGTTTCGCTGCCTTTGCAGCATCTTCAAAAGACCACGGTCACAGCTGTCTTTACGTAACGTACGTCAGACCTGGTTTAAATTTTGACAGCTTAAGGTGTGTTTGTGACTCTTCATTAATTACAATGCAAACTACAACAATCAACGCGCACACACCCATTCCCTGACCAGAAAAATATGATTAGTAGGGACTCGAATCCGACCTTGGGGTTGGAGGGCTGGTAATTTATTACTACAAAACAACTGTGTTGACGTAGACTACAATTGTATAGTTAATAATAATTCTTTTACTAAAAATGCATTCCTTAATCGATGATATTAGCGAAACTTTTTGAGTGGAAATAAGATATTCATGTTTCTAGAAACCTTAGTAACAGATGTTGCCAGTACAACTCGTCCAATTTTAGTTCTAATGTTAAAAGCATAAAGAAGATACTCAGGAAAATAATCGTAGATTTATTCTACTGATAATTATATTGTTTTAAAGAGAATCCGCTAATTTGAATACATCGTTTGTATTTTAATTTCAGAAGGTTTGATTTCACGCTTTCATAGATATTATACCATTTATCTACTGATGGCAAAATTATTTGTACTTTGGTAATAATCTAATAAAATGAACGACAATTCTAATAATAACTTAATTACAGGAACAACAAGGATAATTCTCCCTGAAGTATCAAATTAATCAGATAAAATATACTGTAGCGAGACATTGGACAGGAACTGAAAAGTTACCAGATGTGCGTAAGATAGTTTAAAGCGAGAAAGTGAGGTCCTTACATTAGATCTGCATAGATACTAGATCTTAGAACTTTACTAGAACATTTACTAGATCTTAGAACTGCGCCCATACCAAAAACACAAAAAGGCAAGCACCTTGTAATTAAATGCTCCTAATTTCATTTTAACGAGGTGAAAATTAAGAAAACAAGATACGCGGCCTGTGTTTTAGATGCAAAATATAGGAAGAAAATAGAGGAAACCCGCCATCTTAAAATAGTAGCAAATAATTGAAAATCCTTATCAAATCTCCATAATTACAGATGATTTTTCTATGTTTTATCATCTTTCTGAGCAATTAATTTATATAAATAGACTCCTCTATTTTTAGAAAAGAGAATTTACAGTAAATAGCTTCGTGCGGAAGTTTTTTTTTATAATTACATATTTAATAGACCCATCAACACGCGAACAAAGAAGATTTTATCTCAAAAAATGCCAGTGTAAAGGAAAAATTTCATGGGTTAAGTTGCCATAAAACTTAAGAATGTGTGGAATTAAGGCAAACTTTGAGCTGTGAATAGAAACCGTAGCCGTAGATTTAACCCTGATGAGTCAGATCTTATAACACAGATCGACGCAGGAAACCTGTTTTTTTAGTTCCTTTTTAATCGCTCCTAGTCTTTTCCTAACAAAAAATCTGTGAAATATTTAAACTAATTCTTAGGCAGCAGAGAGGAAGTTGAAGTTAACAAAACACTACCTTGACTTGATGGCAAATATCGTTGTACTTTGCTTTTTTTAATATGATGAGCCAAGCAGTATTAAAAAAATAAATAATGCTATGAAATAACACTACAATGAATGAACTGACAACTAATCGTAGGTCATAGGTTTTAGTTATTTTCTATGAGTCATCACCAAATAAAGCGGGCATAAATTTGTATGAGATAAATAATGATTTAAAAGAGACTGAAAGAGCCCGACAGTGAAAATGTGAATATGGAGGATAATACTAAGATTTGGCAAGACAGAGAGGAAAACTAATCTCAAATTTTAAAACTGTGAAAAAAGAAAGACAAACGATGAATAAGATGGAGTAAAGGGGAGTTAGATTCTTAGGTCACGAGCTGAAAATTATTAGGGAGAAAGGAAGAGGAATACCCAGAAGGAAGTACCTACATGACATCCACCAAGCATTAGGCTGGATTCATGATGAAAACAACTGAAGACAGGAGTTTTTGTCTGAAGCGAAGAGTTTTTTGCCTTTAGTTTAGAGGTCTGCATGGGCCGAAAATTTCATCCCGAGCCCGGCCCGTTCGTCATTGAGCCCGAGCGCGACCCGGCCCGAACGTTTCGTTCTCCAGCCCAAACTGAGCCCGAACGTTTCATAAATCGCCCTGCAATAAATTGTTGTGAATTATGAACAAGTACATTTTTTAACCCTTCACGATGACCGATCATTTTGTTTATGCATTTTGTTACAACTTTAAGAGGCTTTTGCCGATATGCAAGAAACTAACGCTCTTTAAGAACGGATAATTCTCTCCTTCCCGAATTTTCCATGGGCCCAAGCCCGATAGACTGCCTGCTTACATGGCCCAAGCCCGGCCCACGGGCCTAGGCCCGGCCCATGCAGACCTCTGCTTTAGTTGAAGGATGGATATTATGGTTTTGGAGCAGATTAATACAAATTTAATCCTAAATCACCCCATGCCACGGCAAAAAGCTGCTTGGAGGGTAGTAACGTAGATGCAGAATCTGGCCTGCTCAACAGATGATCGAGAAATCAATCGCTCAACTTTTTACGAAGACAAACACAATTAACCTAGTAGTATTAATTACTTCACATATTTAATTTTTATCGCGGGTATCGCATTACAAGATATAAGAGGGTTCCACTTAAATAAAAATGTTAAGTATGATTCAAAATTTTCACAATTAATCATTTTGTTGTCAGAAAATCCACAAATATGTCAATTTAAATGGATCGCAGCCAACCAATTAGAGACGAGGAGTAACACGGTTATGATACGCTGGTCACCCAATGTTAAAGTATTAGGATAACAGTACGATATGAAGCCACTCTCTCTCACCCTCATAAGGAACGTTCGGCACGGACCAGAAAGCTGCAGCGTCCCCGCAGGAAAGTGAAAATTTCGAGCAATTTATTTAGACACGAGTTTCCTCATATTTGGATTTGACGGGGGAAAGGAAGAAGACGTAATGGGGAAAGGGGGGATAGGGTGAGGGTGTGGGGAGAGGGATGACGGAAGAAGGACCCGGAAAAGGGACAGAGTCGTGTTCGGCTCTGAAAAAAAATAATGTCGCATCCCAAATTTCGTGAAAATGGAGTAAGGGAGATGAGAGTTGTACAGCTGCTTGTTTATGCATATGCGACGCTTTTGGGAAATGAGAGGGGGTGGAAACATAAGTCAATCCCGCCTCCCTCCGATGTGTTGAGCGAAAGACGCGATCTGAAGAGAGCTCTAACTGCGCCTACAACGAGATGCGGCCGAAAAAACAACAAATGCTGTTTTGGGTGAAACATGGAAAAAGTTCCCTTCTTTTTCTTTCAACGTGCTTGTCTGTCGTCGGCAAGTGCAACGTATTACGACGTATAAAGCTCGCTTACTGCGTGCCAATATCTATTAGGAGATTCAGTTTTTGGGAATAAACTTGAAATTGTAGCTTTGTGCTAACCGTAGTGGATTCTGCAAGCGGAAAACCAACTACTCCTGGAGGGGATTCAAACTTATTATTAGAAGACCATAAAACTTATCTCCACATCACTGACATGAATCCATGTATACTGCAGTTTATTCGTGTGATACACCGTTCGAAAATACTGCGATGGCTGAAATTATAAGGAGTAAAGTTTCTCAAATAAAAACAAAGAAATACGCTACTCTTTATATGCTTAAATTTTATTGATTAATTCTGAAAGCTAATAATGAAAAAATATAATAATATCCACAGAGAAAGGCGACGTTTTGTGGAACCTCATCAAAACAAAAAAAGAAAAAGGATCATTTTTATTAGAATTTTGATAGAATTTAGATGAAATTAAATAAAATTCATAAATATATAACGAAGTTCAAAATGCTTCAATTGTCATGAACCATCTATTAAAATCGGTGATTATTAGGTTCCATAATTAATTAATAGTTTATGTTGATACTTATGTCTAAACTTATTTCTACACACAAGAGTACCCACATAAGGAAGTCGTGCAATACAGCGAACCTGTATGCAACATTTCTGAGAATATATAACTGAAACAAACTCATTTTAATCCGTTTAAAATGATATTTTCTCCTGCGATGATGCACTTCAAATAGAGCAGAACAATTGGAACGGCTGAGTATGCGCGAACAAGAAAGTTTTTCTGTTTAATAATCCTTGCCCATTAGTTCCGGAGTATTAGTAATGCTTTGCAAATTAAGGAAAATATCCCCAAGTTCCATCCAAACGAACGCGCAGCAAGGAACTACGGAAGACCATTAATCTTCGAAAGCCGACGGCACTTTTCCTCTCTTTACGTGGCCTCGAATAAGCCAGTCTGCTTGGTGCCTCTCTGCCTCACTAATAAAATCCCGAGAGATATAATAATATATAATGAATTCGTGTCGTTAGAAAGCGAGGTGGGCTTATTATCAGGCCTTAACACCTGCAGAATCGACCATTAGCACTCCCGTGGAATACCCATCCGAGGCATTTTAACTGTTACAAATTCCGACAGAAAAGGTATGTTCCCGTATCCAGTTACAAGAATAACGGGTTCCAATTGTACCACAGGAATGAGACTCTTTCCATTCCAAGATATCAGCTAGGCTATAATTCATTTAGATGCAGGTGAAAAGTTAGGAAATAAGGAAAGCTATGATTCTGATACTAAAAGCAAACTGATCTATGACTGATGACATTACTATGGGTTTTTGAAATATGACAGTAAGTACTAAAAACTGAATACTGACCACTTTTCTTAGCCAGACAAAATTCTTTTAGGTGATGGTCATTTAGAAATGAATCCATGGACAATATTGAAATGATGTCAATGGATTTGTAGGATTGAATCCTCCGTGGAATGTTCATAGTAGACTATTTATTCTCTCTAAAGATACTACACAAAATATGAATAGAACTTTGATACCCAACATCATTAAAAAAGGAGCAAGATTAACGGCGTATCCTCAGTCATGGAAGGAAATTATTATTGTATTCAAGCAAAGGTTTTATTTTGAATAAATGCTTTTTCTATACTGATAATTAGGCTCTACCTGTAACACGAAACTTAAACTTTTACTGAAAATTTGTACCACTGAACTTTAATCGTTTTCTCTTGAAATGGAGTTATATTACGGATCTTATTCGATAAAATAAGACAAATGGCAATAAACGACAATGATTAGTATCGAAACAAGCATGGAAATCCATGACAACATCATTTAGGAATACATCCTGAATAATTTGTAACTGAAATACTAAAAATGAGAAGAATAGCAAAGGACTTGGTCTGTCGGACTTTCTACCACAATCACCGGCCTGTGTAAACCTTGAACTCAAGCTTCTTGGTCTCAAACCCAGCTAAAAGCACAACCCTGTGCAAATTCACCTTTCCCTTCCAGAAGCCCGAAGAAGGACAGTTTGCGAGAAACAGAAAAAAATAAATAAACGCAACCCGATCCTGCGAGTATTTACAACAATGAGAGCGTCCACTCCTAAATGCCTGTATACTCCTCCACTTTAACGCTTGTTAGCACTCGTGCAGACCCCAACCCCCTCGGGACACGCACCAAAGCCACTTAAAGAAGGAGAGCACCACCGGAGAGCGTGGCACGCGCAGGGATATTCGCCGAAAGAGGAAGCGGAGAGGAAGATGGGAGGAAGGAAGAGGCGGAAGGAGGGGTAAGGGCAGCTGCAGTCCCTTCCAGACGCACCGAGGAATGCGTTCCTCCTTCCATCGCCCACTTCCTCGGCACACGACGGAGTCCCGATAGTGCTAAAGCCCAGCACGCGCGCACTCTCGGGCGCACATCTGCTTTGCTTTCTGCAAATCTACCTCTGTGAGGACGCCTCCCTAGAGAGAGCCTCCAGACCGCCCCCAACCTCTCTGCTCCAAAAATCTTCCTACCGCCGCCACCTGGATACCACCTTATGGCGTCCGCGACGCTTGCGGGAGGGCGGGCTTCGATTCCCGACCCATTATGATTTATAAGATGCAGCTCTCGATCGATCGGATCCGACGGCGGTAGATTCCGAGTCTTGTCTGCCGAAGGAGCCAACAGATCCACGGGTAGATTCGAGATTTGAACGAGATATAATAACAGAAAACGGTACAGATATGCAGATACTGCTCTCTGATCATCCCATTGAATACACTGCTTGGTCCGTGACTTCGAGGTATGTCTCCATCATAAACAAAGAGAAAGTATAACTTTTACTTCGTAGTTAGTGGACCATTGCGGTTGTGTTACGATAACATTGGTTATGTACAAGAAATTTCCACTGCCGATCTCGATAAGGTAACGGCAGACGCGTTCGGCTTGCAAAGCTGATGTGCCGGGATCGAAACCCAGGTGATAGCGTCCGTGAGCGTGCTCGTCATATGTTATCATCTCCTACTTCATGTAATTAATCACTCCATTGAGATTCGACAGCTGTTAACAGGATTCTGATGGACTAACATACCATATTTACCTTTACTGAATTGATCAATACAGTATAAAAGGATGATGTCTACTTAGTATAGTCCGCTATTTTAAGGATGGAATGAATTTCCTGGAAACCCGTTCCCAGAGGTGGAGGGAGATCAGTCTTATGACCGTTAACCTATAGTCAAAGGAAAAGATAAAGTAATATTCAATAATTTCATATATAGGTTTAAATTTTGCATCCACGCTGTTACCTAGACTTAAACGTTATGCACCGTTCAACCTATTTTCTGAATATTTCCTTCGCAGAGCTTGACTAAGAACCCAATCCCCTATTTTCTTGAATGTCTGATCATCTTATGCAGCAGAGAGAACGTACGACTGCTTCTTCTATGTTTAATCATTATGTAGTAAAAAATAAAATAGCTATAAAATTGGACGTGAACAAATATGAGGAAAATATCAAAATTAAAGAAAAAGTGATTGCTATGTAACACGTTGGTCGATGTATTCCGTTAAAAACTTCAAATTCGCATTTAATAGAAAAAGGCGAATTTTAATAAACGTTTCGATTGGTAGAATTGTGAGGGACATCGACCGGCGTCAACTTGTCTAGATGAGCACAGCTTTCGTCTCTTCCGTGACCCAATAAGATCAAGTCGACCTGAATTTTGGTTACCGCCACCTGGGAACCAAATAGTTCAGGTAACAGATCTTGAAACTGATTAAGAAAATTTATCTAAATCTTCACCGTATTTATTTATATTATAGCCTTCAGAATTTGTATATATTTATAGCCTTCAGAATCGAATATTCATTTTATTTTTACAAGTTTTTATTCAGTATATATTTAAAATTTTAAGTATTACAAATTCACATTTTTCTTTTGTATAGTAATTTTCCGTGTAGCATGTAGTATTTCAACCACGTTTTCTTAGAGTTAAAATTTCTAATATACATTTATCTCAGCTAAGGCAACATATCATTAAATTAAATTTACAAGAACAAATAATTCATCCTTTTTCAGCAAAGAGTACGGTGGAAAATGAAAAAATGAACAGGAGTACAAAATGCCACTGAATGACAAGTTGAGTTGAGTCGATTTTCAAAAGAGCAAGTGATAACTGATCTGCCGAAAGATTTTAACTTATTATCACATCCAAGAAATGTCGAAGTGTGTAGGAAGCTTAACGTATTTTTACTGTCGAAGAAAATATTTACTTCATTTTCACCAATTTCCGTTAGCAGAAGATTCCAAGTACATATTCATAAACATAATAAAATATTACTGGACCTGTTAGTTTCTACATTTGGTTAAATAAAATTTTGAATAGAATAAATTCAATCGGATACATTTATAAACCGTTCCTCATCGTTCAATTACAGAGTAATTCGGTTTGCGTAGAAATCGAAATATGCTATGCAAGTCTATTCACAATGCACAAAAACATTTACTGATAACAATCCTAACAGCATGATATCAAAATATTTATTATCAGTTCTTGAAAAAATAACGCAATTATGACAACTTAGTTGTGCTAAATGTGTTGCGAGGTCAAAATACAATACTGACACCGAATTTAGAGAAATTCATAATAATTGTTAAGGTTTTAAGTTATCGTAAATTCGTGCTAAAATATTTTAATAGATTATTTAAAGATCTCTTATTAAAATAAGAATTGACACAAAAATAAAATCACTTTCTCTGAATCAAATCATTTGAAAAGTGATGGCTGATGATTTATTTGACAATGTAGAAAAATGTCAAAATTATGAGTTAAACAAAGTACTATCAATTATGAGATTATTCGGGAATAAATTAAAATAAAGATATGTAGATTGACATTTTCATATATCCCATAGAAACCGTCTATGTGAGAATATACTATTATAACAAACTTCTTGGATGCGGATAGCCATCTACCATTCGAAGAAAAGAGTAACGGGTAGATTAAGAAAAATTACAGAATTAGGTCGGGGTCCAAGGTAAATAACGCAAGCCGCAGAGTGGGTCGTGCAGTATGACGGGCTTCCATAAACTACGAGCAAATTTTTTTAACCACGTGTGAAATTCCAAAGTCAAAAAGAAAGCGGAATAGACGCTTGCGTGTCCGTATAAATACGAAAACATTAGCGATAACGCGAGAGACTTCCGAGTTTATGTTTACACACTGACGTGGCTTCCAATATTTTTAGCATCGCCAAATAAAAGCTATCAATTGTTTGGGAATTCTCAGATGGCTAATGCGGTCATCCACACATCGTCTTATCCTATTATGCCGGAGAATCACTCGTACGTGCAGTTTCTCGCGTTTCCAATAACTTGAGCCATTAATAGTAGAGCTAATTTTGAAATCATGAAGTGGCAATTAATAAATGTGTAATAACGCTGTAAATTCGGGATGGTAACGGTATAAAAACCATATGCGCCTCGAGACGGCACCCATCGTTTTTAATCCATCGACCGTTGACGATAATGGGATGGGTGGCTACTAGTTGAAGCGCGCACCTGGTTCTATTCCACTTTATGGCTTCGGGTGATATGAAGAAGGCCATAAGGCGGCCCAGGATGATCGAGTATTTAATTTACTGAATTTGAAGATTGCTGACGCAACTGGGAGCACGGTATCAAAATTACTACAAAGATTCCGGGCATTCGAAATAGAATTATTCATCAACTGCAATATCATTAGAGTAGAACGATGAAGTCCCCCCATTTACAAAAACAAGAATAAATTCCTTATAATACCAATAAGAACTGTACCAGTCTGTAGAGGAAAAAAGACACGAAAATCCAAATATTTTCTAATATTTTAAAAATAATTATTAAATAATGTATATAGAATAAATAAACAATTAAAGAATTTATTGAATATTATTCCTCACCCTTATTTTCCGTTCATCTTCTTTCTCACATTTAAGATCTAATAGAGAAAGAATTCTATCAGAAAAATTAATACATTTCAATCATGAGCCTAAGTTAAATTGGCAATCTTCTGCCTTTTCATTAGAATTGAAGTAGAATGATCTTTCAGCAGTAATTGAATCGTATTCACACGGGTAGAATGACGAAGGAAAATTAAATCTTGTCGAAGTATTGAAAGGAATTTTGCAAAAATATTTTCGATGAATTAGAAGAATTTCTATACAAAAGACTAAGAATTACAATAAACATTCTTGAAAATTTATCCAAATTAAAATATTTAAAAAGGCATATCTTTCATCTGACGCGAAACTGTTAAAAGAATCATTGTTATGTAAGTGTTCAGAGTTCTACAAGAATATACAGGTTTTAATTTAACGTATTCCGATGTTATCTGACGAAGCTTCTCCATTACGACAAGGAAGTAAAAACACAAAATTAACTTGATAAAAAATCCAGTTTTTGTAGAGTTAATCTAGTATTTTTTCTTCCTTATCGTAATACAAGTTTAACTTTTTGCTGACTCAAAGCAACTGTTCCAAAAATATTTAAGATAAAATCATTGAATTGATGGAGTGATCTGAATAATGTATATTTAATCGAAACCATTACTAAAAATAAGCATCAACAGAGTCAGTTACGTTACGTATCAGCAGTGAGACAGACGATACAAACGATGAACACGGAACCGAACATGTACAGTTGGTCAGATGTACACAGTGACGTCTCTATTTAGGTTAGAGGAGTAATAGTCATTAAAGTTGGCGAGGGAAATAAGTCTAATCGATGGAGGAATTCCAGCGACCGGAGAAATAAAATTAACACTCAAACGCCAACGCCCATGACTCAGTAAATCTACGGCTCGAGAATCACTTGAGGCTGAGCTGTTAATTGAAAGTGAAGGGATATCTTTTATCTCCCCAAACAGGTAGGGCCTTATACTGTCAAAATGAATAAAATTGGGAGCAATGAAGAACAAATTTACCCACTCAAAAACTTTTATCGAGATTACAGAGAAGTGGGCAGAGCCTAATTAGGAGGGTAATCATCTTAGTCATCTCCTGCTGCCTCCTACAGGCTCCAAAGTCAGTCACTCTGGAAATATTAAGTTAGTAAATGAAACGTCTTTTTAATTGCTTTAACTGTAATATTATGAATCCCATAAATCCTGTATCGGAGATGGATAGGTTTATTTTTGTACATGTGAGCTTTAGTGACCTTTATGGCTTCTTCATCATCATTTATCTGATAAATAAAGAAGGAAGTTAATATGTGTACGTTCACCAAAATGGTAAAATCAGAAGTTGCAAAACTAGCAGACTTGCACATTATTAAAAGTCAACAACCGCAGATAATTGATTTCGTTTCATGAACCTATGTATCTTCGGTTCCATCACTGGCGAGTTAAATCATCCTCATATGAGATGGAAGTAAAGCTGCAAAATTAAATTAAAAACAAAAATACCCAACTAACTAATTTGAGATAAAATTTGTAAGAAAGTAATTACATTAAGATTGACATTCTTAATGTCGATTATATATCTTCTTCTTCCAGGATTAGGCTTTAAGCCTGTTCCGGCTTCACTTTACCATCTTAAACGTGGTCTTCCTACATTCATTTTACCTAATGGCTTATATTCCAAAGCTTGCATTGGAAATCTCTCTCTAGGCATTCGAAATACCTTTATAACTCATAAACTTCACATAAAGCCTCGGAACAGAATTGGACCCAATAGACGATTATATATTCGGCTACAAATTATAAGAAATTTGATAAGGGACATTTTTGTTTTCGATAACGTTTACCATTGAACAGAGCTAAGTTGAGCGATGTTTGAATCTCTTCTTTGGAATTTAGGAAGCTGATGTCACCGTTGCGAATGAAATTAGTACTTGATGCTTAAATTATCGATCTACAAAGATATAGTTACATTATAAAATAGGAAAGGTAACCTCAAATTTCCAAAATTTAGAAAAGTTATCAATATTCTTATCGATAATTGAAATTTCTGTATAATATCGAAATACTCTAGTCTTTTTATTATTACACTAAAAATCAAGAGAGAAATCCATGTTGAAGGAAGTCATCAAATCAATAAATGAAATAGCATTTCGCTAACGCCCATAATTATGAATAAATAGAAATTTCAAAATCTGAGTATACGTGCTAAATGTCATTTGCGACGTTGGTGAGTCAAAAACTGAACACCGCAGTTACTCACTCGTTCCAGTTTCTTGAAACCGAATTATTTTCATAAAGCTGAACTTCCTCGAGAACTTGATCGTCTCAGAGGAAATTTTGATTCTCTCTTCTGACGTCAGGAGTTCTAAATTGGGCGATCGGAAGAGGCTGCTTGTCCCCAAATCCTTTCTTTTATCTGCCGTCAGTTATCTGTGATTTCCGGTTTCTACTTAAGAAAGAACCCATTCTAAGGGAAGTGAAAGGAAGGAAAACAAACGGGGCAGAAAATGAAGTCAGCCACGCAAGTTAACCTCAATATCATACGTTTCACGTAAACGTAATCTATAAGCATTCCTTTATTGTATCGGGAAATAAATTACATTTTGGATACGTTTGCATCTTGAAGTATCAATGAGATCCAATGCAATTGAATACCCAATTTTTTTAAATCGACCATTTCAATTGAAGTTGACAGTTTATGGATATTTGGTAGAAGTAATAGTACTTCCTTTTTCCGATCCATCCATCATAAGTGTCTAAAATATATTTCATTAATAGATAAGATTAATTGAAAACAATTAACCTCAGTCTACCTTATTTAAGAGAATTCGCGCAAAATCCATAAAAACAAACCTTTACACTGCGGGAAAAATCAAAATAAGTACTTATTAAAGCTCAAGCCAATAAGATTAGAACCGAACTAAGAGGTGTCAAAATATGAAGAACCTCCCTTGAAGACAAAAGGAATAAAGTCATATATAAGGAAAAAGAAATCACAATTTATACCTAATTCGTTTATATTGAAACAGAAAAGCTAGCAAGAATGAGTAGATTAATTTTTATGCCGGAATTATTTGTTCAAAATTTGATTATCAATATTTTTCGACTGAAAAAGGCAAAACATAACTTTTGCCTTGGCGAGAATCTAGGAAATTATAATTGTGTTTTGCATAACATAAAAAATAACTCATTTATGAGGACGAGATTAATACAAAGTTATCAATATTTTTATCGATAATTGAGGCTACATAATAATAATAATAATTACAGGCTCTTTTTATAAGGTCCCGCAATGTAAAATAGATTTAATTAGGAATCTAAAATTAACGGAAATTCCAATCAAAGCAGAACAGGAAAATCTTTAATGTGTATAACATATATGATAATGGGTATCTATATAATGAGAAAGGACTGAATTAGCCTCAATCTTGCCTTAACAGGATAAACAAAGACCTAATCTCAGCTAATCCGAAGATCTCCCCTACATTGAGCCACTTCCGAGAGCCCTCCTGGTGTCTCCCACCGGCATTACGCGGTCCCCATTTCGCGCATTAAATAAAAGTTGTCTTTCCCCTGTGCCCACGGCCTCAGACGTGTCTCGCCTATAATCGCCTCCGTAGAGTGAATGGCGGAGCAATGAATGGGTGGGTGAGGCATGAATGGGAGGCGGCCGGAAGTGCGTCGGCGCGAGGAAAGGGTGAAAAAAGAGACTATCCCGGGGCACCCAGTTTTCGAGTACGGCAGCAAACGAGGAGGAAGATTTCTCCTTGCCCACCGATATGCCCCCTCATTATTCTGCCCTTTCGCTCCCTCCCTATCGACTTCCTTCCCCTCCTCATGCCTCCTCTACCTGTCCCGTTTATTCCTTCCCTTCTTCACTCTCTTCTGCTCGACCGTCTCGCTATTGTATGTACTCAATGGAATCGTTGATACCCAACAAATTATCTCGTCGCCGCATCGAGGTGATTGTGCAATGGGGCCTAGTTAGCATATGTTTACACAAGGATACTTGACGGAAAACAAAGGAAACCTGGATACCGCTGCGGTGTTGATAGCCTTACTCATAGTTTTACCTTTATATATGAATTTACTGGAATATCGGTTTGTTGAATGTTTTTATTACTAAAGTAATAATCATCACAATCACGACTTATAATTCATAAAATTTTGGTTCATCATGACCACCATTACAATAAACCCATCCCGTAATACATTAACTTTAAGTAAAGGCTGTGACATTAATGTGTTCTCCTGAATATTATAAATGTTCTTCTAAACCACAGCAAAATTCGGGATACATTATTACTCCAACGTGCATAAATGCATGTGTACTAAAACTTTATATATTTTCCATGTATTATGTTTTAAAACATTATCGATATCACGAACATGCAAGTGACAAATTAATAATAACGAATGTTGAATTAAATTAACTTCCATTCCTACGTTTAACGTAAAGACGATGGGTTAGGTGCTGGGGAATACTACTTTATTTGATTTCTTTTCTCAGGTTTCCCCAATTAAGATAAAATCTTATGATATGCAATCAAGCCTTCTTTATTTCCCTATCCTTTTGTTTCTATTTTTACCGCTGCCTTAATTGTATTCACCACTTAACTCAAGCATAACTCTAACTACATTTGATCTATTTTCTAAGTCGTTTCGAAATCTTTGTGAGATTAAATTACTCTAAAATTTAACATAAGGTTCACAATCGTGGTAGAAATTTCATTTAAATAAATTTTCCTTAGTGAATTCATTTTAATCTATGCAAGATTTTAAAATAATTAGTAGAATTAACATTATTGAAACCTGTAAGTTAAAAATTTATTCGAACCTGTTTTTTTCTTCGACTGCAGAACTTTTTCTGTTTGTTTAACAGTCCAAACTTTCTATGAATGAATTTTTTCACACGTCTTACCCTCATCCACTTCTTACATTTCTGTATGACGTTGTGTTTTAATACCTGTAAACCTTCTATTTACCTCATTTAAGATGCTTTAATCATTAAAGACGATCGATGACACGTAGTGAGATGAGAAAAATCAAAACTACGAGTAGTAAAATATTTTTTTCCGGTTTACCTCTTCCACCTCAGCTTGAAACATTTCCATGAATGGAGCACTGCAAAATACTCCCTACGTTTCTCTTTCTTGAAATCTATCCTTTCCCTTCTTCCATTACAAACCATCATAACTTCTCTACCTCCACGATCTCCCCTATTTGTCCCTCTCTCAATGCTTTCTCCCCGTATCTCCTTCTGTATCGCCGTCCTCTCCCTTCTTATCTGATTCTTTCCTCTTTCTTCTTCTTCCCATAATTTCCCCTCCATTCACACTCCTCGTCGTATAGCCACGTACACAATGGAGCCAATTACACCGCGGGACCTCTCTCTCTCCGAGTACAAGATCCCGCTCGATCTGCCGGTGTAACGATGCCAGTTCGCCCACCAGAACTTGTGGGTGTGAATCGACAGAATGAGAGAGAGATTAGGAAGAAATGTCTCCGAGAGTGGTAATGAAACGAGCAAAGGTGCTGCCTACGAGGGGAATGCGTACGGGACCAAGATATTCGCTTATATGGAAGTCGTTGTTAAACGCGGACTTCTGACGTAAGACATGATCTCAGACAGAAAGTCTTTAGGTAAGGACGGATCGGCCGTATATGGAATCCGAGCGATTAAACTGAGCGATTCGGTTTCACTCCATCCCAAATTCAACGTCCACGCGTATTCTCGGTAATGCTTTCTTTAAATAATTTTACGGCTTGCTTCGGAAAATTATTTACAAGTCGTCTTCGAGATGTCTGATGCCAGGTTGAGTGAATACTACACAAATGGCGATGATTCCATCCCGAATCTTGAGCTGGGAGATAAATACTCTTGAGCCGAAACCTTAATTGAAAGCTGTTTCGTATAAGAGGTCAGATCCAATTTAGAGTAATAACTTTCTGAAAAATTCAATTTATTTGCACTGTGATAACCATATCTGAATATTTGTCATATTTATATCTGAATTTTTGTGCATGCGTACATAGGGTTAGTATTCTCTAACTCACTTGCTAGCCAATTTAAAATAATATATTCGTTTCATAGCATTGAACGATGGTCCAAAAACACAGGAAACAAATTTGCTAATCAATATTTTACTAGAATCTCAAGAGAGCAAATAAATATATTATCTCTATCATAAGCATAAATCATAATAATCCTCATATTTGATTGTCAAACATGACTTCTGCTGTAGAAGATTAAATTATCTATGATATAAAACCTTGCTGTTGTATACAAAATAGCATAACGGGGTACAAAACAGAGTCTTCATCACCTCTCTTATATGCTGATTAAAAGATAGAACGCATTTCTATCTTATCGTAACGTTTTCAGTAATATCTAATTCTCTCATAAAATTTTCAAACCAAAAATTTCCAAATAACATTTCCATTAATAAAAACACATCGTTATTAGGTACTGTAACAGATGTTGATACTTAGCTGAGTGATGAGGTATAACGTATTTGTTCGCACCATCTGATACATGTTGCAGAAATGCCAAAACTACAATTGAGAGAAGAGGAAGTAACTTAAGAAACCAACACAAAATATCCTCATTCTCTCCTCAAATGGAGACACATTGAAAATGGAAATTCATATCACTGTTAAACGCCTTTCTTGTAATACAATTGTATGCTATTTCCAATTAAAAGCGTTTCAAAATACTTTTAAGTGAAAAATAATACAATTACAGGCGAACAATCATTACGCAGGGAATCTTAGATAAGAGATGTTTATTTAATAATTAAATAAATATATGTATAAAATAAGAGTTAATTTAGCAGCTTTAGGTCATTGACGTGATTTAAAAAATCAGATACAAATATAGCTCAAACAGAACTATAAACTTCTGTAAGCAATACATTGAAAACTTTAGCAACAGAACTGACTTTGTAATGGTTAAGAATATAAGCAAAACTTGCGTAGATGTTGAGACGTATTGCTTTGCTCCTTTCAGTGAGTCCAAACAAACCCTAGGAAGTTATTGAGGCGACACGATCAAAATAAATTGAGCTCTGACATTGAATTACAGGAGGAGCCTTTGAAAGTTTCCTCATTGACAAATATAGTTTTGACTCTCAAGGATTTATTCAGATTTATTCTCTCAGGGATCTTCTGAGCAGAATATCAAGATAAAAGTCCGCTTAGAGACATCGTCCAAAATGGAGGACGATCGGCCGTCTTCGAGCCTAATGAGGACAGTTGAATAACTGTGGGCCAATCTCTATCTTATTTGTACTGACATAAAAGTGCGAGAGCGGACGCGAGGAATGAAGGAATTATCACAACTTAAGAAACAATGGAAGTTTTGGAGGAGTTTCGCCTAAGAGGAAATACAAGAAATTTAATGCAAAAGTATTTGAACAAACGCAGGCAAAAAGAGCTGCATGACACTTCAGAGGTATACTATTACAGCTAGCAAAGATAAATCGTTCCAAAATCATATTCATTGGACAGATTATTTGCGGGCCAAAATTCGATTTTCGGCAAAAGAACAAACTAAAGAAAAATATAGAAACTCGATAGAAAACTTAAACTTCCCAGCACCACCACCAAAATATTCTTTCTTTCCAAGGCTATCTCGGATTGGGAAAATAAAATTAAAGCTTACAGAACACTTATATACGGCAACTTCTTCCCAAAAATCATGAAAGGAAATATTCTGAGCAAGTGATGAAGAGGACAGCGAAATTCGTCCACTTTATGACTCGCGCTATGTGAAGTAGATTATAATATGAAACGAAGAAGACGCATAAGTGTCTGGAGTAACTTGAAGTGAAGTTGGGAAATCAATGAGGGAATTAGCGAAAGGGAGTAGTTTAAAAGTAGTTTACTTTCAGTCATTAACAATTCAAATATGAATCACAGAAAGATGGAAACTTTGCTCATGTAGGCGTGCGATTTATAGCCTAAGGGTAAACAGAAGTGGAAAACATCGACGTGACTGGGACTCGAACCCAAGTCTTCCAGGTACTCTCAGGGCAGATGCGTCCTATATTAAAATCTCGGTGGTCATCAGATTGAGGATACACGGAAAGTGAAACACTTGGTTTCGAGTCGTAGACACATCGATGAATCACTTTTGTTTATCTTTGAGGTAAATAATTCCTCTGTTATCAGAATGGAAGTCAATTCGGGACAAATCATTCGGCGAGATCGACCTCTCTCAGCTAAATCGTCCGTCCCGGAGAAAAAAGGAGTCGCCGCAGAAGCAAACACCGCGCTTCCCTCCGACACTTGTCGCAAGTCGACGCAAATGTCCGCCGAGTGAAATGTGCCAGGCGTAATGGAGTCGGACGGGGCCAAACGCATCGAAAAAAGACGACACGAATCGTCAATCGGCACGCGTGAAAATAACGGTAGCGAATGGGAGGATCCCGCCTCTCAATGAGCTGTCTTGCGTGGGCGTTTCCGATTCACATATCCTTGGAAGGGCGCGTGACAGCGGTGTGCCCACGTGCAGCGGGGTAACGCCGGATGGACCATTTGTCTCCTCTTCGGACGAAGAATGGAAAAATCCTCAAAAACACACGCTCGTGCCCCAACAACCAGCATGCTTTGGACCAATGGGGGAGGAAACCGATTGTTGGATTTCCAAAAGGTGGTTAGAATGCAGCAAAACGCGACAAAATGCACAATTCACCCACGGAAAATACATCGAAAGGTTCATGAGTCCTTTGTTTCCAATCAAATGCATTTCTTAGCCACAAAAGATGACAAGATGATACGCTTTAAGCCAGCAGTCTTCAGTAATATCCTTGCATCCGCATTTACACTAGTAGTCACTGTATCAATTTTGCTCATGCACCTCCGTAAAGAAATTTTGGTAGAGCATTATAAAGCTTCAATAAACATATTTTCGAACAATGGGTCTACTATTGTGCACTATTAATATGTAAATATGAAAAAATTGTATTAATGCACATAAAAATACTGAAACGTGAAAATAAAGCCTGACTTGGAAACAAGAGAAATATAATCAGGGTATTTAAACTACAATTTCCAGTTACTAAAGAAGAGGTTGAAGTATTTACATCCTCAGGTAGTGAGTTGCAGGATAAAGTGCATAGCGTATCTAGTAAGGACTATTTCAACTTGGGAATCATCCAAATTGCTTCGTGTAAGGTTCTACTGTTGTACTCAGTTCGAAGAAAAGGGGTATATTCACAATTTTTAAATTTAGAGAAAAGGTTTATGAATTTCATCACAGCAAAAGACTATTTTAGTCCTTCACGGAATAAACAGAGTTACGAACGAGAAATATGCAAATATTGAAATCAGTCAAATGTTATTTGTTCTCAAATAGGAAAGGGATAATTTTAACATACCTTACTTTTTACTGTTTTACAGGAGAAGTTTGAAAGGAAAATTTTCAAGCATCGACACCGTAGATAATATCAGCATAACACGATTTGAGACCAAATTTCCACCTTAGAAATGCAATTTCTTGGACTAGCAAAATAACCTTTCAAAGAAACAACTTCTTAAATATTAATAGAAGCATTATTTCATGTGATACCTATCGAAATTTTTCATGGTCAACGTTCGCTATTGAAGGGATTTTTAGTAGAGAAGTGAAGTTTTCACCAACCTACGAACTAATTTTTGTTCTTGCTGGATTGTTAAATGTGCTTCGACAGCTAAGGTTATTCCGTGCATTGGCTCCCACCGGGAATCGAACCCAGGACCGCTTTCACCAAAGCAGTTTCACAGCCCACTTGCTATCCGGGGGCTCCATCACTAGAAACTACTTATAGAAAATAAAAAGCGAAATATAAGTAAATTTATATATATTTATATATGTAAAATATATATCTGGTCTCAATCACGGAAACTATTCATCGCAGAAGCGCAGCATTCTTTAACGTATTCAGTTGACCTGTTGACTCTTGATGTTGTTGAAATGATTGATATGTGTTTGATGTTCTCCAATTTGATTGATTTGTGTCCGAGGTATTGAACGAAATGGAGAACTTGTTGGATGTAAGGTATACAGTTTGATTACTAATTGTTGTTAAGATCAAGGAGTGGCGACTGATGAGATTGAACGGAAGCTATGTATTTGTATCTAGTAATGGACGAAATTGTGTAATTGCATATACTGTGTATTATTTATGTATTTGTAACGCCACCGAGCTGTTGTCCAATTGCTACGTATATGTGATAATAATAATAATAATAATAGGTATATTAAAGAGAAGCGTTTTTTCGCTTAACCAACTACTTCGTGAGCATATCAAATCAAATTGGTTCGCCAATACCATTCGAGATCTTAGTGAGGAATGGCAGACATCCGTTATGCTAAAGGCGACGCTTAAACGAGGAAAAGAAACTACAGCAATATCCGGAAATCAACGGCCACGATCTTGAGACAAGGAGATTATATTCTATTTTTTCTTGTTAAATTTTCAATGAAAGACAAAGAGTTGGCTTCTACCCGCTATCCTTGATGCGATATTTATTAATTAGATTACTAAAAGCCTGGGAATCGAATTATCTCGTGAATGCGTCAATTATTATCGTAAATAAGATGAGATAATAAAATCGACTGAATCCGGGAAGCTTAATGAGCAATTAAATATTTCCCTGTTTGCATTGATTTCATAACAGATATCTTACCATTTACTACTGGATATAAACTTGTATATGCCATATAACTCACTCTTTTTTATGGAGATAGTTCGCAGCGACACCTGAGTGAGGTTTTGTAATCTTCTCGTATAAGAAGGATAATAGGGAGGTTTGAATAAACTCTATTAGAAAAGAAAAGACAAAGACTGGATCGAAAAATCGACTTTCCATTTTAAACTTCCCAGGAAGATCTTTATGTCGACTATAATTTCCTCAGTAAGGTAAATCAAGAGAGTTCACTTGGGACGAATAACAGAAGGGAACAGCAATGCTAAATCAGAAACCCCGAAAATTCCTTCGTCTTGGTGATCTTGGAAAATTTTAAAAGTCAATTCTTAACGTACCACTCATGCGATATTTAAAATAAAGAGTAAATTACTCATCTGACTGTAAACACTTGAAAATACAATAATGAAAATAAACGAAAAATAACTGACGAAGTCCGCAGATCAAAACACCGTCTTCAGATATCGGAGGAAGATTAAAAAATTACTCCGGCAATTAATATAAGAAAATTCATCCTTTCATCTTCTGAAAATCATCCAAAAATTGCAATTTTTCTTCGTAGTAAATTTTATTAAAGAAAAAAATTGGTGCATTTTTATACATATACAGTCATAGTTAAAAATACACATATATTATATTAGACTAGAGTAAATAGCAAGCAAAATCTTTATATCCAAAAATGACTTGCTGTTTATAATGTGTGCTCATATGATACATGGAGCTCTTATCCTGTACATTCCATTTTCATATTAGTCATACTTAAATAATTGAGATAGCACTAATGTTAAGAACAACAGTGATGCGAAAACCTGTAAATGAATCCTGCTCCGCGAATGATACATAAGAGAAATAAAACACGCACCAAGCGGTACGAAAAGTGAAAGCAGAGAAGGAATAAAGGGATGAAATCGGAAAAGAAACAGAAAAAGCGACAACAACAGTTAGCCATAGAAATGCACAGTTTGAAACACCATCCGTCTCCGGTTAAACGCAAGAGAGAGAAATTGTAGAATTCCTCTGGAATGAGTGTGCAACATTTATACTTTAATCTCTCGCTGATCATTTTAAAACAGCAATATTAAATCGCATCAAAGTATGCTTAAAGCACTAGAAGTCATTCTGTGAAGGATGCAAAATGTCTATAGATCTACGTTTGCAAGCATAGTTACAGATATACAAGCATTATACAAGCCTAGAGTAATTACCAAGCAAAGTATTTGCCCCTTATCTCCCAAAATAACTGTCTGTATTAAATTGTAAGTATTACTGCCGTATATACAGCTCTCATTCCGTAAATTCTGTTTCCATTTTAATCGTACATAAATAATTAAGTTAAACATCCATTCCCAAACAAAAACGGACTTGAAAAAATCCTGACTTGACCAGGATTCGAACTAAAACCATATCGATTAAACAATTGAGCTATCTGCCAGAAGAGAACAAATACTTTAACCCTTTTCCTTTGAATATTCTAATGTTGATAATTACTGATAAAGTTCCAATACACACTTATTCCACAAGATCTTCAACGTTTGGTTTTATATCACATACTGTTAATAATGATAGTGATTCGCCATACCGATGCGCTTGAATCCAGCAAATTATACGCATACCGGAAATATAGAAAGCAACAACCTTGGAAGGAAAAGCGAAAGCGGATAAGAAGACGAAGGGATGAAATTGGAAAACGAATAGAAAAGAGGAATAGAGAATAAAGAAATGGGAAAACAAATAGGAAAGAGGAATAGAGAAAAAAGAAATTGGAAAACGAATAGAAAAGAGGAATAGAGAAACAAGAAATGGGAAAACAAATAGGAAAGAGGAATAGAGATAAAAGAAATCGGAAAAATAGGAAAGAGGAAAAGAGAATAAAGAAATGAGAAAACGAATAGAAAAGAGGATAAAGAAATCGGAAAACGAATGGAAAAGAGGAATAGAGAATATAGAAACGGGAAAACGAATCAAAAAGAGGTATAGAGAATAGAGAAATCGGAAAACGAATAGAAAAGAGGAATAGAGAATAGAGAAATCGGAAAACGAATAGAAAAGAGGAATAGAGAATAAAGAAATAAGAAAACGAATAGGAAAGAGGAATAGAGAATAAACTAAAGGTATGAGAAACAAGAATTAATTGAACGGATAGTTAAGGATAGGGGAAAGATGGAGCAAATATATACAGAGAGAGAAGGGGAAAAAAGAAGTGGAGAAAAAGAAGGAGTCGTTCCGCATCTCTTTCCCCTCTGCGATCCGAAGCATTCTGCTTTCCGAATACTCTTAATTTGTGCGATAGTTTTTTGTGGCCGCTTTCCCTCACCCAACACAGAGATTTTCTGCAGATGCGGGATTCCGGAACGAGTTTCCTGAAGGCAGAGCTGAATAGAAACGAGGGAGTGGTGGGAGGAGAGGGGGATGGGGGTAAGGAGCAGGGTGTGATGGTGCGGTATTTAGGAAGGACGGCCGCATTCCCTCTTCGTTTGAAAGCATAATCGTGGAGGGTGCAGCGCGCTCAGCCCAGGTGGCGCGCATCTTCACCGTTTTTTGCCAAATCTCATCTACATAAAAATGAAAATGACGTCTATTCTGCGACAAAGTATATAAATACATAGCTGGCGACCAGGACTCCATTTTAATCCACATATATTCAAGCAAAATCGATAGAGAAAAAGTATTCTTTAGAGAGCAAATAGCTGTCAGCGTTATGCACATTTTAGATATATTCTTGAGACCCGGAAGAATAAATTCCATTGCTATTTCCAGAGAGATGACAAAATACCGGCTTTGTGGAATTCGAGAATTCTGCTTGGGTTAGTTTAATTTTATGCCGATGCCGTTTGCATTTAAGTCATGTTCTACACCTGACAAAACGAGTTGCAACTCGAGGAGGGGCGTGGCTACCGAAATATTTGAAATTTTTCCATTCTTCTCTCATTACTTCATCTCAAAATTTACTTCTATTACTCTCTTTCGATACATAACCCCTTCTATTTTTATCCTCAACAATATGCATGGATGATAACGGTAGGTCTAACTGATACGTAAAGTTTGCATGAGAACCTCGATGGATCTTAAAAAAGACATTGCCTGCAACATCGTGTCATTTATAACTTAGCGGATTTGAGTTCCATTCGCATAATACTGTGTGTGAATATGAATATGTGAATATGAAACAGTAAAGGATCTAAGATGGAATTTTGCCAGTTCTGGAAAGTCTTCTTTACGTTTTTATTGAAGTTCTAAGTTTCTAACAAAAGAAATTTTCAAAGGAGAATTGTATTGCAATGGATATTGAATCGAAAGAGATTGAAAGCAATCCATAGTATTACATCTTACATTTGGTAGGAATAAAATATTCTGGCATGAGTTAAATTTATGATTACTTTTTCTATAATACCAGTCGTGGAGATTCGATGGAATAAGAAATCTTCCAAATAACCTCAGCAAGTCATCATCATCATCGCTCAGCAGAAATACCGAGCAACGTCAATTTTTATTCAGAATTCCTTTTCCTTTTATATTTACGTTACATTTGCGGAAATTCTCTTGAAAGAAAGGATTCGAGGGTAAGAATGTCAGCAATACGATCAAATAATCAAAAGTAATGAATCCAATGTTCCCTCTACTAATCATTCCTACCAGTGCTTGTCCTCAATGTCCATCATTACGGGGCGAATCTTCGTGTTTAGAGTCCGTTACAGAGTTTTTCATCACTGTCGTTTAGACCTCACCCACAACTGCATACACCCATTTTTATTAAATTAAACGCATGGAATATTACTCCACAAAAAACATTATTTGCTCGCGGCCCTTTCTAGCCCGACATGTGGCATTCGCAAAATAAACGACCCATATTATAAAGGAAGGAGCAGGAATAAAACATGGGCACGAGGAGCCTAAAAAACACATCCGAAATGCATAAGTGCGGCCGTGTTTGTATATATACATGTACATAAATGTGTTTGTGTGCGCGCGCGTGCGTGTTTGTGTCGGGATCTCCTTCCGCCGTCCTTCGCCCCCATCCCCCTCCGCCCCCACCTCCCTCATCCCCCAACCTCCGCCCCCACCTCCCCCCGCGAACAGGGTTGCTCACTCGATGAATGTTGGATGAGGGAGGCAATGTTTCCCCTTCGGAGCAGACGTGAGGGAGGCTTCGAGAAAGAGCCCGGCTTCTTGCGGAGGATGGGAGGCAGGTGCAAACGGTCCCCTTCATTGAGAGAATGGTATGCCTCACAGACGGGGAGTGAATAGAATGGGATTTGTGAACTCCCTGTCACCTTTCGTGCACTCGAGTACCGTTAGCGTCGGAGAAAAACCCAACTCTGAAATTGGCTAAACGTGCTCTTTTTCCGCGCAAAACTAATGCGCCGTGTTATTGGCGATTGATACTCGGAGAGATGCGTTTGTGCATCTGTTGTATTCGAGGTGTTTGTTGCCGAAAGCGATGCTCCGAACGATTTGCGCGCCAACTCGTCTCCGAGCGACGGCAAGAGACTTCGAGACTCTTTTGAAGATACTTTTGCACTTGTTATAACCACAGAACTATTTGCTCCACCCACTACTGGAAGACGAAACTACTATACTGCGTTCCAGTTTGTAGTCAGTTTGAAATACTCTAACTGTAGTTGAAATCTTCCTACGTAAACAATAAATCGCAATTTAAATCGTCAGATGGAGGAAAACCGTATAAAGGCGACCTATAGTGAAGCTATTCTTGCAGCGTGAAGAAAAATATACATAAAATTACATCCATATACAATACATCATAACAGACTGCAACAAACTGTAGGAAATGAGTTTAGCCATTATATTACTAACCAATATTTGACGAATAACGTATTACTTAACACACCGAAACGTCCAATTAGACACGCTTAGGGTCAATATATTTTACGTACTGATACATTAATTTTGGTTTGGTCAAAGCAGATATTGAAAATCGGTAATAAAAAGTAATTAATTAAAGAACGGTAATTGAATCTAATACCAAAAGCTCATACACAGAACAGTTTATGACATAAGAACTACGAATATTTACATTTAAACGAAAAACTGGCAACAAGATCGAATTGGAAGTCACATTGTGGTGGGATAACCCAAGGAATACATAATGGCTATAAAAAAATTAACTATATTTATAAATTATAATTTTAATGTCATATCGTCATATCTCCAAAAGCAATTGACTTACAATATTCAAGAAAATATAATTGAAAATTTAAAGAGCAAAACTTACAAAATGCGAGATTCAATGGAGCCAAAGAAGTGAATCAACCAAAGCTCGCATTTTCATACTTTCGCTATCGCTAGGGGAAACAAACACAGCAAGAAATCACTTATGAAGTAAAAAAAGGGCCCTCATCCATTCACTAACTTCTAAACGCCCCGTAAGTTATGCCTCCGCACCATAGGGGGTGGTTCCATCCACTTAGGGAACCTCCGTCCTCATTGGTCACGGTGGGCATACGTGTTGAACAAGTATATATCGAGGGACCATCTTTGCAGGAATCAAAGAGATAGTGATGATAGATACAAAAGGCACCAGTTGAGTAGTCATACAGTGGGTGAAGGTGTTGAAAGATCTGAAAGCTTTTCTTGGCAAAGCGATGGAAATGAATAATTTGATAAAATTTAAGTTAGATTTAGATAGAAATAAAGATTCAAAGGTAAAAGACGGCGTCCAAAGTTGTAGCCAGTGAAATGCACAGTCTCTGACGATGTCTTCTGGAAATACGTCATGATGAAGAGATTTGTACTTTTTCCACAGTATTTTATTAAAAACAATAAAAGGAAACAAAACACGACTAGTTTCAGAGATTGATCTCCATCATCAAGATCAATCTCTGAAACTAGTCGTGTTTTGTTTTCTTTTATTGTTTTTAATAAAATACTGTGGAAAAAGTACAAATTGTTCTTCTTCATCATTGTAGCCAGTAATCAAAGTCTGATACCTCCCTTCAAGACACTCGACGACCATTATGTTATCAGAGTTGAATTAGCAAACAGTGGGAATGACAAAAGTAAACAGCAGAAGAAATGCAATAGAAATGAAAGTTAATAATGGTATTGTTAATGCACAATATAAAGCAGATTTAGCATAAAAATAAGAAATAAATCAAAATCTCCAAGTCAAAACAGCGAAAACAAAATAAGAACTCCATGTTCCTGCGTTGTATAAATCTGAATTGTTATTCAGTGCTAAACAAAAACAACTTTTAAAGGGGAAATAAAATACGAAGAATCGAGTGTTCGTACATTATCACACGAGTAGTAATCACAGCAGATCAGAAGAGAAATAAACATGAGTAAAGAATGAAAGAGAAAGAAAACGTAAAGACAAGAGTGAAAGGAAAAGCGGATGAAAATGGAGTACCGTTTGAGGATGGACAGCGTTGCCACAGACGCTACCGAGAGCACGAAGAGAGGAAATAAACAATGGTTAGACTTGATACTTGAATTTCTGCAGAGTGAGGATCATAAATACGAAGTAAAAATATAATTAGCAATTGAAATAGATTGCCAGGTGTTGTTTCACTGCCATTGTTGATGCATATGATGTTTATCGAAATAATAATCGAATTAATCTATGTTAGAGCAACTTTCAGAAGAAATGGAACACGGGGTGAATATTGTTTTGACTGCAAGCAAACTTTGAGCAAAATAAATAGGCGAATCATTTCGGTTATAAAGGAATTATAAAAATATATTCTACCGGCGTAGAAGTTGAATATGTAAATCAAATATTTGAATATGTAATAAAAATATATTGAAGAATTCCTCCGTCAAGATATGAAAAAGATATTGGAATAAAAGGAATTCCTTAAAAATAAATGACTGCCACCTGACATTTGTCGAATTTTAGATACTAAATACAAAATCATTATAAATAAATAATCTATTTTCCTAATTTTATGTATTTTTCCATTAATCAAAGTAGGTAATTTCAGAATATTTGAGGAATACGAGAGAAGAGTGAAACAAAACGACACAAATACTCCCTTCGACAAAAGTAATCGTCTAAAATGAGTAATCATGGGGAATATATTATTCATAATTTCCAAATCGATGACGTTTGATTCGAACAAGTCAACCCTTAACAGAGGTACCGCGGACTAACGGCTCTACTGCTACTTAAAATGAAATAGAAAGAAGAACCTGCCCTGAAGGAAACGATATTCGGCCTTCAGATCGACATAAACTCTGAAAGCGACAGAAGGGGAACGCTAACAAATCTCTCAATTTATATGCTTCGGTTGCTACGTCGAAATAGAAAATTTATCTGAAACAGAATTCAAGTTGGACAAAGAATAAAGAATATCGGAATAAACGGCAGTTATATTTCAGGAGATTCCAACGCGATGCCGTAGGTCACGTAATGGTCGTAAAACCGAAGCGAGACAATAGTAAACTTTCCATATAATTGGATCCACTATTTAAGAAGTATTGAGACTGCATTCTTGTGACAAGAGAATCGAATCTAACAGTCTCACTAATTGAGTATTTAGGGGAAAACGTTTTGAATTTTTGGATGTTTCATATTCATGCGACGTTCGCGGAAAACAGCGGATGTATTTAAATTTGATAACCCTAAATTCTTATTAAAATATGTCCCGCATTAATGGGTTTATCTTGTAATAAATCACTATAAGTATTGTAATAAAAGCTACTGTTTGTATCAGTTTCCTTTTGATAGCCATTGCTCCTCGTGGATAACTAAGACTACGAGGAGCAATGGCTATCAAAAGGACACTGATACAAACGGTAGCTTTTATTACAACGCTTAAGATAATACTTATAGTGATTTATTACAAGATTGGAATTCATTTCACAATCAAACGACGGATATCTCTGCCTAAAATTCTCTTAACATACACCACATCAAATGACCTTTATATTTCATGGCGGAGAATTTACATCAAGAGTTTTCGGTAAAATATATCGAAAAAACTGACGTGGTCAGCACATGACTTTCTCCATATATAAGATGTCAATATTTATCTACGACAGTATTTTCGAACTCTATATTCAGTCTAAACTTGGAAGATAAGTGTAATTTATATCCTATTATTTTTTACGTCACAAACATTATAAAGAATGTTTTTCAGGACATGCTCGATGAAAAACGATGAAATTGGCCTTTCGCCCACAGCTCCCAGAGCGCCCGCAAAGTACGTAATCAGCAACTTTCGGTTTATCAGTATTTCATGAATAACTCCTAAACAATCAGTTATAAAAAATATGTTTCATACAAAAGTTATATAATAGTAAATTACATTTTCTAAAACTTTTAATAATAATAGTACATATTTAAATATCAGATTAATGGAGATATTTTGCAAAAACGGAAATTTGCTTCGAAAAATAAAGCTCGACTTCCGGTTAACCGATTTACTCCAAAAACTAATCAACTCTGACAGCACACACCACAGTGCTATTTATGAAGTTTGGTATTGATACAACTGATAGTTTTTACGTTAGAACACCCACAAGCACACACACACATGCACACACACACACACACACACATACACACAGACATCATTCCTAAAACGGTCAAAACGTGTTCAAGGGACCCCAAAACATGTATTTCCGTTGAAATCTCGAAGTCGATTTTTTCATGAAAACAATACTTTCTCTATACTTCGTACATGGAGAAAGTAAACAACTGTTTTTAACAGTAAAATTCTCAATAAACTAAAGGGACATATCTTTGAGTCAAGGTCCCCAATATAAAACGCTTTCTGATTAAAAGGCTTTGGACAAAATCAGATATGAGACAAGCGGCACGGAGTTTTATCGCTCGTGAAAGTCACCGTTCCATGCGCCGCTGTAAAAATATTGCACCCGGTGGTTTGAAATGGGATTCATTCCTTTCATATTACGCGAATTAAAACTTCGTTATGAGATCAGCGCAGCCGCACTTCGTCTCTGAAAATAATCGTTCCTCAAGCTGCTCGCCACGGTGATAATTTTCGCCATTTGGGAGATGAGCATTCGTTAAAATTCACGGACAATGTAGCGTGAAGCTGCTTTATAAATGGTTGAGTTCGACTTGGCGTCACCGTCTTCACAGGTACCGTTTTCTTATTACATTGTAAAGTATAATTAATATAATTTTAGTATTTAAGCAACCCAGATGACTCCAAAATAGATTTTTCCCTATATGCAAACCCTCTAAATGTATCCTATGATTATATACCTGTACTTAGTTGAATTACATTTGTATACAGAAATATATTATTTGTAAGTGTTATATATTATCGTTTTTATTTCTTTTTCTATCACCATTCCTTCTGAGCGCAAATATCGCTCTCGGAATATAAATCCTCTGATTATATCAAAATGTTATCACACTTTTTAATTCTTGTTTAATTATTTTGTATCATTTTACTGTGTTAAATAAATTATACCGTATCATTATGAAAATACCAGACAACGTTTTAAAACCAGAAACTACCTGATAAACCAAGTAAGACTCAGGTGGACCTTATTGTGATTTTCCTTTAACTTTTATTAGTATATTTATTTATCTTTTTGAGAATTTTATTTGCTTATTATTATTATTATTTTCTTTGTGCTATTTAATGTTCATATGTGAGATTTTTCATGCACTAAAATATTTAGCAATTTTTATATTGTGCAACGAAATTAATGATCAATTATTTTATTGTGTTAATTGTACAACGATGCCACCAGACTTAGATCTAACCGCAGGAGAATATGAGTAAATAAATAAATGTATTTTACCCAGCTTTCAAAGTGATATTCATGTCCTTCACTCTTTGCACTGATCTCTTGAAGTGCAAAGTACCTGTACCCCATACGGTGAAGGAAATTAAGGAAGCATTCCTTCAACCGGTTCTACAGCCTATCAAATAAAACTCGAAATTCTCCGGAAGTGTTTCCATTTGCATTTGATTAAGACAATAAGGAATCCCAACTGCCGCCTAAAGAGGTATGAAATGAAACTGCAAAACTGGCCCGTGGGTTGAGCCAGAGACCGAAACATAATTTAATGATGTCATATGCTTGCTGCAAAACTCAAATCCCATAAATTATGTAATTACCGAACATTGTAAAAGCATTCATGAGAGGCGGAGAAGTTAATTAGGATTACCGGAATATATTATTCTAATCACGAAGATACATGCAACTGCTAATAATTTTCGCAAAAGATGAGATATTGGAGTTAAAATAAACTAAGAATCTGTGCTGAAGGAATGAATACAAGTGTGTTATTTTTAATTACCAAACATTGTGTCTAAAAAATATTTTGAATGCATCAGAAAATGTTTTGAAATGTATTTTCAAATCCGTATAATGCGCAAGGGGACTGCCGAAAATGATTACCGTATATTTTAGAATCTGTCAAGGGGAGACTCTCACTTTTGTCCGGGGTTTTGATGAAAATTTTTTTGGCGATGCAGGAAGTAGAGTATTGAAAAATTGTATTGGCGTTGGCCTAAATGGGCCTTAGTTTTGTTGCAATAATTGATTCAAAATTGACAATCTGGCAACCCCGCATTACACATCCGCACTAGACCAAATCTGTAAGGAATAACCCGCTGTTTTCGAGTAAATCTCAAATCATATTTTTATTTCTTTATTTTCCTTCTTACTCACTGATAGACATAAGAGCGATATTTCCATTATTTCACCCGATATCCAATAGAATAACCTTATTTCAACCAAATAAATGAAGTCCGTCTTATATTTGCGTTGAAATGCGCTATCGTGAAACAAGTATCGCAGAGAATAGTTACTTTATCTGTAAAGTTTAACTAGGAAAGTTTCCCTGTACCAATGAATGTCCTTTTAGTGAGCATTGTCTTTGATTGGTATGCCAATATGTAACGATAAGTAATGAACACGCTTCTTACGGAACCTTACATTTTTTATGATTATCGGAATAAAAAATGCATACTTTTTAGTAATTGATAACTATCGTTCTATCGAAATATTGACCGGACTTGTTAGGTGTACATACCACGCCGAAAACAAAGCATCTTACAATCTTATAATTATTTATACTCCCTGCATGACTTCCAAAATTTGGGTACAGCTCCCCACAAAAAAATCGAACGGCGTAATCGTAGTTGCATAAGATTGAGGGGCTTTGAAATACTGGACTTGGCGATACTGCATTGCCCAGCGATAGGATGGCTCCTATCGTGAGGACCCAGGAAATGCGAGAACAGCGATTTCTGGGACTTTTTCGGTATATACTAAGGTATAAAATTTTGAAAAGGGTGCAATGGCTGCAAGTTAGATACAGATTCCTGTTTACTCTACTCTAATACAGATTCCTCTTTACTGTAAAATATACCAAAATCTATGACTATCATCTGGCTGTATCCGAATGTATACATCAGTTGGCATCAAAGTAGAGTGATTGACAGCTTTTTGTAAGTAGGACGCTATAGAATTATATTTAGAAAATAGGAATGTGTATTGTATATATTTGTATAGTGTAGCGTAGCTATTTGTATTAATAATGTTTCTCATACAAGTGAAATCTTTTTCGTTTCCAAAATTTAATACTATAAATCTTTAAATGACGAGAGGTTTTACATACCCTATATGATATAGGTGAAATATAAAATTAGTTAGGAAGAAAACTATAACACCCATATGCGGGAAAAGATTTGGTTTTCGTAATCACATTAGAAGGCAAACACATTAGGGACTCTGCAATCTAAGGAGTGCTGTTGCACTTGAATCGTGCTATTGAGAGGATTGGGTGTCTATTCGTCGTTTTCATCGATGCTGTTACTGATATTTTACGTCAAACTTTGATTCGTTCCCTTTTCTCATTTCTTCCCTTCTCTTTTTATGAATTACCCTTAATTAAATTACCATATGTCATGTGTAGTTACGTAAATACTAATATCCTAAGATTTTTGCATTACTTTGGTTGTGGTCACATGATTCTCTCCAGTGTCACTTTTAACATTCTTCAGTTGCATAGAATCCGGTGTGATGGATTTCAGAAAATTAGAGCGTATTTATTTTTTAATGAATAGCATTTTTATGATCAAAAGATACAGGAATAATACCATTAATAGAAATGTGACCAAAATAAGAAAATTTAACTCTTTATTTTTAGAGTAACATTATTCAAATGCCAGCCGTCTATGCATTGTTCCAGACAAGTAGAAAAGTTTTTCACTGTTTTTGACGCATTAGAAGTGGAATCGTTTAATTTTCTTCGGCGAATGCATATGAAAATGGCTTGAAACGTGCGTGGTTTGCTGATGTAACTTTGATTACAAGTAGCCCCATAAAAAGAGATGGAACGTCACAGAGTCGGAGAACAACGAAGTGAGTAGTTCTTCTAGCGTGTACAAAATCTACGCTACGTAATCTAAGCTAACACACTACCCGTTTCAATATTGGTTTCAAAAAGCGATGTTCAATTGCCTACGTTTCCATGTACACTGAAATTGCATCTGTCAGCGAGTAAATACCGAAATTCCGCATGAGCTAGTTTCCCTACCTTACTATCCTCCCCTCCTTTCATACCCATCCCAATTACGTCAAACGTACATACATTACCGTATATTACGATTTTTCTTACAATTTGGGTTTTTATTTTTCTCGGTTTCTCTAAGGTATTCAGCAATCTGAATTTTTGGTATTTCCCGAGTTGTAAATATATTTTTCCAAGCTCACCCTTGTCTCTTTTAATAGATTTGTGAGCCTAAAATTTAAATCACAAGCCGCGAAATCTGATGTGATGGCTTAGGGTTGATTTTTTTGGCTGACATTTTTCATATCAGCTCCTTTTTGTTAATTTTTGTAATTCATACATAAATCAGAGCGTCTTTTAAGTAAGTTGGAAGAGATGCCTTTCTGGAGCTAATGTATAAATATAAGCTTTATAATTTTTTTCCTAAACTTTTCTGCGACTCATCCAAGTCTTGTGATACTTGCTGAATGATCCCTATAAAACAATAAGGGTAATTAGGGATATTGAGAAAGTTCACAATATATAATGTATCAGCCACGAAGGTGACAGTCAACATAAAAAAAGATATTGAATTTGCTTACTCTCTTATTACATCTACCCCTTTTTTAGTTGAAATTAGAAATTAGAAACACAAACGAAAAGAGAGAACTATTTAGCGAGTTCATTTGAGCCTGATACCCGCTTAGAGCTTTGTCAAGAATGTATACACTTAAAAACTTATCTGATTTCTGTAGTTTCTACGGGCAATAAGCTCATGAAGTGAATGATATACAAATAATTAAGAATATCTTTTGAGAATCATCTATACAAGCCACAAAAAACCTTGAACAAAAAAGATTCAAATAAAACACTAGTTAGAGAAATTACTATTTTGCTAGTAATTTCTTATTTCTCAATTCATTAGAAAATGAGAAGCACCTACACACTCCTAACTAATGTAGGTAGGTATGTAGTAACCATGTAATCTATATTGTTAAGATATCAAAATAATTCAGCGGCGTACGTAAGCACTTATATCATATTCCTCGATGAAATCTGGGAGTTACGCCTTCCTTTACCTGTAAATTTCTTTTTCTCGCCTTTAAATTACGAGTGAAACTCTTCTTACTTCGGCTAATTCTGGTGAGGATTCCTTACCATTAAAGTAGCTCAACGAACTCTTCCTATCTCACGGAAAGATTTCGTACCTCCGTAATAACATTATAATCACCATAAATTACGACCGTTCGCGCAGTTGAAGTCCGAATGCTACGGTCTTCATCTCCGCGGCCACGCACGCATCGTAACCGAAATAAAAGGAGTGAAGAACTTGTTTTCCTGTCACTGCAACCAGTGGTCCCTCTTTCACCACTCTCATATCTCGGCTTCCGGTACATCAGTGGGCCGTACATTCACTTAAACTCTCCGAAACGCATGAGGTAACGCCTCGGTCATGATAGTGCAAGTGGGAAGAGCTGTCAAAATTCCCACGAGCAAATCTCGACTTTGTCCAGAACAGTAGCCCACGTCACACAGATAAGGCGGCGTAAGCGACTTAAATATCCCGCCAGACATAATTACGAGGGTGAGCGAACAGAAAAGTACACTCTAGAGCAATAGATTACGATCGAATTTTCCATCGTACACCAAATCTCTTTAGGGTGTTATTGAGGAAAAAGCCTTGTCTTCTCTCCAAGGTAATAAACCAGGTCGGGGAAGAGTTAAAAGACCCCATTCATCATCGACGAAATTTAGCCGTTCTTCCTTACGGAAAAATTATACAGTATTTGCTTACATTACCCAGGGCGACCGCAAGCTTCAAGCTATTTTTATCCAAAGAGGTTCCAGCCCTAGTCGAAACAATACGGAGCTATAATTTGAGATAAAATAGACTAACCAGAATACTACGGAGCGAGACAGTAAAATGAAAATAATTCGGAATAAAGATCAAGAAAAATTACCAAATTTATTCTCCGTTAATGATGTAGTTTAAAACTTATAATTTCCTACCGTGTTAATTCTACATCCAGTGAGAGTGGTTAGAAGGGGAAAAAACTGAAAGAGACCTAATTTCTACTTATTTTATTTGTAGCATTTATCAGATAACCAAGTCTACAATTTACGAAGATAATTTAAATTATTTCTCTATTTTATGCTCTCACACTATGTTCAGTACGTCTATTATGTTTATATAATTTAACATGTAATTGACCAAACTAGTTTAAGCTAATTAGAATTCTATAAGTCAATTCCAAATTAGCTATACTTTTGTGTCAGAATTTTATGTAAATATGTTATAATTTGCTCTTTTTTGTACATTCTAATGACTATCTTTTTGTCTTATATAGCTCTTTTATCTACTACCATATTTAAATTTAGTTTTATATCTGTAGGTTTCGCAGGTTTTTCACTCCCTCTTGAGGGTGTTTTCCTGCAGTGGAAATTTTTCCTATGCTCTTAGCTTAGGTTTTTTAATCCACATAGTAGTTTTCTTCTCTTCACTTTTGCAATCTCTTTCTTTCTGTTCTCACATGACAAAGGGTTCGGTGTAAGAAGAGACTTGATAGTCTCAATCTCGCCCTGAATAAAGTCCTTTATTATTATTATTATTTTAAGTGAGGAATAGTGAGTGACAGAATGGTATTAAAGTAGAATTAAGAAAATTTTAAGTGGAGGTTATGAATTGAAATTTTCCCAGGGTGAGAGGTATCATTATTTCACACGAAATTCTGATTATCATTTGCAGCAAAAGAAATTAATTTCTGATTATAACGCCTAAAACGCAGATATGACCAAGGTGATAATTTTTATTACGCACACGCTGTTTTCTCGAAGGAAGAGGATAGTAATTATATACGAAATATATCAATGTATTTTCATGAAAGTTAGGTCTACGTCGCAACTTTCATGAAAATACATTGATACTAAATTATTTCATACACTCAAATACATACTACTATCCCGAACAATAACCGATTATAAAATTCTATTTCTCCAATGAGTTTTCCTAAAAGAAGATCTAATGTCAAATCGGGAGCAATATTTAGAATTTTCTGAAATATTTATAGAAAACTTAATCCGCTAATGATCTCAAAGGAAGTAAAATTAAGAATAAATCTAGATAATCATTCTTTTCTAACTAAAATATCTTCTGTTATTTTTATGGTAAATAATTTTCTTAAATATCTTTTTGCTTAGAGAACTAAGAAAAGAGAAACGTTTTCGAATGAAATTAGGTGACTAAATTTCAAACATGGAATCAATAAAAATAGATGAATTAGATGCTTTAGATTAATTAATTATAACTCTGTAATCATCTTCCACTGCAAATAAAAGGCATTCATAGCAAGGAAATCACGTAAAGAGTATACAATCTACAGATGAGATTAGAGAAATTCAAGGACTATTCGTACCATCCGTAGTACTACTTTTACCTTCTGAATTAAGTCACGAAATCGACTCAAAGTTTAAAGCACTATTTGTATTCTTGGAACTGAGAATGTGAATAGGATTTATAAGTGGTATCTCATGAAATATTTAGCACTTGATAGAAGTTTCCTAAGAAAAGAAAATTTACACTAGAGAATGAACGATGGGTTGCAAAATGAACGCGCATAGAATTTTGATATCATTCGTTTCTTTGGGATCCATTTCGACGAATTAAATAGAGATAAAAAGATAAAATTATTATAACTACAGAATTTCGACCATTATAAATTTAAGAATGTTGGTTTCTCAGAAAGAATTTTTAAGAGAGTATATAAGGCTAGGAAGAAGAAACGTTACATACTGGAAAAAGCGTGGACTAAGATTTAGTATGGCACCAACAGACACAGATTTAATTTAATCCTAAGGTTTTGTAAAATATAAACTTCATTCGAAATCAAATCCTATACAAAGAGTGAATTCCACTATGAAAGCAAATATGCAAAAGGTGTGATCCCATTATTCCTTCTTTACAAAGGGTGAGTTAAAGTTTAGTTCAAACATTAGTTTTCGCTGAGATAACCTACATAAAACTACGAGCTGAAAGAAAGAATGAAATTCCTTATAAAAGGTGTCGAGTAACAGTATATTTCATAATGTTAGAAATTATCTCATTATTCATTCTTCTTCTTGTCATCCTTCTTCCGTAATTTATCAAAATTAAAGAGACAAAATCTGACGAAGTCCAAAGAAAGAAAAAGACAAGCCTCAGGTTTCCAGGGCACTACCACATCACCTCAACCGGAACTAATGTAAGAGAGTATACATATACAAATAAAGTAGGGGACGGAAAATGAATAGAGGAGAAAGGGGAAGCAAAGAAGAAACAAGAAGTGGGCTTGAAAAGAAACTTGTTATGGAATTATCAGGGATAAGTGCGGAAATACGGACAAGAGCGAAGGAGTCGGATTTTGGGTGAAAAGAATCATTAGTAAATTCACGGAGTGTCTCTAGAAGGGGAGGGGGCTGAAATTCTTGGGAGAGGGTCGAGTTTCTTTCCTTTAAGGTTTAGGATGACCGGAATTTGCTATGGGTACTATCATTTAAGTTGTGACACACAAAGGAATTTTCTGTCATAATCATAAAAGAAGTCTTATAATCCTCATTAACTTTGCAATATTAGCGCTATACAAGAATTGTTGAATTGAACGGCCTAATTCAGGATCCACGATTTTTTAGGTCAGGTTACTTTCACTTGACAAGGCCCAATAAGTTGTCAATATTCCGTTGATTGTGACTCATAAATTTCATTTAGCAAGGTTATTTTCCTTTCACATCCCAATTTGTTCCTCTGTCATACGTAATCTTCATATTCTGCTGCAGTTCCTTATTACAATATCCTTATAAACAAATCACCCTTCAGAATTTCTCTTGCTTTTTCCACTTATGTATATTACTAGGAAAAGCTGGAGAATCTTTTTAACAGTACTATGTTTCACCAGTTCCAATAGCTACTTTCTTCATTTCCCTTTCAGGTCTTCATGATTCATCCAGGATGTCTCCTCTACTTCTCTCTGAATCAACATCTCAAATATCTCTATTCAATATTTCCTTTTTCCCAACAAGTTTATTTCCTCTTTTTTGTAGGGAAAAATTCCACGACGCTCAATACGATTTTCAATTTAGATCCAAAATTTATGATTTAGTTACTGAAAACTTGTTATGGAAGAAATTCTCGGTTGAACTATTTCTCCTGTTTATTCTGTCACAGTACAGAATACGTTCGCTCTGTTTTTTCTTCTCATAAGAATGTGTACCTTTTTTGATTCCGTAGATTTCCACCGTTTAAAATATTAAAGGACCAAAACACCCTTAGTAAATTCTACAGAATATGATTAGAAAAGGAGAATAATTTCATCAACTTTTAGATATCTTCAGGCAACTATATCCGGATGAATCTACTAATATTATTTTTAATAAACGCATTTTTCTCAAACATATTCTATGGATATTAATAAGTGGATTTGACTCCCTTATTTAACCTTGATCATGGGCACATCAGATTTGGTTTTAAATATGCACATCTTGAAGTCGTTTGATATAACATACTGCAATAGTTTTCCATTGATTTATATTTAGAGTTAATTCCTCTCTTAACCCCTTTAACTCCTTTTAGACATTAATCAATCCTCTTGGCTTCTCGAGGTGAAATTAATACTACATATTAATGGCGTAATCTTATACGCAGCCATTTAATTTTTTCGGCTTTAACGCCTTTATAAAATTTCTTGCTCCTCATATTTAACCTACAGTCTAGTTCTAACCTGTGGAGTGAGAACTCCATTCCACAGGAAAGAGCAGAAATATCAAGCCACCAAAAAGCGAGACGCTCTGCGAAGCGGAGAACGATCGAGCGCAGCTCCTTAATGGACCACTTGTTCAAACCGGATTGTTTACGCTCGCCTCCGAAAATCGGGTTGAACACCCCTTTTCGTCTCCGACACCCCCGCCGCCACCACAATGAGATCCCTGTGCACACGACAGCACGCGCGTGCATATATTGGGTGGCAACGTGAGAGCCGCCATTAGGCAGTCAACCAGTAATTTACAACGCCACGAATTTGCTAGCGCCGCCGGCGAGGCGGAAGGTGGGACGAGAACCGAAATAAGGAGGTCCCCTGATCTTCCCACGCCACGCCTCCGGTCCCGGAGGAACAATACCGACCAGAGGTGACTCATCAGCTCGTCCCGTATGCGTAGGAGGAGAGAGAGAAAGAGAAGCGGTAGATGCGGAAGAACTAAAATCCCAGGACATAAAACCACGGCGAGGATCCGAGTTGATCAGTCGGATGACGCGACGCTTCCGGCCGGAGAAGAAACGCCGGAGATGAGTGGAAATATAAAAAGTCCTTTACGAGGTGATGATTCAAGCCGATGTGGGGAAGACGCAATTAGGGAGTCTTTTTGGCTCGACGGAGGGGCACTGAAAGGTGAGGTGACGAAAAATAATGTCTCCGAAACGCTTATATTACTGCTCTGTTGAGAGCGGAGGGATATGTCAATCTTTAAAGTCACATGGAATTACGTTACATAATTCTGTTTAATAGATATAAAACGGCTATTTTTACTTTTAAGCCCATGAAACCTGAAAAATAATTTACTCAAACAATTGATAACAACAGTTGGGAAGAGGGATTACGTATCAGTATTTATCAATTCATTTGCATATTTTAATGTTAGGCACACTTCTAAAAAAAAGGTTGGACGGTAATGTAACCAGAGAAACTTGTTAAAAATCTAGTATGAAAACATGGACAATTTAGCTTCTATTCAGGTGGGAATAATATTTATAAAGATGTCTACAGGTATATAAGCCTACAGATTGGCTTGGACGTATGAATCTGAGCACAGGTAGGAAATTAACAAAATTGTATAATATAGATAATGAAAGATAAATGGAAGTTAAGTTGAAGAGAAGAGAGCTTATTCAATTTCTTTCTCCATCGAAATGACAAAACTCAATCCCCAATTCAAAGAAAATGTTTAAGCCAATAAGAAAATATTAATGAGGTACAATGACTTCTTAAGTCTCACAAATATCAATCTTTAATACACTTTAGTGCGTTAAGTTATCCCTGACTCGAATGATTATAAAGATATTCTATTAGAGAAAGTATAAGTTCTGCAGTAGCAACGAATTATTTTAATATATTTACTAGCAAAAAGGAAAAATAAATCAATAATAAATTTAAAACGTAACATATAAAATAAATAAATCGTTGTTTCGTTTATGCAAAGGAAAAATATACAATTCCGAGGTTCGAAGTCGGTCAACATTTATTTCTGTCTTCATCACTGCACGCCATCTCATTTCAGAAAATATGCATATCATTGCAATTCAGATACACAAGACAGTAGGAGCGAGGAAAGTAACGGAATAAAACGAGGAACACATTAATAAATTCATATCTCCATGGTTCCAAAGATGGGTAAATTTAATCAGAGAGCTACCGTCGCAACAACTCATTTAATATCGGAAGGTAAAATAATAGTAATATAATGGTTATAGTAAAGTAATAAAATATTGAACAAGGCTGTTAAACAATTAGAAGTTTAAATAAGAATAATATCTAAAATCAACAACTTTAAAACTACTGTCACTCGAAAAGGCATCGTATAACCTTAGAAAACATGACTCAGTCATAATAAAATTAAAGTTGCTTATTCTAGAATATCCAGACCGAAAATATGTTAGAATAATGGGTATATTTACTGTAAATTAATGCATTTTGTCTAAATTGATATCATATAATAAAACAGAAATAAATTGAAGGTCTATTGCCTTTAATATCTTCATGCGATGATAACTAAGACTAGCTCATTATCGGCAACCATGAAGTAATGAGACAAGCTTAACGTATAGAAGTTCGTTTGCAATCAATTCTCTGTGCCATAAAAAGTAATGCAATACGAGTTAATTAATTTAAAAGTTCCGTTTGAACATCAACACTTGTACCTCTCCGCATCCCGCAATTTCCACATGAATTATTCAGGAAACCACTTCCCGTGGAAGCGGATGTTAAGTCTCCACAAAATGAAGGCTACAGATAATTTCCCTATACGTACGTGTATGGATAAATACGCTTCCTAAAGACACAGCATACTCATGGATAGACCATTGTAACATGCAGTTGGAACAATTCACTCATATTGTCTTTCTCAGATGTAACCTTACTCAAGTGAAGGTACCTCTATTATTTCCTTGGGAATTTCTCCTTTGTTTCTTAGAAAGAAATCACTACAAAGAAAAGCTTACAGGAGAACAATCATACGTCTTGCAATATTCGAGCCATTTTCTCAACTTTTATGTATTTTTACTACTGAATAGTAAGTATAGAGTAATAATTTATGATGAAAAATTTTGTATTCTAATGATTTCCCGTTGCATCAAAGTATTGAACGTATATTCAGAACTTTTCACGGAATTTTGATGGTGATATGAACATAGACAACTAATTTTGTTATAAAATTCTTAACGAGATATAAGTTTAACATACAGATTAAAAGGTAAAAAAGGGCAATGAAGAAAGCAAATTACAATAAGTTTACCATCATACGTACATAAAAGTTTTATTGCCTATATTAAAGTATCAGAAATAATATTCAAAACTCAAAAGCTCCAACGTAAATAGTAAACTTTTGTAAAATAAAAGTTAGAGAATATTGTGATATGTAGTTTTAACTATTACTTGATTTACTGTACACAGGTTTAATTATTAATAACACAATAACCCCAAAAGAATTTATAGAACTTTCGATAGCTATTTTGATTTATACGACGTTTTTAATATTTGTTCTGAATAATCCGACACAATAAGATGCAGGGTCTTCCCTTAAAAAAGTAAACCATAAAATTAACAATATCCCTAGTCTTTAAATATCCGATTTTTAATACTTAGAGGAGTTAATGAGGAATGAAAAATTATCAATGGAGGAATGAAAAAAGAATTTCCCTCACAACCCAATACGTACTTATCGCAACACGTTACATCAAAATTTATATCAGAAAATCTAATATGAAAGTCTATCATTACATTATTTTATTGTACAATAAGCTTACGGTAAGTGCTCTGAGTACAATGGCTCAATTATTCATCAATAAGGTAGAGTTTGAGACAAACAGAATGGAACATAGATCGACATTACCATTAAATGGTATGATTCGGATGTAGTAACTTCCTTAAAATTACCGAAGTGTAAATAGTCAAAGCATTGCTTTACACCCAATTCCAAATCCAACCAGTTATGTATTTCTGTATCTTAGGCTCACAGACAATAGCAATAGTCACTTTGTGCCGCTTATGTCTAACTTTAACTCAGTATTTTCGTTTATATTATTTATTTACGTTTATTGGAGAACTTTTGATAATTATTTTAAACTTTACTTTGAAGTAATAATTCTTTCACCTAGGTGTGATATTTATTGCGAAAAATTCTTATTTCCTGGAACTTATAATTAAAGACATCCGAACTTAAACAATTCTGATGAATATGATCGAAAAAAGACAAGATGACAATACTCTTTTTTTTGGTTTCATGAGCATGGAAAGGTGTGGAGCGAGGAAATCGAGACCCTGAATCGAACCAATGTCTCCTGAGACGCGAAGCCCTCGACCTTTGGAGGTTCTCGTCAACGCGGCGAAACAACCACGAAGCGGAAAGCGTCAGTCTGGTGCGCATTTGGCCGAATCCATTCTGACAAAATGACACGGCAATAATATCCCAACATAATTTATAAAAGACTCGAAAAGGCTTACATCATAGTAGACACGAATAGACTTTCCAACCTACGAAATACAGAAAATGATGTCCTATGAAACAAACGACGGTCTCAGTATCATATTAGAGCGTTCCAGAACATTGTAAAACCCTTTTAAGAATAGGAACGCTGATACCTAGATATGGGGCGAGAATTGAATAAAGATTTATGGGATTTTGATTTTCTTGACCTACCCTACTGTAAAATGAGAACAATTTAATTGAAGCTTTAACAATCACACCGAGGAAAAGGAATTTAAATATTCTACAAGAGCGGACGAATGTACAACTTTTATCCTATTAACAAACACGGGACATAATGGCATTATATTGCACTTATCTCTGTAACTCTATAATTTGTTAAATGCAAAATAAGCCCGGGTTTGTAGAAATAATTTTCTAAACGTTACATTATCAGAAAAGATCTTCTTCGAGACTCGTTCATTATTGCTACCTCAAATTTAATTTCATTTCTCTATTATATTTATTTACTCTCTATTTATTTATTCATTATAAACTGTTATATTTCTATAATAAACTCAAACGACCATTGAGAATTTTATTGCAGTTAATCAATGATTCTGTTTTCCTCTTAAGTAATAAAATGTCTGTAATAAGGCTTCGATGTAATTCATCTTAGGATTATTATTCCAGTAAACCTAACCTACATTACTTTCATCTAATCCTAATAATCTATCGGAATTACATATTAGAAGATTACACTTATACGTCTCAATTTTGCCCATAAATTAAGTTGATCATTATTATTACTATTAAGAAAAAAGGAAAATATACAAATGCTTAAAACACCATCCAAATCATTGTTATAACGTTTCCAAATTCTCTTGCATACAATAGCACGCAGTTGCTTTCCCTTTCTTGTCGAATCACTCCAATTCAAAATCAATTTAAAGACTGGTAGGATTTCCATTACAATGCGTACCACAGGTGATAGATAATCACCTCTGCGGGGAAAACGGTTCCATCAAACGATTCCATTACTTTATTAGAAAAACGTTCGATTCGATCGAAAAAATAACGACCCTCCGAGATAAATTTCTAATTGGGAAGAAGAACATGGGAAATCGCTCAGATAACGACCCCCAACCCGTTCCGAAAGAACGCTCCGTCACGCCAAACGTCGTTATTCAAACGTCAAAAACTCATAATAGCAGTTTAATCATAGGTTAACTGTTGCCTCTCCTAAAACGAAAATCCGCCCGGGAAAAAAATAACGAGGAAACGCCGTGGAGTTATCAGAAGGGAGGAAAGAAGACACGGAATCCGGGAGATCGCTTCTGGGAAACGAAAATCCGTGAAGAACACGAGTCATATTCTATAATCGGTATCGATCATCCGGGTCGCAAGACACAATATCGAAAGTGGACATAAAGTGGGGCGATGCAGACCATATGACGGAGGACGACGGTGGTATATGGGGAGAGGAGCCCGGTGATCGCTGAGGAGGCGCAGCAGCAGGCCGCCAAACGGCTGCCGAAAAGGGAAGAGCAGAAGGGAAGGAGTGCCATCGATCCCCACTTCCGGAACAGGTGACGGTTTCCGGTTACCCTCTGCCACAGGGTCTCCCCGGTGGGGAAGAAAGGGGGCGGGATAATGCGACGGCCTCCGGAGGCCCCTCGGGGCACACACACACAGTCCGATGCATCCGCCCACACCTCACACCTGCCCACTCCTCAAAACACCACCTATTCGCGCACCCGAAGACGGCTCCTACGCACAAATCCATACGTACACAAACGCATGCAGAATCCCAATGCTATTCTCTGAGGAGGGTGCACGGATGGAAAGGTGATGCTATCGGTGCAGAAGAATGGGACCCGTGCCGGTGAATACACCTCGGCACAATATTTTTGCACGCGTAAAACTCAGCCACGAAGATGCTCCAAAACTATTTTAAAACTATCTGTAGCCTCCTTGCGCCATATTCATTGGAGACTTTGATGTTAGTAATGGTCGTATCTCATCATGTTAATCTAATATTTCTTAAAGAATCTCAATAAAATTAGTTATCAGTGTACAACCTCCATCATCCTCTATCAGTTTTCTCAATCATTCTTCAGTCTCATCGAAAACTAAATGCGTAAAGCGATTTTAACGGAACTAAATAAGTCTGTCAATAAATAAAATCACATTCCTCCAATCTATAGGGTATATTATTATTAGATTTCTATAAATGCTATATTTATTAACTTCAAACATCAGCTTTCAGCGTCGTTTCTAATATTTTTACAGTACTTCAAGCGTTATAACCTGTAAGCGTTTCATGCCAACACCTTTTAAGACATTGGAAAGAAACAGGGAGGAATTGGCTAAAAATATCGGCATACTTCGATACTGTGACATAGTTCACCAATTTTTATAACAATTATTTCTTTGCTAATTAATTTATCAAAATATAAATTTTGAATTAAACAAAATGTTCATTTTCTTCCTTTATTTTTAATTAGAATGTACCAGAAACACGGAAAAAATAGTGGAAGGATGGAACATCAACAAATTAAAATAGTAGGTCGAGGATTATTATATTTGTAAAAAACTTCTTAAACATTGAAACCGTCCACAACTTTCTTAATTTTACGCACTTTGAAATTTTATGAGCGAAGTTCATAAAAAGAGAATGAAAATTTTACATACAAAATGACCTAATGTATATGATGCTAGCTGAATATATACCACTTAATCTAGTAACTATAGATTTAAGTTTTTCACAGGAGTTACTGTTACTCAATCACGACCACCTGACTTCTAACATCGCTTGTTTTAGATAAGCCTAACCCTCTAACTGAGAATCATTTCTACTGCGACAAAGTCACATGACTGCTCAAGCGAGAAAATAAACTAATCCAATTAAAACTATCCTACGGAAACCATGGCCTCGATTATCATTTGCTGTGATTAAAAGCGCCTCTAACGATTGGGTATTGCCTTCATTTCGATTAAAATGATAAAATTGATTCCATCGGTAAAATCTTTGATTGTGCAGATTGCGACAAAAACCTATCCAGGAGAAACTTTAATCATTTTAATTTCGGTAGAACAATTACCGATTCGAAAGTACCGAAACGGAAGCCGTGAGTACCGAAACAAAAAGCGAGTGGTCCATGATTCCGCATGAACGCGTAAATGAACAGAACAGACACCGAGGATTTGTCTTCAGGTTCACCGAAAGATCTCCCCCATCGAAGCATCTCCTCGAGGGACACCTATCGGAAGCAGTCACATAACCGGAAGGATTCGTCGAAAAACCTTGAAAACGAGTGGAATGTCTTCCTGCCGATGGAGATAACGAGGAAAACAGCTTTGTTTCCCCGCTAAAAGATATAGGTGCCATCGACCCTTCGACACCGTTTCCATAGTTCGAACACGTTGAAATCTTTGCTCTTTCACAGGGGATCCGATCGCTTGGTACTGAAGTAACCACAGACTTAGACAAAGTACATAATGAAGCTTTTAAGTTAGCTATACCTCTAACCAGAATTCATTCACAGCGCAGGTGCTATAAGCTAAACCAAATAGAGAAAGACCTCGTCTTTCAATCCGAATTCGCAGGATTTCGTCGCTTATAGATCGAAAAACGTCCTCGCGAGTGGCAGATCACCGGGACGAACGGTGGGAATGAGTAACATGGTAAATAAGCAGGAATAAAACACTTTTATTTTTATCGCCGGACGAATTTATCCGAATTGCTCCGGAGAAGCTTCTCCTTTCATTCGGAACCCACCCGCTCTGCATTTCCCGTGAGTCAATCGTTAGTTTCTTGTAAAGCGAATAAGTAAACAGAGATAAAACGAAATTCGCTCGCATGGCTGCGTACGACCAAACCAGAGGTCGGTAACCTTCCGGAGTTAAAAAGAGCCATTTTTCTGAGATTTGGAGTCCGCCTACACTTGAATTCCTACGAGGCTCATTCATCTATCACGATAGCTAATGACTTGATTCCTTAAATTATATATTCATCCAACATGCTTCAACTCACAAGAGATTTCATTCTAGATAGATAGAAGCTGTAGATATCCATTTAAATCAGTACGTATATAGATAATTAGGGGAACTGCCGAAAATCCTAAACTAACATTAATCCCGTCAGTGCTGCATTGTTAAGCAGTACTACTGGAATTAGCAAAAAAGCAGTTAAATTATAACTTCGTTTATCTTGAAATTGCACAAAAATCTGAGGAGGGATTCAATGAAAACAACCAACAGGTAGATTGTCATCCTGGAACGCCACTGCAAGTTTAGGAGGAAAACTTGATTGATATGGGATACAAATATTACAGGCAGCCACTTCAACGGAAAACAAATTTCCAAATTTTATACGCAGTCCAACTTCTTTTGTGATTTTTATCGATTGGAAAATGCTTTTTATTGTTTTTCGATGCGGACAAATGGTAATAAAAGTATTTCTCAATGTAAAATAGAGATAAAAGACAGATAAAACACAAACACTCTTCCATAAATCTTTTGCCAATCGTCCAAAAAATAGCAGTTTCGCCAGAAATAAGAAACGAAAAGGGTATATACAAAAAAAGAAAAAAAATGCGACTGCGGGTTTGAAAATCATTCTAGTTATTTTCATTGTCAAATAATCTGAATTTTCTACCTCCAAGTAGTATATTGCGACATTGGATAATTTAAGAATGAATTCAACTGAATCCACCGAACACAATCTTCAATTTACAATGACTCTGCAACATAATTTCTTTCGAAACATATTAAGATGGATTTCTTATACTCTTGTGAGTATGAGCTTGGCAAGCGATAGTTAATTAATGCTCATATATTTTTATTTCACATCAATATTTACCAATAGTCCTTAAATAAATTAAATCATTTCCTCGTATATTTTCACTGCGGCATACCATCCTTCTTACTCACACCGGAATACCTGTGATTAACAGAGATGTTTTCGAACGCCTCTAACTGCACTCCTGGCAGAATATCCGCACTTCTACCGCAACGTACAATTCATTTCGACCGCTGACAGTTTCCTTTGGTGAATGGACAGCGCTCCATCCGCCCTCATTAATGCTTTTCTTGAAGAGAGCGAGAGGGCGCAAATGATCCCATTGGCACGGGTGCATAGGCGACTAAAGGGTAAAACACGTTGGCCCGTGCCCGGGGCTGCTAGAACGGTGGCGGGGAGGGATTTGTGCCGGGCACAAATTGTGGTGGGGCGGAGAGAGGCGCGCACCTGCCCCCGAGGAGCGCCGTGGGCGTCCCACAGGGCCGACCTCTGGGCCCTCAACGATTCCACTAGTTTTGGGCACGAGCCGACAGATGATCGCTTTTATCGAATGAGGCACGCTTCCAAAGACCTATGATCTTGAAAGTGGAAGGAAATATCCAGCGTAATTAAGAACTAGGGTTTCGGGTTACCCAATAGCAGCGGAACTCGGTCAGGCTTAAGTAATTGGAATTTTCCCTTACGCGATGGTTTTATGTACGGTATACCTTATCTATAGATGCGAGTAAATTATGAAGTGACTTCATTGTAACTAGTAGCTGCTAACCCGTTTTGAAGAACAAGGGATTCCTTTCAATTGTCGCAGCGTAAATGCTAACGCTTTCTTTAAAAATAATATTATTAACATTCATCGCAAGGATATTCAGGGAACGCCTAAGGATTCTTTTTCCATAATTCTCTATGGTAACCATTAACGTGAGTAAACAATTAAGATTCGGGTACGAATCCCCGGTCTTGTGAGACTTTTTCACGTTTGTTTTTTCTTTGAAATCATTGATGTACGAGTAGAATCCCTTAATCATAAATTTTTTCTTGTGAAGATAGGATTAACTTATTTTAAGAGTCTTCCTATTAGGTAAACTGGATAATCGACGAACATATATAGGAACCCCGTCTTTTGATGTTTAGTTTCATTTACTTCATCATATAGAAATTCATCCCTTCAGAATTCAGTTGGAGATTTTGCAGCATTTTTTAATTTTGTCGTGTAATAAGGTATTGCTGTAGGTTAGCAATAGTGGCATCGTAAGTTATGCAAGATAATAACAAATCAAACATTTATTTCCAAAAAGGTTAATAGTGTCCTTACGATATGATCCTGAAAAAATAATCAAGTAGGATATCACAGATGCAGGAAATAAACCAAGGCGAGAATCAACGGACGGAACCATGCATGAAACCAAGCACTAAAGAAATATTTCAAGTCGAAAAATTGCACTGTAAAAGTTTAATACAAGTACAATATTCAAAGAACTTGGATGTTTTAAATATAGCATTAGGAATGAAGAGGATATTTCGTTAATTCGGAAGTGTATCAAGTGTGAACTCACTACACGCATTGTTAGCCTGCGTTCTACATTCACTACCTGTAACAACACCGTACTGACGACAGGTTTAAACTTGAAGTCCAACGGAAGGTGAAGAGCTTCCAACTTTGTTAACGTTAGGCCCATTGATGAATGGCAATATTTCGTCTCTGTACCTGCGACTCGGTCACCTTCCAAACTTGCCGTAACAGGGAAACGCCCGTTTAAAGGCACCGTTGGGGGATTGAGGAGCTCCCATTGTCACGTCATCCAAGGCGGTCCTCATACCCTTACAAGGGTAGCACCGCCTTGCACCCAACTCTCTACGAGCCCCTTTTTTCCCCCAAAACCTCACCGACGCCCCATCTATCGAGCTTAACGGGCACTAAAAGAAAGAGATGAGAAATGCAAGGCCCCATCGGGGAAACCCCCAAGAATGATAACACGTATCGAATCTAACCAATGTGCAGCTCATGTGTATGTAATTTCTTGCATGCCAAAGAGGGGATATAATTTACTTCACAACAGTTCGTGACGACAACGTTTAGCTAATCACTCAAAGGGTTAAGGGCAAAATGTAAGAAGAGATTTGTTAGTCTGAATCTCGCCCATTTATTATTTTATTTATATTTTATTTTAAGATTGTTATATAAATATATATGAAAAATAAACATCTTCCCTTTTTTATTTTCCTTAGTAAAGCTTTCTCATCTTATTTTCTAAATTTCGTGGCAGAAAATATCACCGAAATATTATTTAATAGGTATGATTTATCAAAAATTATTAGGTAATCTCTCTTCAATAGAAAAAATGACTTTAAAAAACGAACTAGTATTTATTTCCAGAAGAATTTCCTCAGGGCAATGAAATGTAAGCTTGCTTCAAATTCCGGAGGATAAGGGTAAAATTTTCTTTTCGAAGTTTAGTGAAAAATAACTGCAACCTACTCAAACAACTGACGAATAAAAATCACTAAAAAAACAGTCGAAGAATCCGTTTGATGCTTCGGGGTATTTTTCCCTGACACTAATCGCTAATAATTCAACAGATAATCAATCACCAAGATGAAAACGAAAATACGCCCTTACCTTGCCACAAACTAATAAAATGTAATCCAACCAACTCGGCTCTGTAAGTACTGGAAACGAGTTAATTACCTCATGCTGTACAAATTAAACGTAGGATTTGCATATAATTTTGTCTATTAGAAAAATATCTATTACTAATATCAATAAGTGAAAAAAAGACCTGCTTCTCAAGCAGAAAGTTTTCTGATTTCAATTGAGCCACAAAACATCTATTAAGCAGCCGATTAAAATTCATTTTTGTTGAGAATTTCATAATTATTTCCACTGATAATCCACGGATTTAACGCGAAGTTAAAACAATAAAGGAATAAAAGAAAAATGTTACATAGAGTTTCCTTGGAAGGAGGATATTCTATTATTTTGCACCATATACAAATATAGTTTTCGATAAATATCTTTTTGGTGTATTCTCCTATGAAAGATATACGAGAATTCTTCGTTCGACCAAAAATCAACCCTTCATAAACAAGGTGTCCTTAAATTCTTCACTCATGATTGAGGATATGAGTTCCACCAACTATGTTTAATGTAGTAGTTCACCAAAGAAACTTCAACGTCAATTCTAACATGCCCCATTCAGTATCCTCCGGAGGAAGTATGTAATATGCACACGCAACATCTGAAATCTCGTTGGTATTCCGGCAGAATCACCAAAGTTCTAAACGGCAATTTTACTGCCGTCTCATATTGACACGAATTTATTCATCTTGCATTAACTTGGATCGCTATATAAGCCTTATCTGGGACTTAGACCTATCAAATCCCCACAATTTCAAAGATAATTGGACAAAGGTTCATCATAGAGACCAAACGCTGAGCTGTTATCATGCTTAACAACTCAATCAATCTCCATTTTGTAAGAGTAAAAGAGAGTAGTGTAAGCACTATGGACTAACCTAAAAATATTCGTCAAAGTAATGTAAGCTACATTTTACATATATATATACAGCTGCTTCAAAATTTTCATAGCCTCTATGGTATTTTAAATATTAACTTAAAGTACGTTAACATAAATGAGAGAAGAACTCTGAAGTTTAGAGAAGTTGCTTGAGGTTGCTCAAAGAACTACAGAGCATCACGACGGAAATAAATTATACTTCATTCTATGTTTCGGTTAAAAGCATGCTGCCGTACAAAAAACGCAGCTGGTTATAGAGGAATAGAAATACTGTAATTTACTTTTTAATAGAATGTGTATCTATGACAGAAAATTTACTCAGTATTTGGGAGACAAAATGGAAGAGGACGACAAACTTGCTGGAAGAAATGACTGCAACATGCTCCAGACTGAAATTCATTTTTTATGATTTGTATTTTTCAACCGGATGCTATACACCTTCGTTCTTAAAGTGATCATGCATCAATAATTCATTTTTTTCGTAAAAAATTGCTTCATATGTCACTTAATGTTTTGAGAAATTCACGTTGTGTTAGTATTGTTAAAAATGCTTCAACAGCTTAGGTCATTTCGCACGTGGGTACCCATCGGGTATCGAATCCGGGACTGCTTTCACCGAAACGGAACGCTCTGCCCACATGGCTATCCGGGAGCCCAGAAATTCACATAGTTTGAAAATATATCAAGGGAAGAAACATGAAGAACGCACAATCCGTAAATAATGCACGCATAATGGTCTTCTACCGAAGTACCTAAATCAATATACTTTCCGTCAAGTTTACTCACGTAAGAATATTTATCTTAAGTGATAAGAAGTGCAATTTTTATTTAAAGAGAAGTGAAAATGAATGGGAAATATTTCTGAGACTCTTTCATTGCATAACATTTTTAAAAGCCAGTTTCCGCTAGGGAACTGTCAGCTACTTTGCATTCATTATTCTATTTGGGAAATAAATCAAAATCCAAAATCCACTAAAATTAATATTTTTCTCTTAGGAACTGATGTTCGATAAGAAAGAGAAACCAATAACCTCTTCATCCAAGATGAAATAGGAATATCTCGACGAATTATCGTTTCCTGCTTAAGATTAAACAAACATTTCCGAAATAAAATTTCCAACTACTTCTCAAGCTATTTCGGCCCACCAGTGAAGTTATTTCCCTACAACGTCCTACCACCAGCGAAGTTTCCTTAACCCTCCGGATCTTCTGGGAAAGATATCTTCTCCCAAATAACGTCTTCCCATTCTTCATTTCAGGCACTTGGATTAGTATTGAGAGGCGTATAAAATGATATGTGTTTACTCACCATATTTGTTGGGAGCAACAGCATATCGCAGGCCTCCGGCGTAGTTGGTCGGGCCGCCGTGGCTGAGGGCAGAGCGCGGCACGGCGACGCCCTGCAAATCACTATGTATCCACTTAAGCATCCATGACCTGAAATGAGAGATATTCCCAATGTGATTACACATTTCGAGCAAGAAACTGAATAAAAGCAGAACTGATGTATCAATTGGAAAAAATATCGTAAAAGTGTCCAAATTTCATGCGTATCAAGAGAAAATTGTAGCTTATTCGGATGGAAGAGAGTGGTCATTGCGACAGAAGATGATAGTCTCGCATCTAAAAATGAATCTTCGCGGTATCCTCGGAAAAGCCAAAGCAATAATTCTTTTACCCAAGCAATAAAATATTACCACAAAATCCTGAAAATTAAAATTTGAGGAAGGTAACTTAAAAGATAAAATTAATGATAACCTTTGTATCAACTAAACTATAACTTAAAGATTAACTTCATTCTGTGTATTTGACCTCAAGAATATGGAAAACAAAACGATCAAATAAAATAATAAGTAATAATACTGGGAACATTATTGAAGTACTACTTTCCAGTACATCAAATAATTTATTCTCCAATACTTTATCTACAATTAGTATGTAGGTATGTATGTATGTGCCTTATGGGCTAGATTTAAAATATTTCCCTATATCAAGAAGAGTAATAATATGTGTCTAACGAAAACAAATACGATATATAATAAATACATCGTCAAGAAAGTCATGAATAATTTTTTCCGTAATTATGATGTGTTTACGGGAATCTACAATGAATAATCATGAATTAGCATTGGAATAATCATTTATTATCGAATTAAAAAGTTCCATTTCCTTCTAATGAATTATTAATGATCAAATACACTCGTTATTTTTTTCTAAAGCTTAACCCAACAATACACATATAGTCTTATGCAAAAAACTTTCAAATGATAAAATCTGCAAATTTTGAAATGATTAATTTTCTGCTGTAGAACTAACGCTGTTATATTAAGTGAAGGCGATCCCTGTAAAATTAATCTTCTGGGATGCCTATATTTCGCACACTTACACTTTTATCCATTTGTGTTTAATCTCTCTACGTTAAATAAAAATTATTATTATTATTACAAATCTCACAATTACTGCAAAGAATTGTATGAAAGATGCAGTTGAACCATAAAGATAAAACGGTGGAGTGATAATGAGATTTTTTGCAATTATAACAGCTAGGAAAAATTGAAAATCATATATTTTTTAAATAAGTAGTCTCGCAATGCTAAAAAGTTCTTAATTATAAAGAAAAATCATATGATGTTGACAAAAGAAAAACTCTGTTGTAGATAGAATAGAGCATATATATCATAAAAGCAAGCAGAAGCAAAACAAAAGAAGAAAGAAAGAAGGGTAGAATAGCAGCAAAAGACAACCAAGATGGGGAGTAGAAAAGAAGACAAGAGGAGGCGACAAACATGGTGTTAACAAAGCGTACGAGATTGCGATCAGTAGAGAGGAAATTAGTATGACGGTGGCAGCATACCAATGCTATGCGTGACATTAGAAACGAGAGAGCATTTTCGTGTACATTTCACCGAAATGGCACAGCTGATACCGCATGCCTCGAGAATGCCATGCTAAGTATTTCAAGTGCGGAAGTTCCTACATGCCAACATTTAACCAATAGCTGTATTTATAGCACCGACACATAGTATGTAAGACGATTCTACCTCTAAGGAAATTCAAAGAAAGTTTCATTAATGATACTCAATATCCTTCTTGAAAAAGACGACATGAGAAGAGAACTAAGTTTGAGTAAGAGGAATAAGGCTCCAATTTGAAATTTAATTTCATGAACATTAGGCAAATTCTGAGCTTATTAAATAGCCGTATGGGAAAAAATCATAAAAATAATCCGTGTAAGCATTTTAAATAACCAAAAATTTTACTGTTACTGTATTTTCATCCACTTAATAGAAGGAGTATGTAATACAGAAATACGTTCTCAAGCTGCTACAACAATACATTTAAAAAAATCTGATGTGGCCAACACATGATTTTCTCCATATTTATTGAAAACAGAAGCCTATTCCGGTAATATATAAATAACTCCAAAACCATGAGTGTTACAGAAAAACATTTCAAACAAAAGTTGTAGTAAATTACATTATCTATAACTTATGTACAAATTGTATATAAATACATCACATTCTGTCAGATATATTTAAGAAAAAACTACAATTTTTGGATAAAAAGCAACTTACGGTTAGCGAGTATTCACTTATAACTCCTAAATAATCAGTGTTACGAAAAAATGTTTCAAACAAAACTTGTATTTAAGTACATTATTTATAACTTTTGTACATAACTGTATATACCTACATCGCATTCTGACAGAGATATGTATGAAAAACCTCAATTTCTGGATAGACAACAACTTCCGGTTAATCATTATTCAAGAATAACTCCTAAACAATCAGTGTTACGAAAAAATGTTCCATACAAGTTGTAGTAAAGTATATTGTCTATAACTTTTGTATGTAATTGTATATACCTAAATTGCATTTTGACAGAGATATGTATGAAAAACTTCCATTTCTGGATAAACAACAACTTCCGGTTAACCATTATTCAAGAATAACTCCTAAACAATCAGTGTTACGAAAAGACGTTTCATACAAAAGTTGTAGTAAAGTACATTATCTATAACTTTTGTTCATAATTGTATATACTTTTATTGCATTCTGACAGAGATATTTAAGAAACGAAATTTTGTTCCGGATAAACCGCATTTTCCGGTTAAGCGATATTAACCAAACACTAATCAACTCTTGCCATTGTTAGGAAAATACTAAATATGAATTTTGGAAATGATCAGATTATTACTTTTTAAGATAGAGCGCCCACAAAAGTTTTTACCATAGACAGACACACACACACTCAGACACACAGACAGACATGTGCAGGAAAATAGCGAAAACGAGCTCTATGGGCCCCAAAACATCTATTTCTGTCGAAATCTGGAGGTCGATTTTTTTGCGAATACAATACTTTCTCTATACTACGTATAGGGAGAAAGTAAACATTAGCGTATTCTTATTCTTTATAATTCATCCTTTGTAAATTTTTATAATTCTGTTTCTCAAAATCTCTTTTGATTTGAAAATTCCGTTATAAGAAAACATATGAAAAGGTCAAGCAAGACCTTTACTAGCAAACGAAACTCTCCTGGCAATCCCGGGAAATGCCTGATAATGGATGATTCACTTTGAGAATTCTCATATTTGCCGTAGCTGCAAAGGAATGGGAAAGTATAAAAAATTATGTTTGCATTAATTGATGAAGTTTTGCTATCCTCAATCTCTTAATAAGCAAAATTTAAAAGTATGTGCAAGGGCACTGGAATTTCACTGTCAATTTTATCTTGAATATCGTCCGAGAAGTTATATTTATTTGGAAACCCATACAATTTTGATGTGATTGCGGGAATGTAACTGAAACCACCGTTAACAATGAATTTCGCAGTGTTTGGAGACCTACGATTCAGTAAATTATTAAGGTAAAGAAGACATTCTATAACCTCCGAGTATAGTATAATCTGTCAACTTCGGCAGCAATAGCCATGCTTTAAATAAAGTAAAATAAATTACTGAATAGAAGAAAAGTTACGTTAAATTTCATACATAAGAATAGTGTTTAAAATTAATTTAAATAGCTAGATTTTTGCATTAACTACGATGAGACTTTTGAGAAATACATATTTTCCCTATTATTTAGAATTTAGCACACTATATACGAATCTCTCTTCGATTTCATTCTCATACCTTGGGAACATGAACATCGGACCCTCTTTATATGCTATGGAATGTATATTTGCCGTCATCATCATCATGTGTCTAAAGCAGTATTCATTCACCCAAAACTCACAATTTAAAAAGAATCTCTCAAAGGAAACAACAATTTTTTATCTTAAAAGGAACGCACAGCGGTCATATGATTATTTGGGTGTTCCTAAACAATTGGAAGATTTTTATCAATTGTTAACTAAGCTATTTGGTCAATTAGGAATATTTATAAATATAGTCTCAAAATTCCGTTCAGGTAATACGTAATAATTACATAATCAGTTGTGAGTGTGGTTAATTCCACCGGAGGAGACTCATTTGATGTCCATAAAGGGATGGAGCGTCGAGGTTGAAAATGGCAAAGTCAACGGTGGAGATGATAGAGGCTGGACCAGCATCTCCACAGCAACCCTTTTCCTCGGCTATAGATCTCTTACGGCAGAGTCCTCTACAGCCACCCACACCATATCCTCCGCCCCCTCCCACTTGCCCATTGCTTATTCTACTCGCGCCTACTCGGACGCCCACTGCCTATGGCCTCGCACAACGGGAAAGAGGTCGCTTTGGGAGGGACGACGAGGAAAGGCTTCCAAAGGACGAATGTCCCAACGGTGAGAAAGGACCAACTCGAAATTACGATTGTCTGCTGGGAGCAAAGGAGACTTTATATACTGGGATTGTTTGCGTTGCTGCACCGATCATTAAGGTCATTTGAACTACACTACGGACGCCCACCGGGAATCGTACCCGAGACCGCTAACATCACATTCACTTCTTTATGGAAGCGCAGCGTATAAGTCCCCTCGTCCAAACAGGATGCGAAAATGAAATTATGGAGGTATAACTGACGAATTTATGAGAATCTTCTCTGTCTTTTCCTCAACACGAGATGAACGTAGCCTCTAGAGAGAGGACTCACCCTCGTAATTCTGAAAAGAAGAATCTACGAGAATAATCTTAGTTCACGAAAATTTTTATACCTCAAAAAGTTTTCTTAAAATCAATGGTGACAGTCTGTTACAACGGCATCCTGTTAAGGATCAAGCATCTACGAAGGGTTAAGCAGCAAGAAATTCGGTAAAATTAACCGCCAAATAGCCAATTAATTCGATAATCGAATCAAATTTTTAAATTATTTAATAAAAACATTGAATTTTAAATTTGTGTCTTCTCGCTGAAGGTCGAATGTAGATTATCCTCAAAATTTCGAAGCTCAAAAAAGGTGTGGGCCAATCTTGAGGGGTTAAGATCTGCCTTCGCGACGTAGCTTGCACACCACTGATTTAAACGCCTTTATTTATGATCCAGTCTCCGTAACCTTGGAACGCAAGGACGATAGATTTGCAGTTTAATTGAGGAAATGAACTTAAAAGAAACAAAGATGTAATAGGCGTTCGATTCATGCATCTGGCAAGATCCTTACTGCGCCCGTGGTGTATGCCCATATATGGCTAGGGAAATATCTGACCAGGCGAGAAAGGAGTATAAATAGGCAAGAGAGGACCTATGCTTCAAGTTAACGAATAAAACGTACGATATATTATATAATTCTGTTACAAAGCTGTACTAAATAATTTTAGTTTCTTTAGACTGAATGAACTATAACCGTTATGCCTTAAATGGAACTATGAGAAACTGGGAGAATAAAACGTTGAGTCAAAATTTTCACACCAAACAATCAAATTAAGTAAATTATACCGAAAGCTCATTTAACGAAACTAAATGCCCCTAAAATCGAAACTAAATCTTCCATACTAGCTAGAATATTTGATGATGATATAATGATAATGGTATTTGTTTGAAGTAAAATCGTTATGTGAACACGTAGAAAAGAAAGTATTGTAACATTTGAAAAAAATTATATGGAAGAATTTCGAAAAGGAAGAAAAATCTATTTTTGTTAAAAAACGGTCATGAATACAGTGTCTGAGCTGTTGACGTTTCTTTGAGCGTTTTTTTGGCTCGACAATAGTGTTTTAGAAGTTTTTGTATCCGTCAAACTATCGTAAATTCATTTCCAATATTTTTTTTGGGAACATTGTATTTCATAATTCCACCGATTTTATTTTTCATTGTAATATAAATTAAGAAAGGGTTGAAAGTTGAAGTACTTTCCCTTACATTATAATATAATAATAATATGCACATCACCAGTAATATAATACACACAAATCGGAATTAAATCTAAATGAAATGGTAAATTACAGTTAAACAATCAAAAAATGTATATACATGATTATATAATGCAACCAATATATAATAATGTCTTAATACAAATATCAACATAATATGAATACAGATAAACTCTGAGAAAGAAAATTGTACATCCTCAAATATTCTAGCGTTGGGAGGCACTTGAAGAAGTTTTGGCTGAAACACGCTGTTCACGCAAATGTTAACAATGACAAAGATGGCAAATAAAATATCTCGTTCAAGAAACACCAACCCACCCAAAAGAATTTTATACTATTTTCTTTTACGACTCCAAAAGCTATTAAAAAACGTGAATTTGCCCTCGGAGACAGCTGGGACGAAATTTTCCGAAACACACGAAGTTGGCAGATGTCGAATACAGAAACATTAACAGCCTTATTTTATATTTATAGCCTTATTTATTAATATCAATTAAAAGCATGTTGCCCATTGTCACCAAGATAATTCACTAATTTTACCCAATAAGTTTAATTTTCATTTCAATCGCGATTTTCTGCTATTACAATATCATTTAACTCGGAAAGGAAAAGACTCAGATAAAAGGGCAAAATGGGTGAAACAGAATCCCAAAAAAACTGAAATTGGCCCTCAAAATCTTCCGGAAGAGGGACGCGAGTTTATTTGGAGACAACCGTGGATTTCTTAATTCGAAAAACTCAACTTTTCAGCTCTCCTAATAAAAGCATTCTATCCACAATACGTGCCGGAGACACAAAGATCCCGCAGAGAGGTCTCGAGAGGGAGACGAAAAGGAAGTTCGCGATTTCTTAAGGGAACGAGATGGCTTGAATTTCCGTGGAAGAGCTCGCAGCCGTCCGCACCAATTCGGGCTTTCTCTCTGTTTCAGCTAACGAGGAAACTGTTAATCAGTCGGGATGTCTCATGTGCGTTAGTAGTGACACCCATTGCACCCACGCGACTCGCTGAGGGTGGGGCGAGTGGGAGAGACAAGAGAACAGAGCCACGCGCCCTCCTACTCGGCCGCAGCTGAAAGCGATTCTCCTCAAACATCGCTGTGGTCGGGAATCGAAGGAGAATGGATCCGAAATCGTCAAACCTTATAAAGCGATAAAAGGATGAAACGGAAATATTTTGAGAGAACAAAACGAAACCTTAAACGAAAAATTTTCTTTCGAAAGACTGACGCAAGATTATTAATAACTAGATGACCTTCGTGACCTTATGTGAACTTCGTACCACCTAAAATTGATTTGATTGTAACATTTCATCAGCAATTATCAATCATAATCAACTTTCCAACTCCAATTCATTGAGATCGATAATATTGGTCGCATCGTGTACGGTTTGAGTTTCGTTTCGTTATTAAATTAAACTCGTTTTATTAAATGGATTGAGAGAGAGTAAAACCGTTTTAAAACTCTAACTAAAAATTCAGTAAACAATTACGTTGCTGTAAGTAAAACTTGCTTGCTACTGACGTTAAAAAAATTGAAAAAAATTAAAATTTAAATGTTCGTACTTTTTTCCGTTCGATTCTTCACAGGATATTGTTCGTAACAGCAAATGTTAAAATTTCACCCAATTTTTTCTTCTTCATAAAGTTTATCACTAATTATGAAGATTAATTTTAACTTGAATTATATTCTTAATGCATTTTGATGGATAAATACACGAATTTGGAATCAACAATCGCCTTCATTGTCAAGGGGGATGGGTTGTTTACAACCTCGAAATTTTGATAAAATATTCACGCATTTTATCAAAATTCTCGAAATTATGATTCGTAAACGATATTTCACGACCAAAATAAGAATCTGTATTCTATTCCTCCTTTTTTGGTGCTTGATTCGACTTTGTATGACTATTATTTCTAATTTAAATTTTTAAATGAAATAAAGCCTGCAACGAGAATAAAATTAACTTACGTGCATATCTTAGGGAAATGCTTTTCCGATTTTTCGGCTATTCCTTTTGGGTTTTTCCTAATTTTCATTTTTCCTAAACCACCTCCGTACCGAGGCGAACAAAACAAAAAAAATATTCAAATCGGTCGAGCCGTTTTCAAGTTTTAGACGACGTCACGCAAATCATTTCATTTTTATATATAATTAACTAGCAGAAGTGCCTGTTGATTCTCAACGGGGATGTTACATTTCATAAAAACCATGATCGTAACACATACTTCACAAATTTTGATAGATAGCATATACCAGACTTTTCAATCCAAAATACCAATACAATTAAGTTACAATGAAGTCTACAAAGCCGCACCAACTCAATATTCTATCTGAAATACTCTAAATGAAAAATATCTCCAACTGAGGCAATATAAAGATTTATTGTAATATCACATTAAGATAATAGATAGCACGTTTAAAGATAAATTTTCAGACAGGTACAGGGGTACTAATGAATCAAACATAAATTACAGAAATAAATTATATATCGCTCTAATAGGTACTGATGAATATACTTTGCGGAAGGTAATTGTATTATGGAGCTGACTTGCTTCTCAATTTTATTACGTCCAACATATACACGGAAGACAAATAACACAAAAGTTATCGCAATATCAAAATAGGAACAAAAATTAAACACCAATAACAGAAGGATAGTAAATGAATATGGAGTGGAAGCACTTAAAAGCAACGAATAAATCAATTTTTGCTTTCTGCATATAACAAAATAAAATTTCTTTACCTTTTTGGTCTATCATACGATGCTCGAGGTTTGCTACAACTTTACAACTCGCCGTTCAACTCTTCAAAGATTACAAACACCGAATCTAGGAAATCTTTACGTTCTTCGCTAACTCCATTTCCGTAAATTGCTGAATATACATCATTGCAAATAGATTAGATTTAATACTTAATTCAGAAGAATATATATTCAATACATCCGCAACTTACCAGGATATTTATACTCAGCTCGTTGAATTGATCGAGAAAAATCAATTTTTGGTAAACCACAAATATAAAACTCATTTATTTTACGAAAAAGACGGTAAACAATTGTTGATATAAATAAAACTTGGTTGCTACAGACTCGTCAGCAAAATTCGAAATTTTAAAAATTTTCCACGCCTTCTTATAGAATTACGTTTGAGTTCGGAATCAACAATCGCTTTGATCGTCAAGGGAATGGGTTTGTTTACACATGGTAATTTAGACAAAATTTTCATATATTTTATCGAAATTCTCGCAATTTCGAATAGAAAACGATATTTCTCGACCAAAATAAAAATCTTCATTCTATTTACCCTCTTTTGATATTAGTTTCGAGTTTCTACGACTTTTCTTTCTAATTTAGTTTTGCAAAATAAATGAACCCTACAACGAAAAAAACGAACTTTGCGTGTATTTCTTATGAAAAAACTGTTTCACTCGTCTGGGTTCGAACCGTGGACTTTAGGCAAATCTAAAGTACCACTCGATCATCCCCGGGAAGACATTTAATGATGTTAAAAGTTTGAACATTGTGCGACATCTAGTTTTTGAGATTATCTGGAACATACACACATACATATATACATACAGCCATTTTTATAGATATACTAGCAGAAGTACCCGTTGATTCTCAACGGGGATTTTTAATTTCATGAATATCAGTGTAATAACCTTGATCGTAACAAATTCTTCATAATTGTTGTTAAATAGCGAATACCAGACTTTCGAAACCAATATACCAAGAAATGTAAGTCACAATTAAGTCTACAAATCCACTCTAACTCAATATTCAATTTTACGCAGGTTGACGATCTTTTCCGTGACAATGTGTCAAAATGTATCTACATATGAAAGTGAGGCTTACTTTAGCTTCTTCTCCCTTGGCTTACATCTTCTTTATATCTAAAGGCAGGTTCTAGTATCTGAATGAGCTTTTCGGTAACAATGTATGAAAATGTATCTACGTATGAAAAGAGGCATACATAATAGCTTCTTCCCCTCTGACTTTTATCTCCTAAAGGAGCAATTTTCTTCTTTCTACGCCGACTGAAGCCGCAAACTTTCGACTGGTCATCATTGAGAGGATATCGTCAGTAACTGAATAAGTGTAATTCCGAGAATGGACAAATACGTCATTGTTGTATTTCTTACGTGAAGAAAAAACTATAGACATTAAATAAGAAATGGTGCATCATGGAACCAGAAGGTATGTTTCATTGTTTTATCTTGGCTATACTTATAACATGAGGTTGTTAGTGAGAATTCGTGACTCGTATAAAATGTAGTGGTATGTTAATTAATGCCCACAAACGTAGTCGTAGATCTTGGGAATGATTAAGTGCAAGACACAGCGCCATTTTAGGATGAAACGATAAAAGCCATGACAATAGAGGGACAACTTTACCGAAATCAGTCTGTGGAGCTATGCTCGTAAGTCGAAATTCATTATATGATAAGCGCATTGGGTTAAGTGAGCAGAAAAGTATTTGATTAAAAACCTAATAAATATTTGCAATTATTTTATTGCTGAAAATATTTTCGATCGAATAATATCATTGGCAGTCTCACTCAGAAATATGTCAGGAAAGTTCCTTTTGGATCCAAGTGATAAGGCTTCGAAAAATGCTAGTTTGATCTCGGTAAACACTTTGCCGATATGTCTGTGTACGGGACTTGGTTAAGATTTTAAGATTTATCTATGTACTACGCGAGTGACGTATGACGGGAAAATATCGGCAATGGTCTGTTATAATAATTCCTTCTCCAGTAAATAATGAATAACTTTTAAGATAAATTATTTCCTTGATCCCCTAAATACATTCAGCGTAGAATCTCACAGTAATTTATAAATAAAGTTACCGCCTACCTCCGTTGAGAAGGTGAATGGTGGCCTAAGTAAATTTACATTTTGTGGTTATCTGTATAGTTTCTTATCCCGAAAACAAACTTATGTTCAAGATGTGTAAGAATCATAACCTATTCTTCGGCTGAGGTAAAATTAATAAATTTCAGCGTACAGTATGTTAAATATGTATTGTCATTTGGGTTAGCTGTTTTCAATATCAGAGTTTTATTTCGACATGGCACTTGGTCCAGTAAACACCTAAGTAAATCATACTATATATTCATAACGAAATGCATAAATCAGTAAGTTGATCACGATGCTCGTAATTATAATTGAACGTTGATATTGCTACTGCAGCTATAATTTCCGCAGCATTAGTTATTTCTATACGGTTTCGAAAAAAAAAACAGAATTTTTCACTTTCAACAATTAACAATACATAAAATCATGCAATTTCATAATATTGAAACTGATAAACAATATGACGAAAAGACAAAGCCATTTATATGAAGATTAAAGTTATAAACAACGCAAAATATACATTACAATACCGGCCATTAATGTTACATAAGTTTTTAAACGTTTTTACATCTGTTGCAGTAAGAATTTTCAACACAAAATAGCATAGTATTATAGTGCAGTAGAATAGACTTTATTCATTTGTGATTGAAAAACTGAGAAATGATTTCAAAAACTATTATACTCGTGTCTATGATATCCACAATATACTGCGTTTCAAGTAGGGGTCTCCAAACTTTTCAGCTTTATTAACTATCAAACAGTAGATGCGTCCCGCGGGCAGTAGTTTGGATTTGGATTGAAGTAAGAGATTACCCATTCTACTACAATATCGTAGATTTTTTGCGGTCTACAGATAACTGGAATCGCTTTACCTTTTTAGGCTTTGAAATGTTACTTATTCGCTCCTGATCACTCGTCGCTCAAAATTTAAAAGAAAACAAAGACCGATTAAACATAAGAAATAAGGACGTCCGTAATTTCCGTCAAAACTCAAAAATAATATGAGAGATGTTCACAACTTACCACGTTATTATTTTAAATCACTGGAATTGACAGCGAGAATGCAAATTCTATCAACGTACGAATTTCAAAATCGTTTTATTTCACTGAAAATTCAGTTAACAATTACGTTACCATAAACAAAACTCGGTTTTCACAGACGCTTAAAGAAAATTGAAAAAATCAATGAAAAAATTTTCGTACCTTTCAACGTGCGTTTCTTCACAGGATATTGTTTGTCACAAAAAAAATTTAAAATGCCTTTCAATTTTTTCTTCATCATAAATCTTCAACTCTTATTTTCAAAATTTATTTTAACTGGCCATGTCCAGTTTAATCCGCCATGTCTTCTTCTTCTAACACATGAGTTCGGAATCAACAATCGCCTTGATCGTCAAGGGTTTGTTTATAACATGAAAATTTAGACGGAATTTTCGTATATTTTATCAAAATTCTTGCAATTTCAAATCGCATTCGATATTTCTCAGCCAAAATATCTAAATCTTTATTCTATTTCCCTTGTTTTGAAATATATATATATATGTATATATTCTTAGATCACATTAGGATAAGCAGTACCACGTTTAAAGTTACATTTTCATACAGGTACAAAGGGGCCAAATGAATCAAGCATTAAACGTAAATGACAGAAATAAATTACATTTCACTCAAATAACCAACGATGAATATTCTACTCGGAAAGTAAATGTATTTTGGAACTGACTGGTATCTCAATCTTAAAATGTGTAACATAAACACGAACCACAAAAGTAATCGCAATGTCAAAATAGAAACAAAAATTAAACACCAATAACAGAAGGATAGTAAATGAATATGGAGTGGAAGCACTTAAAAACAACGATTGAATCAATTTTTATATTCTGCATGTAATAAAATAAAATTTCTTTACCTTTTTGGTCTATCATACGATGCTCGAGGTTTGCTACAACTTTACAACTCGCCGTTCAACTCTTCAAAGATTACAAACATCGAATCTGGGAAATCTTTACGTTCTTCTCTAACTCCATTCTCGTCAATCGCTAAATACATCATTGCAAAGAGATTAGATCTAGTACTTAATTCAGAAGAATATACTTCAGAACTTACGCAACATACCAGGATATTTATACGCAACCAGTTGAATTGATCGACAGAAATCCATTTTCAGTAAACCACTGTTATAAATCTCATATCATTTTACGAAAAAGACGGTAAACAATTAAGTTGATGTAAATAAAACTTGGTTGCTACAGACTCGTCAACAAAATTCGAATTTAAAAAAATTATATCGTCAAGGGAATGAGTTGTTTACTACATGGAAATTTAGACAAAATTTTCGTATATTTTATCAAAATTCTCGCAATTTCGAGTCGCAAACGATATTTCACGACCAAAATAAGAATCTTTATTCTATTTCCCTTCTTTTGATGCTAGTTTCGACTTCCTACGACTGTTCTTTCTAATTTAGTTTTGCAAAAGAAACGAATCATGCAACGAAAAAAATGAACTTTACGTGTATTTCTTATGCAAACTGTTTTACTCGTCTGGATTCGAACCGTGGACTTTAGGCAAATATTAAGTACCACTTGATCATCCCAGGGAATACATTTAATGATGTTAAAAGTTTGAACATTGTGCGACGTCTAGTTTTCGAGATTATCTGGAACATACAAACATACAAACATACAAACATACAAACAAACATCCATTTTTATATATATATAAGAAAGATAAGATTATATTCTCAACATTTATTAATGATATATTTTTTTCATTTTAAATATCAGTCTTCAACATTTGCATTTTATATTTCTATTTTTAATAATTGTGTAGGTTAATTTTGTGTTTTTTATTTGTATTTTTAATATGTGTATGGGTTAAATGGAGGATGAGACTTATAAGTCTCAATCTAGCCTAATAAAGTCCTTTAACTATCTGTAAAAAATTGAGCCATAATATTATTTTGTTTATCGTTAAATAATGGTTTCATAATTTTTCATCCTGCTATATTAAACCAATGTTTAAGACTAACGCAGTCATTTATGGTATAAATAGAGTTGAGGGTGAATAAAATATTTTCATTCCTCTCTCACTTTATCATATACGCTTGAAATTAAGTACTCCAATGTAATTGGGTTCAAGGTTATTTGCAATGTGTAGATATTTATCTTTTGATTACGCAGCCTATGATTGAGAGGAATATTGGAGGAGAAAATAAAGCAGTGGATCAGAGCAGAGTTTCAAATAAACAAAAAATGAAAAATACCCAAAGAAAAATTGGCAATCCAAAGGGATAGCTTCTAATAATTGGGTTACCTTTGTATAAAAGCACAAAAAAATTCAGAATCCGAAGATCACATCGAATATTAAGAATACCTACCCTTCTCAAGAAAACCTCATATTTCTGTGGAATAACGACCTATTCCATTCGTAAATTAATGTATCGAACTTATTACGAAGCGAATCTTCGACGAATGTTTATCTAGATATGAACGTAAAAATGTGAATTTAAATTTAGATATGAACGTTTAAGTAAGTTTAAGTTTGGGTCATTTTTGTTTACAGTTTTTCATGATCTTCAACCACAGTATATCTATGACATGTTTACTTACAAATATTCTGTTTCCAGTAAAACTACCCGCTCCGGCCCTAACTACCTTCTATGCCCAATCCCTCGGACTAACATCTACCTAAAATCATTTTTAATTTCTTCATCTAATTTCTGGAACAACCTGCCTTCACACATCAAAAATTCCACCTCCGCACAATCATTTAAAGAAAAAGTGTTTGATTACCTTTTTGTTTCTACAGAATTACTCTTATTACCATAATATTGGCTTATTTCCTTTTATTTATTCTTTTTTGTATTATTTTTTGTAAGCAGTCTATCTTTTGTATTACGACCTATTGATTATAATTTGTATTATTTATTTTATGTGAGCAGTATATTTTTTTCTGCTCTTATGGGACTTAAAATCCCAGAGCAAAATAAATTTGTTATTATATTATTATTATATTAAGTATTAAATTGTCAAAAACTAAGAAGAATAGATATTTTTCATACCTAATATTAAAACCACATGAGTTTCAGGAAATATATTGAAACATATTTCCTAAGTTAAGGGGGTTTTTGACAACAACACCAATCCGTAAAGTATACGTAAATAATTTTCTTAAAATTCTTTATGATTATCAATTACTAGAATTTAGACAACACTCTTCTCGTGTTTAGCATTAAATATGAATATTATCGTAAAATAAATCGTGAAATTCTTTTCAACCATAGTCTGATAAACGATTTCCTTTCTGCCCTGCACGTGCCGACCTTTCTCTTCTAATAGAGACAGCTTGGCCGCAAAAATAGATACACAGATCTTAGAGATAAAAAAGGCCATAGATAAAAGGTTGAAGGTTGTAGAGATTGACATCTAATCCAGGATATCTTACAAATAGATATTGATGCTTGATTGAAAATTGTAAAATGAAGGTGACCTTCCAATTCCGAAGTTGGAAAACAAACGTTACCATCAACGTACTTAGATAGAGTGTAAATTAATTGAAATTATCAGCCCCTGAGCAATTTCAGAAGATATCATTATGAGGAACACAAATGATGAAAATGGAAAAAACAACTGTGATCCTAAGAGAAATTACGAAATAACTCTAAAGCAATCTGTATTTGAATTTCTGGCGATAATAGCCCAAGAGGCTGATTCGCCAGCAAACATACACATACACATATATACATTTATTTGAATTTCTCTAAAGTCCATGCAAGAGAATGCACTCTCAAACCTAAGCCAAATAATTTGATTTGAAATAATCTTTCCACAAAGTGAGTCATTCGCGGGCACCATCTTATCTGGAATTTTTACAAAGAGATTATGCTTAAGGAATAAAGGAACTCGTAAAAAATGTTTTCAAAGGAATGTGTTTGGCGCCACGTCAGGTCTGATGATGTCTACATGTAGACCAAACTAGTCGCGCCAAATGTATTCCTGAGGAAATTACTAAGTTCTTTTATTCATATATTAGGCACCATTCCACAAATTCAAGCATTGAATACATTAGATTTATTCAAAAAGAGTTTATGAATTGGTAGGAGGTTCAGATGCAAGTAGATTTGCAACGGTAGCCTTGAAGTGGGATTTGTGCTCCGTTGCTCTGCCTCGTCAAAAAAATATAGCTACACCTACAAGACGTTGATCTATAAAAATGAGAGCTGAATAGAATACCTTAAAATAAGTTATAGTTAGTATACCGAATAATCGCTTTATTTTCTCCACACTCGAAACCTTAAATAAAAAAAACCTTTTTAAAGCAACTTACCTCTCTTTCTATTTAACTCTTCTTCGATCACCCTTCTAATTATTCACTCTGATCTCACCTCCATAGAAAATTTAGATGGGAAGCTCACATAACTAAGGTATAGCGATAATTAGACATATCGTATTATATTTATTTGAGTAAAATGCATATGCAAGATTTTAAGTTCTCTGGTAAATTTTAAGTTGAGGTATGACATGGTCAATGAAAAATGTCATCATTCCTTCTGTATCTGAGTCATGAAGTGGAAATTCTGTTGCATATAGCCATAGAGTAACTATACTCTATGATATAGCTTTCGATGATAGCATAACCCGTGTAAATTAGGCTCTATGATGTAATGACGTATTTCACAGTCATATTACGAGGTTTGAAATAAATACAGCTATGTATCATAAATATTTTAACAAGAAAAAAACTACGCAGAAGTCTGCTACCATTACGTCTCCAGTTTCAATGAACTACACAAAAAATTACTGCGCTAGCATATTTATAATGAGATCTGATTTTGTTTTATTCTGATGGATCTCGATTAATACGATCAGTATAGATATCTGATTACACGTACTTATTTCGTGTTCGATATTGACCATGATTAGATACGAAGGCCACCAAGCCAATAAAAATGATTACGAATCAGGGGAAAATCTCAGAGATAGACATGGAAATATCAGAATCAATTAATCTGAAAATTTATGTACAGGTTTTTTCATTTCGGGCATTAGAAATTATTTCTTGGGAAAAAACATTATGACGTAAATTCGCTATTCTCGAACGAAATTAGAAACGCATCCACCCAAAATGTTGTAGTCCCAAGTTTCAGTTACAAGTACGATAAACACAATGCAATGCTGTTATCTATTCTGCTAGTAAGCAGCAAGATACTGTAAATATAATAAAATAACAGTTAGAATATGAAAAATATGTAGTTGCGTAAACAATGACATTATTATATATTCAGGGACTGTTTTGTCAATAGACATATACAGGCAATCGCCTGTAGTCGATGACGCTCAGGTATTTTTGTTACGAGCCAAGGGAAAAAACTACAGAGCATCAAATTGCATCAAATTAAAATTTTCCGATCCTGCGTGAGTCGTTGATAATAGATCCACCCGACTCCATTCAAAGCGCAGACTAATTTCAGTGGCACTTCATCATTATCATAAAATATAAATTCTTAAACTGGTGTTGTTCTCAAAAACCACAGCTAAATTTCAACTACTACTGCAACCATGTGATTAAATCATTCTTCAGCTTTCGCACTTAACCTCTTGAACCCTCTGACCTACTCCCTAACCTCTTAACTCTCTAAAATCGTATCTATTCCATCTTCATAACTACGAACGAACTCAGCTTTTTCCACTTTGAGCGCTTATGGGTAATGTCTACGATTACTGCCACGAACCCCGCTACGAAGGACGGAGCCACAGTCCAGCGCTCGGACCAAACTCTTCGCGAGCACTGGATGCTGCGCGAGCCGACATTCTTCGCATCCCATCTCGAGATGAGAAGATAAACTGGATCAGGAAGTCGCATCCCATGATGACAAACAATGAAACATACGAGACAGATAATGTGATGAAGTTCTTTGATCCAAATGTCGCCCATATCGCTTTGATCGGAAGAGATTTGCATTTATTAGGCGAAGACACTACTCCTAAGTATCCGCCTTAGAGTAATCCCTTTAAACAAAGTGAACGCATTAATATGTCTCATCAAGTGCAACCAACAGCGAGCAATATCCGAGACAAATTTCTGAATGTGATTAGACTGTACCGTTAAGCCTCTTTTGGGTGCATTTAATGATATAGGTAGGTGAGGGGATATCCGATTTCTTTTCATCTAAGTTCTCAAAGGATCATTTTACTCAACTGAAGCTGAAAGGGTTTGATTTCACAGCATAAAATACCACCTACGCAACCGAAATTTGGAAAGAAAGGCCTCCTCCAACACCTGTTTCAGAATATATTATTTTACAAATTAATCTCATTTCTACTGGAACTTGTTGGATAAAAAAGGGTTTTTCGACAAAGATTCATTCTAAATATAAGTTGAAAGAAAAGACTTCGTAATTTCCTCAATACATTTTAATTTATTCGACCGGTTTCGGCATTGACAGCCATCCTCAGGTGATATTACATCGGAAATGACAATTTATTGTGGAAATTACGAAGTCTTTTCTTTCAATTTAAGATGTCGCTTCCACGAAGTACAGCTAGGACATATTGATTAAAATAAACTACCGATTGGCGAGTAATTTTGCGGTATTTCATGACATAGGAGAAAATTTTTGTGATATTTTGCAAAGTTTTCCTATAATAAAATAGCATGGTGAAAAGTAGTTTCCTTTATATTTTTTTCCGATGATTCAGTCTGTACATAATCCAAGTAAGTCGCCATACTTATTCCTATTTATAAATATGGGATGGTTTCGTTAACATTTTTATCCACTTCTGTATCTCTAATGAAATCATTACACTTTTACGTTAGAGTTGATGCGTTGTATTTCCCGATATGTACTTGGAAATTAATCAAAGAGAAAAAGTGCTGAGATCCTTCAAATTATGATGAAAAGCCAAAATAGCATTGCATTCCTTTTAAGTTATTTTTCCTGAATATTTCTACATATTAGAATAATTCAATATTACTATGCATTGAGTAATTTAGTTACTATGCAATTTTTCATCAAACTTTAGCAAGGAGTAAAATTAGCTACTAAAAGTTGATTTCTTTTTCTCTAAGATACTACAAATTAAAACGCGATTTACGCATAGAAATAATAAGCACTAACATAGTAGCAAGTTATTTAAATTTCAATACGGATTTTAAATCTTAAAATGAAAATAGATAAAGAATTTTCGATGAGGGGAAACACAAACAACAAATAAGCGGTAAAATGTATTTTTTAACTTTTCCATCAGAAAAATATCTCAATAGCCAAGTAGCATCAGATATTACATCTACCACTTTAATTGTATGACATTTAAACCTATCACATCAACAATTTAGTATATAATTTTCTTAATACTCAAAATCGTGATGGTTAAATATTCCCTGTCCATATCGTGGATAACTAGATGATACAAAGAACCTTTTCAACAAAAGAAGCCTTTCTTAGATGATATCGAGTTAATTATTCCAAACCCTCAAAATTTTCTACAAATAAATCTTACAATAAATTATTCGCTATTTCGTAGAAACGAAGAGGATTCGTTTTTGCTACAGGGCGTTACGTATGTTATGATTGCAGCAGGCTAGAAAACTATTTGTACAGATTTATAATTATATTTTACACTTTTTGAGATAACTTAATACCCTTCAAGAATTAAAGCGAATATAAATGTAGATATTTCCCTGTTCTTTCTTACGGCAAACTGGGGTTAAGGACCTTCAATACAAGAGCAATATGCTTCCATTCTTACAGCCAGCCGAAGTCTGTTTCAACGATGTCAGCGTGGGGCAGCCCCTCTCTCTACTTTGGGTATTGGTCTGACAAACAGCCGCAAAGAAGGAAAAATAAAGCTGATTTCATCTAAAGAAATGACTGTGAGTTAAATCTGCAAAGAAACAAACTGCGAAAACCATTTTTCTGCCATGACAGGGGTAAGCAAACTTACACCACAAACCTGGAAACGAATTGAAAAGTAATTACTCAATTGCGATAAATGCTCAATAAGATAGGATATTATCATTCTTAATTTAAAGTAATTATATTATAAATTTGCACATTCTCTAAATAAAATAACATTTTAATAAAGATTCCCTTCCAAATTGAAAAAATAATAATAATAAATAGCCTTTATTCAATATGTCTATAATTAAATGTTAACTGCAGTAATTTGTAACGTACGCTGCTTCCGAATTCAGAATAATCCTTCCTAATTACAAGGATTTCAACTAGAAACATAAAAGATGCAAATATATAACAGCAACCAAATTCACTCCTTATCTTTCGATATCTTCTAATGCTAAATAGAACCACAAGTTGTGCTCGACGATGCCGAAAGGAATTCGGTTAACATTAAGACAGGGTTTAAAAATGCACAAAATATTTATGCTGGAAAACAAAATAATAACTTTCCTAATAATAGTAAGCATCGAGTAAAGTGAAGAAACAGAGACAATATATCTTGAATAGTTATAGCAATCTCACATTTATATCGTTTTAATGCCTTAGGAGGTAGCAGGCCAAGCCTGTTAATGCTTCAACCTAACGGTATACAATGTAGGTAATGTGGCAATAATCGCATACTATTATTACAAGGAGTTCAATCTCCATAAACTGCTTTTACAGCCTGTTTCGACTGGTGACAGTGACAGCGGATGTCTAATTCTCAAAAACTTGAGAACTTACTTGCGTAAAGATTTTAGATTATCTTAAGTAAAAGATGACGTTTTTGTTGAATATTCCACAAGGGATTATTTCTCCCATACCCTATATGCAACGAGAAATTATAATTCTGTACGAGATAAAATAGATAATTTAAAAATCAAACTACCATTTTTAAAGAGAAAATTGAAATTATTATGATTATAGCTGTATATTTATGTACTTTATATTTTATTAGTTCCCACAATATTTTTACTTTACATTATGAATTATTATAAATGCTATACCGTAATATTAAAAAGTGATACTTTAATATGTAAAATAGTACTATGAACTTCTTTCCTTCTTTAACTCTTTTATTAGAACTGTTTAAAAATGCCAAATATTCTATTATACGTCAAATAAGTGTAATATTTATATAACCTTTTTAATATTAATTTTTTATTATTTTCTTATTTACAGTAAAACCTCGATAACACGTACTCGTTTAACACGAACCTCTCGATAACGCGAACAGTATCACGGTCCCGGCAGGAATGTATAGTGTCTTACGGGGTTTTGTTCGTTTAACACGAATTTCGGTTAAGACGAATTTCGAACAGTTTCCTCCATCCCTTGAATCATATAGTTCGCTTAAGGCGAACTGCCTGGCAGAATAAGAACCATGACTTCGAGGATAATACGTTGCCTTGGTCCCTCGTTTTGAAACGATAACCCAAGACAATGTAGGGCATCCAATATAATAAGTAAGACACCCAAGAAAATGCAAGGGGCCCAATGAGATAGTGAGAATAGTAGGCAAGGAGTGAGTCAGGGAGTAAGTTTGGATGAATTTTCTTAGTCTTCTCGTGTCGACGACTGTGAGTGAGTCTTTACTGAACATCTGTAGCTACAGGAACAAAATATCTTTTTTCAATGAGCAAACAAAAGCAAATGAGTATTTATCTTCAAACGAAGCTTAAAATATTAAGTGAGGTAGAACGCGGAGCACGGAAGAAAACTCAGATTGCCCACGATTTTGGTATTCCAAAATCTCCTCATTGGTTTGTCAACGATAATCAAAAATCACGAAAAAATTGACGAAGCGGCTGCATCAGGAGGTGTTGAGCTGAAAGGAAAGCGCATGCTTGGATCACATCTTAAGGACCTCGAAGATGAATTTATGGAATGGTTTAATCACGTTCGAGAAGCAGACGTGCCTAGAAGTGGACCCGTTACACAGCAAAAGGCATTGTCAATTGCATCCATTTTGGGAATGAACGACTTTAAGTGCTCCAGTGGCTGGCTGTGGCGATTTCAAAAACGCCGTGGAATCTCTTCGCAAGTGATATGTGGGGAAGCAAATAAAGTGAACGAAGGAAGCGTCAATGAGTGGCTGGCTGATTTTGAGCTTCTTCGAGAAAAGTACTCTCCTCGAGAAGTTTTTAACATGGACGAAACGGGTGTATTTTATAACCACTTGCCAAGCCGCACTCTGAGAATTAAGGGAGAGAAATGCCATGGAGGCAGTCACAGTAAGCAGCGATTGACCGTTGTTCTCACTTGCAATTAGGACGGAAGCTAGAAGTTACGATGGTGGGTGATTGGAAAATCGAAGAGCCCCCGATGCTTCAAGCACATTAATCTTTCAAAGCTGCCCTGCGATTACTCCCACCACAAGAAGGCATGGATTGACGGCACTGCATTTCGTGAATGGCTCGTGCGATTTAATAGACGTATGGCTGCTCAGAATCGTCATGTGTTGCTCACGATGGACAACTGCGCTGCCCACAACCTAAGAAAAATGGAGTTGACTAACATCAAGGTTTGGTTTTTTCGCCAAACACAACCAGTCGTTTGCAGCCATTGGATCAGGGAATCATCGCTCTACTGAAGAGGTATTATCGTCCTCATCTGGTACGAGCAGCGATCCTCGCAGCGGAAGGAAGTGTTAAATTAAGTTGGACTCTTTTGGATGCTTTAAGAGCGATTGGAGCAGCTTGGGAATCTGTTTCCGCAAAGCATATTAAAAGTTGCTTCGATAAGGCTTGGACCCATAGTGATGTCGATTATTCTGTTGGACAAGGAGCGGCTACTGAAAAGGACACACCTGAGGAATGGTAGCTTATGCAAACACTTTCGTCGGCAATGGTAAGTATCGTGAGAATATCTCCGCAGTTTGAGCGTTGATTGTATCTTCTTTAAAACATCTTTAAATTGAGTTTTTGCTTAAAATTACCAGGTTGAGTTAACGTTTGAACAAAATATTTGGAGTTTGACAATGATCTGGCCGTATTTTCCTGAATAGCAAAGAATCATCTTCGGATGAAAGTGAGGAGGAGTCGCTTGAGCCTCCCACCCGTGGAGAAGTCACAACGGATCTAAATGTGCTCCAAATATATGCAGCAACGGCAAATGTTTCCAGGACCTTTTCCGATAACTTAGATCGGATTAGACTTGACTGCATGGACCATTAGCGCCCTACTCTTCGGCAAAAGAATTTACATGATTTCGTTAAACCTAATAAAAGCTAAAATGTTGACTTTGAAGACTGGTTATTTTTAAAAATTTATGTAATGCCTGACTGTGATGTAAAATAAAAAATATTTACCAATTTATTTTAAGTGTATCGCAAAAATTAAACTACGGAATATATTTACTTACCAATTGGTAAAGAAAGATTTAATAGAGATTTTTGTGATCGTTACTTATACGTCAACATCATAATAGACGTCAGTATATCAGCAGGTATAATCGCACTTTTTTGCCACGATACGGTTAACACGAATTTTTTCATAACCCGAACACTTTGCCCGGTCCCTTGAGATTCGTGTTAGCGAGGGTTTACTGTATATTATAGTTTTTACTTTACTTTAGCCAAAGATTTGCAAAATTGAAGATAAGTTTGATCTTTGCGTTTATTCATAAATTGTCAAATTTAAGAGAGCGTATGCCCATGATAAAGTTTATTATTAATAAAATACGATAAATGATATAAAATAATAAGCATAAAAAATATAAAATAAATTTTTAAAAATACGATGCACCGTTCCTTTTTTTAACAAGCAGATATATCCACGTATCAATCACTACCAAGAATCCGCCTTCTCAACTGCGATCGTAAAAACAAAAGGTAATCGATACGTAGCCATCGGCGATATAAAAGGCGATCGTTTTGTGAAAAGTTTCTGAAGGCTCGTGGAATTTTTCCAGGCAGTGCCAAATGATCATAAATCCAATTCTGGTCACGCTATTTCAACACACATCGGATAAAACGCCAACCTTGACCTTATGCTCGTTAACAACCTTTATCAAGTTTACTCCCATCGATAGTGAAAGTTTTGAATATTCGTAGCGAGTTCTTACTCTATCCCTTCCTTCGGAATGATATAGAGGAGACAGCCTTGAGTCGATAAAGAAAGCTATAGTACGGAAGAAAGACGTATATGGAGCTATCGCTTTGATAAGCGAAGGTGACCACTTTAACGCAATTTCGAGAGAACATCTCTCAGATTATATATTCATCACTCTTACTTTTTCCACACTGGTAATATTTCATATTTTTATATCAAACTGTAGTTTTTAATGTACATTCAACTCTTAAAAATAAACATTTAAGCCGGATTCTCATAGGGTCGACAGCTGGATTTCCGTGCACGACGAAACCAAGCACGCTGCTTCGTGCACCACTCATGTCATCCACTCTACATTATCTCAACAGCATCCTCTGTCGAATTAAGAACGGCAGAATATCGAAGTTACGGGAATACCGATCTTTTGTGAATTTTTAACCATTTGTTTAACATTTATATTTCCTAGATACTCATTTTTGTGATTAATTTAACGAACTGCATCTTTTGAATTCAATTGATTTTGTACAACAATATTTCACGAGTTACTCGACTAACTCGGTCGTGCAAACTCCGACCTCGGAGGAAAGTGCACGACTCGGGAGGAGTTCTGCACGACTTGCTCTGCCTATAGCTCTCTTTAAGTCGAATACAGAAAAAGTGTTCGATGATCATGCAATCGACCTCTTGAGAACCCGGCTTTAATTTATACTCATTCAATAACAAGTTACAATACTAAATATACAGTTACACTTTCGATCAATAACAAATTTAACTTATTAAAATATTAACTATTTAACTCAATAACAAATTTAATTTAATTTATTTTACAAAACGGCTTCATGATAAAATACTTTTACTACACCACAATAAAATTACATACACGACCAGGTTTCGTAGCTAAGCTGCATCTTCAGGTGACATGAGAAAAAATCAACAACATTATATAGGAAACAACGAGGGTAGGGGAAATAGGGGGGTTGATAGTAAACCAATGGGAAAAAGGGAGAGGGAAAAAGGTAAGTTTTGGGAGGTAGGAATCGCGGGGGGGGGAGGGAACAGGAATTGGGGGAGTTATTAAGAAATGATGGTTTGCACAAGTCCAAGTTTCCGACATCTACAATTGAAAAGGACCCCAAATTTCCCAACCACCCCCTTTCCCCTACCCTCGTTGTTTCCTATTTAATGTTGTTGGTTTTTTCTCATGTCACCTGAAGATGTAGCTTAGCTACGAAACCTGGTCGTGTATGTAATTTTATTGTGGTGAAGTAAAAGTATTTTATCATGAAGCCGATTTGTATTTATGAATACCACGAAGTGAAGCCTGAGTCTGTTTCGTTAATTTATTTTAATTTACTTGTAAGTTAACATTGTATCTTTTATGTCTTTTTTATAGTAATGTAGGTTGTATCTTTCTTTGAAATAAACTCTTTCTTTATCATAAAAAAACACGAGCGGCGGGGACGTTGAACTACTTACGATCCTTTTCAAGCATGCACTTATAAATGACAAAATCGTATTTTATTAAATATATAAACTTTTTTACAAAAAATTATTCAATTGCCTCTAGCCAAGATACGCAGATACCTTCGTCACAGTGATTTCATTATGTCCCTCAAACGAATGCAATAATCGAGCGATTCCATTACAAAACGGTGCCAATTTCGAGGATGGAAACGTTAGTGAATAGCAAAAAACGAGTGCCTCCTCCATCTCTCTAGCTTGGGAACAACGGAACTGTTTTCGACTCGGGGCGTAACTAGGGCGAATCGAGAATATGCGCTATTCAAAGGGACTCATTACCACACCACACCTTCCCCGGGCGTAGCAACACCCCGTTAATCCAACGCTTCTCTACTTGTGGAGCAGCCAAACAAAGGATTTTCTCGAAAGCCGCCATTTGTGAGATTCAGTGTTAATACTAGTATGCTTTAGATGCTTGTATTATAACATAATTCATTTACGTGTTACAATTTGCAGCTCGGAGATTATTTATGCTTTATCTATAATATTGATACCTCAATATACCGTTATTATAAGTAACGAAATATCGCCGAAATGCTAATAATACTGAAATCAAAAACTAAAGCTCTTTTTCAACTCTGATTTAACCAGAGCCTAATTTTTGACCAAATATGAAAAGAACGTAAGGTAGCACTTTCTAAATATCATTCAGATGACAAATTCTTAAGAAACACTTATCTAATAGAAAATTCGAATTCGAAAGGCCTAAGAAATCAGCAACCTTCAGCTACTTTCACAACGAGTTACCAGTGGTTTAAAAAATGGTTAATTTATAGCTGCTTTTAATTATATTAACCCAGAAGGAAAATGAAGAAGATTATTAACATAAGGTTTTATTATAAATCATAAGAAGATACCTATCATATTACTATTTTTATTAGTAAAATCTGTTGTTATCATTGAAAACTTTTTCCTTAAGAAACAAATCGATGTTATCTTGAGTGCCCACTTCGATGACTTTATGACAGCTCGACGAAGATATACTTCCTAAGACGTTTTGGTTATCATCTAAGATAATAGTAGAGATATATTAAGTGATATCATTGATCACTCTTCCGGTAAATTAATTAATTTATAAGCACTCATTTTAAATCAATAATCGGAACCAATATATTGTCTACAGTCAGGATTTCCCAAAAATCCAAAATCTCGAAATATTATATAATACTCCTTCCGATCGAGCAAATGTAGATGTTTGCATCGGACATCATTAAATGCCGCAGGAGTATAAAAACGAGGTCGAGCTGCACCTGCTAAATACCGGACAATCGGATTGAACGTATTTTTCGCATGCAAGCGGAACGATTTCGCGAGCTGAATAAATGAATCGGTCAAGGTGAGCGAAACTTATCGGCTGGACGACTCAGGATCCGATAAAATTCCGTTCAATGTCGAAAGTGATTGCTTCGCGCTTTGGAAAATTAATCTCCACGATTAATGTCCATGCAGATAAGGGGAATTCGGTTTACACGAGGGTGGAGATAAGGCATACCGCCGTATTTTTAACGTGGCGTGAGTCCCACTTTCTCAGAATGCAATTCTAAATCGCGCATTAAATTGTGAAAAAGAAATGGAAACCATCGTGATAAAATTCGCTACGTCACCTAAGTCCAAACATTGCAGGACGGCGCTACGCAATTTTTATCTCCATTATGAAAGAGAAGTATATCCCCGCCACCGTAAAAAGTCGTGACAATAGATCATCGACGGAAAGAACAGGGAAGTGACATTCTTATGACGAAAACCTTTTATCGGTACTCAGAGAAGAAGAATTAAATTTTAATATTGGAGAACACGATAAAATTAGCCACTCGTTAAAAACGGCGGGTTTTCAAGGATATGTTCTCAAAAAATCTGATCCATATCTATCAGTTTAAAGAATACACCGGGGAATAATTCCAAACGCTGGGCTGTTTATCGCCATCTTGTCGATCGAGAATCGAATTCAAAAATTATGCTTTTGAATATAACTCGACTATGGCATGTTACAGCGAACGTTATCAATCCAGAAATCGAAATAAATAAACTCTAGGTTTCTAGGAACAATATAGTTTTAATTTATAATTTTAGCAACACGTTCTAGCAGGACATTGTGGATACGGCTTTCTATTTGCATGCACCTGTTAAGTTATTCGTATCACGATTTCACAATTCTTGAGCAAATAAATAAATAAAATTTAACATGATGACGATGAAGATAAATTAGTTGTTTTAAAACGCTTCTTTCGGGTAACAACAGCAAAATAACAATTACTCATTTTCCTTTAGTCCTCAAATAAATTATCCATTCGGAAAAGGAATTATCATGAACATTAAAAATATAGAGCAAATATTATTTTAAATTCGGTATTTGTATTACTTTCCCATGTCTACTTTTCACCTTTAATAGCATATTATAACGAAAATGACGGGATATGACGAAGAGGACGCAATCTGTCATCCACTCAAGAGTTATCAAAGACATATTTACCAATTCCTTATGATAAAAAGTAAATACATTTATTTGCCAATTCCTTAAGATTACTTACAGTAACTCTTTAGTAATCGTGAAAAACTGTTTATTGTTCCAATGTAAGCACACACATTGACAGTAGGCCATCCTACAGTATTTTGGGCAGAATAGAATTCGAAACTGGTACTGTTTACAAGGCAGGTGCAACATATCCAGCTATTCGGCAGTCCTGTGATGGAAATATCACCATAATGATTCAGCAAACGCTAACTCGAAATCCGATTATAAAATAAGCAAACCTAACTTCAGCAGCTTAATAACGCCTCGCTCTCCTCAGTAAACCCAACTCTCTTTCTGTCTTCCTGTATCTCTTCCCTTAAACCTACCGCCTATTATGCCATCCTCTCTCTTAACCGAGCTCAATTTTTCCACTTTACCTCATTTTCTCATTATCTTCTATTCCTCCTCTTTCTTCACATCCTGTTCCTCCTGTTCTACTTATATGGTAAGCATATGCCGTTCCAATGAAGCTAGAGTGGATAAAGCCTTCTCTCAAATGAATAGCTCTCCAGAGGGGACAATGACTAGAGACTTCTTAAAATTAATGTTAACGGTGTCACAATAGAAAAATAGGTTTGAGGGGTGAAGATTCTCGAAAGGCTCTAGAATACCGACCTTAAACATTCTTCAATCTTAATGTTTCTTAAAACCAATGTGTTAGTTCTTAATTTTCCGAGCAATTTCATCTCCGTCATAATCTAAAATTTCACCTCCGCCATATTACTAAAATAATGGTACATAATTAACATAGACAGCACTTATCGTGGATAACTCAATCATCAGATTCCTCGATTTTTAGCTGAATCAACGATGAAACATACGCTAAAATACCGAGATGTTGGTTATCTATAATTAGCTATATTGATGGTAGCTAGTATCTTCTTTCATTTAATCTATATAATGTCTTTAGACTGATATTAAACTATGTTGTTACGAAAATATGCTGGTATTCCTTCGTTCCGTTTCGTGGTTTAAAAACAATCTGTCTACAACACGAACTTAGAAAGTATAGGACTGGAAACTGCTGAAAATTTTTGGCTCCCTTAATGTCCGCAACCGCGAGATGGTAGCCGCGAGATGGCAGCACTGAAGTTCGCCCTTTGAAACCATAATCTTATATGGAGTAAACGGTGAAAAAGCACGATTATGATACATATGTAATAAAGAGTAATATTTACCAAACATGGAATTAAGAGTAATTGTTTTATCCATCAATAGGTACTCTTGAATTGAATACAAAACATTTTAATAAGACGGACAAATTAGAAAATCCGATGAATAGGTGCTTGCCTTATGTGCAAAACACAGATAACTTTTTCGCCGTAAAAACATTCTTCGTAAATCACTGAAATGCGATGAACCGTACCGTAGACATTGGCCGTTTTTTAGATAAAAAAAATATTTCTGTATTCAATTACATTCTCTATGCTCAGAAAATTTAAATTACATGAAGGTAATTCTTATTCACGCAAATAGTATCTAAAAATTTTTCTTAAGCAACGGAATTTGTTTAAAAAATAAAGAATAGCTGCCTTAGGCACCCCAACCGATGGGGTGACTTCGGCCACTGCATATATTTTCTAAATATCGCCTATAAAATTAACTATATGATATAATATAATATTACGACCATTAATGTATTTAAAATCTTTAAATTATTATTATTATATTTAATCTTTGTTTAATAGGTACTGAGATAAGAAGTTATTGACTCATAATAACGTTTTTCCACTTTATTTATAAATTTTCAAAAGAAAAATAAATTTTTTACATTTTTTAATTTTTTTAAAATTTGTATATCACGAATACTCATAAAAAAATTAACAGCACTTCCACTTATTTATTCTCTTTTTCACGAAGAAGCACTGTTTGGCCTCCAATTTTCTTCAAATGTTTCCCATCTTGCTTAGTGTTGCTGAGAGAAGAGGTTTCGTAGACTTGCCTCGAGAATGCACGATTTTCAATTTAGTTCCCAATGACAATTGTACTGTCAATGTTGAAAGGAGCAAGACGGATTTGCTGGCGATATGAAAATCTAAATTCTAAAGGGCAGGAAAAAATAGCTTATCCTTAATCTTAAAAATACCTGGTCATCGTTGTATTGCACCAGATAAAGAAACACAGCAAGTATGCTGTTTGCCAGGCAGCATTAATTCATCCGGGGGCATTCTCTTGCCATCCAGTAGCAAAGTTAATAAATATGAAAAGTATGGGAGGTTTGGTTCATCCTAATATAAACCTTCATACTTTCATCCTCAAAGTGGAGGAACAATTTGTAAAGCACTGTGAGTCAAATGATTTGCTTTAGTGCATAATTACAGAGTTACTTGAAGGTGATGAAGAGATAACTTTCCCATGCTTTGAGCACGGAAGTTAAATCATAGCATATATAATAAAATGTTATGTAACTATGAGGATTAGACAGCATGCAAAGTTTATAAATTTGGAGGCTGTTAAAGAAAGTGCATCGAAAAGGAAAATTGCAAAACTGTCTAAAACTTAATGTTTGGTCAATAAATTTTTTATACCACTCTATCCTTTATGTTTGTATATTGTATAACCTAACTTCACATTTCAGCATCTCCAAGATTAAATGCAGTCCAGGCCAGTCATTAAAATTTGATACTTTTGGATTTATGTATGTTTCAACAATATTTGACCGTTTACTCATTCAGACCGTTACTCATTTCCTGGAGATTATTTCTGGGAATTTCGATTTTTTTCAGGAAATGTATATACGAGGGTGGTCTGAAAAGTTTCCGTCCCCAGATTTTTCAGACATCTTCAGAAAATTTTCAGAAAACATGTCAAAAAATGTTGAAATGTCGGAAACTTTTCGGACCACCCATGTGCATCCTGCGATTCTAGTTTTAAAAGGCTTAGAAGAAAGTAGATGTAACGTTGGTAATTTATTAAGGATCAATTATTTTCTGTGTATCCAAGCAACATACATTGCACTTCGTTGATCTACGAATAATGTTTTCACAAGTTACGTGTGGTGTGCCCTGAAGGCAACCTGCACTTATTCTTCGGATTTACTAATTTGCCCATTTTATTCAATTGTTTTAAGTACTTATAAATGGATAAATCACTAACTCTGAATTCCATCTTTGGTATGTATTACTCCCGAAAAGAAAAAGAGGGGAAAAAGTATCATAATCGTGCTGTTTTTTCCATTTACTCCATATGAGATTATGGTTTCAAAGGGTGAGCTTCAGTGCTGCCATCTCGTGGCTGCGGACATTACGGGCGTCAGCTGATTGTACAGTCAGCATAGGGGAACTTCAGGGGCGTGGTCTACAATAAAGATAGCATGCTTAACGAAAATTAATTTTAAATTTCCACAAGAGATCTACCGTACATTGAAAACACAACAAAGTACTTCAGGGAACAAACAGCTATTTTCTTCATCTACGTAACTCCTAGTCTTCGTACTTTTGGTTATTTACTTAAATGCAAAATGCACACTTTCAGCAACAATTGTAAGTCAGAGAGCTAATTGGAAAACAACGTATGTTATGAATTGAAACCAAATTTTCGTGAATTCAAGATTAAGTGAACAATAATGTTTTATTAAAGACAATATTTTTATTTAAAAATAAGGCTATCCCGGATAGAGGAAGATCCCGGTTCGA